>OY720684.1:25113756-25666756 GCA_963170755.1 Amphimallon solstitiale
TTGCTATATGAAATTTTTATAGACCATCTCGAAGTAATATCAATATTCTCTCATTGATGATTTCGATCATATTATTGGTCTTGGTGGTTTCAATATAGATCAATTTTATTTAAACCGCCCATTGCGCGCCTGTTTTAAATCCTACAGCTTTGTTCAGTTGATGAATGAAGCAACTAGAGTCACTGCAACATCTTGCACACTTCTGCATCTCATTTTTGTGTCTAATTCTGAGTTGATAGCAACGACTGGTCTATTTTCCTGATTTGATATCAGATCATAGGTTGGCTTTTTGTGAATTATCAATTAATCTTGTCAAATCAGTTTAATTCAATACAGCAATATCAAAAACTTTGTTACACATCCTTTTCAAATGATTTGCATAACCTTTCTTGGACCACCTTGATCAGGGAAGAAGGCATAGATTGCGAACTTGATATTTTCAATGAATTTAGTACTACTTGGCATAATTTTTATGCTACATTATTAGAGATTAGGATAAACAAGCCAAAAGCTTCTTGGCTGACTAAAAACTTAAGAACGTTTATGAAGCAATACGTAATATGGTTAGACTTCAAAAAAAAAAGAAATATTTGGATATTGCTTACAATTCTTAAAATCCGAAATGATTATAGTCTACGCTTCAGTCTCTTAATGTTAAATCATCTTCTGAGAAAATACTCCCTGACCATGTAACTGCCTTTTGTTCATTTCTTAAATGATAACTCCAATCATATACTTATTAGCTTATTATAATCCTGAAGCCTTGTTTGAGTTTGGATTGGCATCAGTTGAGGAAATTCGGTTAATTATTAAAGGCATTATGATTAATGCATATGGATGTGTTAACATTTCCTTAACTATGCTGAAGAACTGCAGTCTTTTCATTGATCCTTATGTTTCACGTATTATAAATTGCTGTATTGAAGGGTGTTATTTGCCTACTAGGTGAAGGTCTGTCTTGGGCATCTCTTTGCCTAAAAAATATAATCTTCTTTAAAGAGTTCTTTATAATCAGATTTACAACTTCTTTACTGCCAATAATTGCCTTTCCTATTTTCAAGCTAGTCTTTGGAAGGGCTTCAGTACAAGTACTGTTTTGACTTATGTGTTGAATCACATTATGACGTCTATTGAATGAATTGAATAGTGTGCTTATTCTTTGGGATTATTCGACTGCATTTGATACGATTTGTCATCAGTTGCTTACTTCTAAGCTCAAATATTAAGGACTTTGCGATGGTGTGTTGGTTTTGCTACAATCGTACTTATCTAGTACAACATAGCGCATCACGTGGTAATATGTCAAATAGATCAGTTATTTCATCTGGAGTTCCACAAGGTTCTATCTTTGGCCTGCTAGTTTTTATAATTTACACTAACGACATTTTATCAGGCTTTAAGTCTTACTTTTTGCCGTTGCAGTGTTGTCGTGTGTTGGTTTTGCTACAATCGTACTTATCTAGTAGAACACAGCTCATTACGTGGTAATATTTCAACTAGATTAGTTATTTTATCTGGAGTTCCACAAGGTTCTATCCTTGGCCTGCTGGTTTTTATAATTTACACTAACGACATTTTATGAGTCTTCAAGTCTTACTTTTTGTCGTTGCATTAACACATTTCATATCATATATGTTTGTATCTTTTCCTTATTGGTTTTCATTACTGTGTTTCATTTCATGTGTTTGTTGTTGGACTCTGGCTGAGTATGATTTGTTAATGCTAGACTACGCCAGGCTAGTTTTCCATTGATAACAATGTGATTTACTTTCCTAAATTAAGGCAATTTATTATTATTAATAAATGCATTTATAAACGCTCTCCAATAAAAACCAAATATAAAACTAATAACGAAAAAGGCTTTATCGAGCAGTATTTGCTAATTTAACAATCGCATACACGTGTTTCAAACTTATGTCATTTCTAGTACGGCAAATTACGGTATAATCGAGGAATAAGATGGGATAACCTAGGTGATAGAAGTAAAATAAGGAGATTATCAGGGGATAGCTCACAATTTTCAGCTTCGATCAGGAAGTTCTCGGACTTTTTATTGGGACCATCTTCCGTTCAGACATAATCAACTCGCTGTGTTATCCGCATTATTTAGCATTTATAATATTAACTGTATCCAATGTCAAAAATAAACAAATATTGATTTATAATATTTTTTCTAGGCAAGCTTTAATTAAAATATACTAAATAAAAAGAATAACCTTGTACCGGACTAAATGACAATCCTGGAAGAATCTTTTCATGCGGTGTGGCAACCACACGTCTAGTAAGTATATTAAAAAGTCCAAATTTTAAAAAATTTTATAAACAAAAATTATTCAAAATCCTATTATCGTATTAAATCTCTATAGAATGCATACTTTGCGATATATTCGAAAAAAGTGTTACTCGTTAAGGGTAAAAGGGTTACTTCCGGTCTGAATTTTGAAATTTCATTTATATAAAAAATAATCCAAATCTAGCTCTAAATCTTGTATACTGATAAATATATAGAATGCATAATTTACTACTTCTGGTCTACCGATTTTATTGAAAATCTAATCAGGTCCTCAAGAGGGAGATTATATTCGTAAATATAAAATTTGGAATCGATAGCTATAGCTGTTTGACTGCTATCATGGTCACCCACAAACACACTGAAACACACACACACATACACACACACACACAGAGAGAGAGAGAGAGAGAGGGAGAGAGAGAGATTATATTCGTAAATATAAAATTTGGAATCGATAACTATAGCTGTTTGACTGCTATCGTGGTCACCCACAAACACACTGAAACACACACACACACATACATACACACACACACACACACAGAGAGAGAGAGAGAGGGGGGGAGTGAGAGAGAGAGAGGGGGGGAGAGTGATTTTTCAAAAACCACTTTTTCGGTATTGGGGAACTTTAAAACTTCATCATCTGCAAACATTTTGAGGTCGAAAATTTTCGTCATTAAAATATATACTCTGTGTAAAGTAAGTTTGCGAATTGCCATATGATTGCTGGCTGCGATCGCCAGGTGTCGTAAAGTTCGAGAAGTTCATTCCCGGGTTGGGGTTTAAATATATGAATTAAACATGTTAGTTTGTGTGATGTGTTTATTGTAGCGTAAAACTTGTAATTTACAAATTCTTCTCACATTAACTTACATACTTTTAACTCAACATTGTCTTATTTAAAGGTAATCATATTAATTAATAACAGGTTGCCTTCCTAAATATTACTTATTTCTTAACTTCAGGGTTGATGCAGTCCCATCCAGTTGTGTTTACTTAGTCAGTGTTATTGAACAACACCTTGTCTTTATGTTAGTTTAATTTTTCTACATCATTTCATATCAGGGCATTTTTTAAAAGTGTGTTTATGGTTCTTAGTTACTAATATTCAAAAGACTATGTAATTTACTTCTCAATGAAACAAAAAGGCATTACTATGCCAATGAAATAAAAACAGCTGACAATAAATCCAAAGAGAATTGGAATGTAGTAAAGGAAAAACAAGGTGAGAAAAAATCATATTTTCCAGGAAATATGGAACCATAATTGCTATAACGAATTTAATCTGTAGTTTTCAAGTGTAGTGATTAATCTTTTACCTAGAAATCATCAGGTCTCTAGTCAGAGCATTAATACGTCACACATAAATCACCTACGACTCCTGTTCATTCTTGTTCCTGTTACTGTGAATGAATTAATATTACCAGTGGGGAGTTTTGGGGATGGGGGGGGGGGGGGGGTTGGTGTTGATGGCGTTCCTGAAACTCTATTGAAGGTATGTATGACACGATTGATGTGCATTTCAGCTGTAAGGTCGTTTTCCGTACAAATTAAAAACATCATTAGTTACACTGATTTACAAAAACAGTGATATTAATATATATGAAAACTATAGACCCTTCATCTACGTTCTCCATCGTGACTCTGTTCGCTAAGCGTATTACTAATCACTTTTTCAAAAGCAATTTTTTCTGGGTGGAAAGATATGGTTACATACCTGGAAGGGGTATCGAGACGGCATTGTATCGATATACTCAAGGGTGTTTGTCAATTCTAGAAAAACGCGGTCTGATATGTGACCTGTTTTTGGACTTGTCAAGTGATGTTTGATTCCACTGAATTCACTATTACTAGAGAAGTTAAATCCGTACGGTATACGTAAAGTAGTAAAACACTACTTCCTGTCTTATTTACTTAATTGCATGCATATCGAAGAATCTTGCATTGACGTGTTATGCAATCGGGCGAGATTACTGTGATTATGGGTGTTCCACAAGGTAGTATCTTGGGCCACTACTCTTCATAACATTATGAATGATATCGGATCAATTATATCTGATCTTAATAATGGCATCATAACTTATGCAGATGACACAAACTTAGTTATAAGAGATAAAGACTTGCATGAGATTCATCAGAAAAGCTTAAATAGTACTTTAGGTGGCATGATTGGTTTGCAGCAAGTACGTTCATTTTCAGATGTTCTAACGGTTTTCTAGATCTGTCATTCATAAGCAATATGCAGTGTCCGCATTGACAAAATGTATGAGGTACTAGTGTGGGTATGTTACGGTATGCGCATACTATCTAGCCTAGTAGATAAAAATGTCCTGTTATTGGTGTGTTTCAGCTGTTTTTATTTAAGAGTACGGTTTGGAATCATTTCGTAGGGTGATTCATCGGATATGACTCAGGTTTTTACAGTTCAAAAATTAATTCTAAGGATTGTCTTTAAGAAACGTTACTTATACTTTGCCGAAATTTATTCAAGACAAAAAGATTGATATGATACGAGGGCGGGTCAATATGTACGTGACTTTTTGAATGAAACACAGGTTTTTGGATAAAAAATCATTTTATTTTTCAAAATAGTCTCCTTTGAGCTCTATACACTTTGTCCAACGTTTCTCCAATTTTTGTATTACTTCCAAAAAATAAGATTTGTCGATGTCATCAAAATGGGTACCTATGTGTTTGTGAGATGTTTCATCGTTGGAGTGAAATCTCTTTCCACCGAGCCATTTCTTCAGGTTTGGAAACAAGAAATAGTCACGCGGGGCTAAATCCGGAGAATAGGGCAGATGAGGGTGCAATTCGTAGTCTAATTCATGGATTTTTGTCATGGAAACTGCACATGTGTGCACCCCTTGCATTGATTGTCCTAGTGGAAAAGAACATTTTTCTTGGCCAAATGCGGTCGTCTTTTTTCAAATTCTCATTAAATCGATTCAATAAATTTTTCATAATATTCGCCATTGATTGTTTTACCCTTTTGAAGGTAGTCAAAGTGATTATACCGCGTGCATCCCAAAAAACGGTCACCAAGACTTTATTGACTGACAAACCCACCTTGGCCTTCTTTGGCGCCGAGTCACCCCGAGAAACCCACTGTTTTGTAGAGATCTCAACTGAGCGTCCAGAACGTTCGGCATCTTCCGTGTTTGTACGGTCACAACGAAATTCAGTAAACCACATTTCTACCATTGAAATGGATGGTGCTGAGTTCCCATAGTATTTATCAAGCTTAGCCTTGGTTTGAGTGATGGTTCCGCAAAAAATAATGCTTAATGAGCACACGAAATTCACATTTGTCCATTTTCTCCACAAATCACGCGTTCAAATTTTGACAGGAGTCAACTGATAGATGTCTGTTGACAGGAGCAGTGTTCCCCTTTCATTTAAGAGGCGGGAAATTAAAAAAGTCACGGACATATTGACCCACCCTCGTATATACATCTATTAATGTTTTTCAGTGTTTCTGAATTTGACCATGCTTAAGGCACAAGTGCTCGCTCTTGCTAAAGGCCTTTATAATCAAAGAACTAAATTGACACAGAATAAAGAAAATAAAAACGAATTATTACGTTAGAGTTTGGCAAAAGATAACACATAAATTTATTGTGTTATTGTTATCCTTGTTATGATAACTTTGAACTGCTTAAGTTTCATAGTGATACACATAATTTTTACTACAGCACTATTCATCATGTGTTAACAGATGTATTTGAATTTATACGGACCGAAAATAACCGAAACCACTGACATAAGGTCATCATTAAGACTATTACATTACGGTAGGTATGTAATTTTTAAGTTAGTCTCCTAGTATACCGATATTCACTAAAATTCGAAAATTATCATTTTATATTTGATTACTTCATGATTATTTAATTGAACTTAGAGTAAAGCCAAATGTTAAGAATATATACTTTTAATGATTGGTTAGCTTTTTTGTTAAATACATAGTATATATACAACAGACATAAATAAAACTTGGTATCATTAACTTTCATCATATACCTATTTTTTTAATTCTTTTGCTTTTAAAGTTTATATATAGAAGTAAAAAAAATCATACTATTATATTACTAAAACTACATATGTTCCTATATTATGATTCTAAAAAACTTCGACCAACAGTAAAATTTAAACAAACAAACATGGATTAATGTCAAAAGAATATGAAATGTCTGCAAATCCAATTTGTGCGCGTATATTGATAAATTATAAACAAAAATATACATGTGATGAAATCAAGTAATGACAGCTGTGAATAGGTCAGGACCGTATTGGAAGTTAAGGTGTAATATTCATCTTACAACTAAGTGATGTAGATTAGATTTACGTTTAAAGAACCCATGTATGTCTTCACAACTTTTTTTAAAAATAACGGTCTGTAATGGTTTTTTTGTGATGACAATTTTCACAGTTTATCGAGCCACTCGACGTACTGATGTACTTGGATTGTTCATAACATATTGTAAAATATTATTTTGAAGTACATATATCAGCATTGTTAACTTGATAGATCTTTTTTGTTCGAAGTTTCCATAGTTCACTAAATATCCGATTATTCTGCTAAAAATTGTCCGGTGTGGTTGTGGTCTTTCCGGAAAACGCTGACCGTAACTTGTGCAAGCATTTTCAGAGATTCTATTTACTTTGAAATAAACTTCTAAGATATCAACCTTCACTTCATTTGCAAATGTGTGTGCCAATATCAATTCTTATTAACCTCCATGCTTAACGGTAATTACTTACACAAAGTTCTAAATGTTGTACATTATTGAAAAGCTATTTTTAAGGACTATCCAACTAATTAAAAATCCAATATGGCCGCCATAAGAAACCCAAAAGATAGCGCTAAGAACTTGGAAACAAATGAAAATCGGGGGTTACTGCTAACACCGAAAAATTTGTCTTAAAAAAGTGTCTCAACAATGTTAGAGTATAAAACTGATCGCATTAGGCGTTATCGAGTTATTGAGGAAAATTCAAATCGGCAAATATTGGTTTTCTCAAAATATCTCAAAATTGTAAAAAGCCCGAATGAATTTGAAATGAGATTTGTTGCAAGCATTGAATTCTGCAAAACATTCCCCATTTAACAGTTCCGATATGTCTTCTAATAACCGATATACCAATGGTGAGCATCAAAATCTGGACATACTGTATAAAGGTGGATTCCAGAAAGTCCAGTGCCCCTTGTAGACCATGTTGAAAGTTCCGGAAAATTAAAAACAAAGAATTTGCGCTATTTGATCATAGATGGCGCAAGTAACAAACGCATTTTATATTTTGAATTTAATTGCGTGGTGTTGTTTTATTTTCTACAAATAACGTTGGGTATGGTAGAAAAGAGGGTTTGTGAAGAAAATTCGTACAAAAAAGGGGTAGTGTTTTAAAATAGTTTGAGAAACTCTGCTGTAATGTTAGCAGATTAGTATTGTATGTTAACAAAAAAGGCTTTGGATGTTGTTTATAAGAGACAATGCAATATTTCGTCACAATTCTAAGTGTAACAACTTGACCAGTTATATATTACTAAAATGTATAATGCTTCCGTGATTTCTATTAAAGTTAATATAGGGTAAATTCGCCTGTAGCCGGCCACCATCCAATATTCGGCCACTGGTGACTTTTTTCAAGAATAACTTAAAATTAAACCCGTTTCGGTGGGTTTTCGGGGATGAACATAGTTGAAATAACTTCTGCTCGGTCAAAAAGGCCTGGTTTATTAACATGAAAGTTAAAAAAGGCACCCCCCAGGCCGACCACTAGCACATTATTCAAATTTTATTTTCATCTTTTTCGCACCTATTCAGGTACATGTTTGTCTCATTCGCAGTTATATACAGTTTCATAAGCTGATTCTCAACACCAGTAATCGGCCGTGGGCACAGTCGTTAATGAAAATGTTTTGCAAGATTGAAAGCAACGGCCGACCACTAGTATAGACGTCAAATACTGATTTTGCCTTTTGTCGGCCATAAGATTATAAGTTGCTTTCAGTGCTATTTTGGAACCAAAAATTTGAAATTACTCATCTTCTTGGAAGCTGGCAAATCACCAAAAACAAAAATTCTTTGTATATTCTGAGGATAATATGCAAAAGGCGTTGGGAGCAGTACAAATTGATGCAAAAATCCGAGTATCTTGCAGACATTTCAATATTCCTCGAGCAACACTCCAGGACTGGTTCAAGGAACGAGCTGCCAATAAGGCACGAATCCAGATCCATATTTGAGTGTGGAAAGTGAAAAAAAAGTAGCCGAATGGATAATTATATGAAGAAAACCTTAATAAAGAAGGATTGAAATTAGAAAAAATAACTAAAAAAAAAATAGGAGGAAGAAAATTTAACTGAAAAAAAATTAGAGGAAGAAAATTTGGAAAACGAACAATTAGATGAGGAGAAACTGGATAAAGAAAATGTGTACAAGTAAAATTAGATGAGGGAAAACTTAGCTACTTCATAAAGCATTTGAAGTATCCCAAAATACTAGAATAAACTAAGAAATCCAAGTCGGGACCATCACCATATCTGCCAAAGTATGGAGAGCTTATTATATTGACAGAGAAAGATAGAAAGAGGAGAAAGAAAAATGAAAAAACGGAAAGGAAATGAATCTGAAACCAAAAAGAACACAACATCGAAGAAAAAAGTTCTTACCAAAATAAAGAGAAACCAAGAACCAAACGTGCAACTAGCAGAAGCGAAGCAGAAGTGTGGTGTCTGCGAAGAAGAATTATACAGTGATGCCGAAGAATAATGTGACGAAAATGTTGGATGTAATACTTGCCCAAGGTGGTTTCATTTAAATTGTACTAAGTTTGTAGAACAGTCATATGAAGATGTTAAAAATGAAGATTTCTCCAACGATTTTTACTGACGATGAATAATTTAAAAAGCATTAATGCATTATTGAATTTTTGTATTTACAAATACCATAACAGATTTAGATTTCTTGTTATTCATTTTTTTCCTCAATAGTTTCATTTCTATTTCATCTGAATCGGAAAATATAAATTAACTCACTTTCATTGAAAAGACAAAACAAAACGGAACGATTAATATGAGGGCGCAAAAAGTTTATATGAACTTGGTGAAAATTGACTAGGCCGACAACTGGTGTACCAATGGCCGACTACCGACATATAAGTGGCCGACTACTGCCAAATATGTTCCTTTTCAAAAGAATCAAAAAAGAAGAAAGTATGCTTCATCCTAAATACTCTTACTCATACCGTAATTAAATATATTTTTGTACTCACCGCCTGTAAAGTGACATTTGGCGCATGTG
This sequence comes from Amphimallon solstitiale, assembly GCA_963170755.1. NCBI lineage: Eukaryota > Metazoa > Arthropoda > Insecta > Coleoptera > Scarabaeidae > Amphimallon > Amphimallon solstitiale. Next base: position 25,123,354 of record OY720684.1, read on the forward strand.
TAGCTCGACTGGGAAATACGTTTTCCCGGTTGAGGCGACTGTAAAAATTGAAAAAGACACTGGCACTTTGGGACATTTAAAAAAAAAATCTAACTTGGTAGTAATAAAATTTAGTCTATAAAATACTACTTCCCTCCACTATTCTTCACTAAAAGTTGGGGAAATAGGAGTAATAATTAAAAATTCTTCCAAAAAAATTGTGGCGCCATCTATTTGACGACATTTTAAGCGACATCTTAAGCAAGATTCAAGCGCCATCTATTTGTACCACATCGACATTCATATTGGCAGTTCGGAATTGTTTGTATTTAAACCAAAAAACGCAATAAATGTACTATAAATTTATAAATATAAGAATAAATACCTCATGTTTGCCATGTGTAAGAATATAATAACTTAATTTTAGGGAAAGGTGAGTAATAGTTACGTACATGAAATGCTTAAATTAATTAGGTAATCTATCTTAGGTTAGGTATGATACCAATGACATTAATCAATAATATTTTTTTAATTTAATGTTCGTACAAAAAATATTATACAAACCACTTGCGTGAAGACATCTTCTACGCATTCGCGCAATTAAAAGCACTCGCTTCCTGCGGTCGCTCGTGCTTACAATGTGCGCTCATGCGGGAAAATAGTCTTCCAGCACTTGGTTCGTAAATAACTATTGTTTCACTCTCAAGAATAAATTTTAATATGGAACGCCTCAATGTTATTAAAGCTGAAAGTTGACGTTCATCAAAAAAGTCCGACTACTGGCGAATTCACCCTACGTGATTCATGGCAAAACCAAGGGTTGAAATTTGTTGGTCAGCTTAATTTCTAACATTTCAAACTTCGGGAAATAATGAAATATAGACGGTTGGCATGTTTCATTAGCGAGTTGCGTCCAAGACAAGCTCTCATAGTTTTTTCTCGAGCTCCGGTTAAATTCTAGTTAGTTCGTTTGTCAAATGAAAACATCTACTTCATAGTAATACTACTTAATTGCGAATTGAAAAACTTATGGTGAAGTGGTTAAAGTTGCCGAATAATTCGCCCCCCATAGTTGTTATTCAGCATTGCTGAAAACGTAGGCCGTCGAGATGTGTGAGGGGTTCCTCAGCGTCGAAACCTGTGCAGAAAAGATGCGCGTTTGCTTGTTACAGATTAGTTGTTGTAGATGAGCGGTCGCGAGAAGTGCAGAGACACTGTTCCTTGATCATTCGCGATATGTGCTTATCATATGTTTTACCGTCCTACTGTACTAGACAAACACACCCTCCTAAATGATAAACAAAATCGTACATACAGGGCATATGCGAAAATGCATCATTTCAACGGTTTGGATAGGTGATATTGTTGAAGTAATGACAAGATTTAAAGGTGAATTTACTTATATTACAAGTTATTTTTTTCATTTTCAGTCTTTTGAAAGTGGCATCGAAATGAAACTTTGTTGAAACTTTATATAGGGGTTTTATATTACACATTAAAAAGGAATTTTAAGCAATTTCCACGCTTCATTTTACGTATGATTTTGTCATTGTACAAAGTCTTTTTTTTAAAATAAAATGTACTATAATATTTAGATTTTTTAAAACCCTGACGCATAATATTTTCCTTACATTTGTATTGTGATTCGATGAAGGGTTTTATATACCGGGTGTCCCAGCGGAGCGGTAAAGTCCATTATTGGTATCTAATAATGTAGATAGCGAATAATTTTTAATACAAAAATTGTAGGTAATCATAAGCTCTCCAATTTAAAAATATTTTCATTTATAGAAAGTGTTCGACAACGACGAACCAACGCAAACTTATGTTTTTAATGGAATACTAAGCATTTTTTTACATTTTATGATAGCCCTTGAAGGGCTGATTAAATTGACATCAACTTATATTTGTCGATTTTTAACTGTTTCTGAGATATGGCGATTTTTCGTTAAAAATTGTACAACGTTTGAAAAGTTGCTATGAAATAACGATTGATGATGAAATACCTACTATGGGCTCAATTAGTAGAGATATCTTTTCAGTACATGAAATTAATGTTTATTTCGACATATCTACGCATGTTCTTTAGAATTACATACCATTCGCTAAAGTTAAAAATTCTAAAAAAAATTAAATGGAACAGCCTGTATATTTATATGTCATATAAAGGTACTTAAAATTTACTAATTAAAAATATATACTTTCTTCCACCTGTGGGCGATATTGCAAAAGTTATAGGATATTATATCTGAATAAAAATATGAGTTGCCATGACTTGCACTATGACTATAACTAAAATTAATCGAAAAGAGTTACTTCTATTTGCCTTTTACAAATAATTAATTTTTATTAAAATTTTAAACCTCATGAAAAGTGTGGAAGTTCATGAATTAGCAAAAATTGTTTAAACGTTAAACTTAGATTTATAGCTTCAGTTTAAAGGGACGTAAGTACATGAATTTATGTTAAGTGTGAAATGAAATATTTAGAATTGGAATTCATAGATATGGTCTATGTTTTGGGGGAAAGTGATTGTTGCTGGCACAAAGATATACAACCAAAAATATCTAAATATGGGACTGCCATCAATGAGTGCTTTTCAAAAGTTGTTATCAATTTGAATAAACTGGTAGTATTCCTTATGAAGAAATGAGGTGTGGCCACCACACGACTTTCTTATACGTATGAAAGTGCTACTTCCGGTCCGAATTTTGAAATTTCACTTATACAAAAAATATTGCAAATCCAATTCTAAATACTTTTGTACTCTTAGTAGGTAAATATATGTAGAATGCATAATTTACGACATATTTGCAAAAAATCGTTATTCGGTAAGAGTAAAAGTGATACTTCCGGTCCGAATTTTGACATTTTTTTTTACAAAAGATATTGGAAATTAAGTTCTAAATACTTTTATATTCACAGCGTACCTGTCTAAAAAGCATGACTTGCAAAATATTGGCAAAAAACTGATTTTCGATAAGAGTAAAAGACCTACTTCTGGTAGTAATTTCGAAAAACTTTTTAAATAAAATGTTTCTCAATTTTAATTTTAAGCACATATGAATTCTTTATAAATTTGTTTAAACTTAGTAGTTGACGAAATATTTGCAAAATTCGATTTTTTCACTGAAGTAAAGTACTACTTCCGGTCTACCGATTTTACTGAAAAACTAATCAGATCTCAAGAGGCAGATTATACACGTAAATACAAAATTTGGAATTGATATCTACAGCGGTTTGACCGCTATCGTGGTCACACACACACACAGACACACAGACACACACAGAGACAGACAGACACGCAGACATTTTTTAAAAACCACTTTTTTGGTATCAGGGGACTTCAAAAAGTGGACATCTGTAAAAATCTAGAGGTCGAAAATTTTCGTCATCACAATACTTCCTGATACTACGTATAAGAAAGTAAAGGAGCCGTGTTACTGCTGCCGTAGAAAACGCAGATGTACAAAAGGTTCTTTTGTTATGCGTTCAAGAAAAACCTGATACAAGCTTGCGTAAACTTTCTAGAGTCCTTGATGTGAGCAAAAACTGTATTAAGAAAACCCGAAAGAAGATTTTTTAATTTGTTATATGATAACTTATAATTAATGTGATGCTTGAAAATAGTAACTTATATGTTCCTTAAGATATTGCGAAAGTTATAGAAGTTTTCAATAACGTACATTGAAATACTTGTATTTACTGTTTGCTTTTCAAGTGAAGTTATAAATCTATGTATGACTTCTTTAATCTTAAAGTAATTAAAATTTCAATAAAAAATACTTATTTGTAAAAAGAAAATATTTGAAGTAACTCTTGTCGATTAATTTTAATTATGCTATGTGTAATAGGTCATGACAATTCATATTTTTAAGTCGTAATCGGGTTTATTCCGATATAATATCCTATAACTACTGCAATATCGCCCACAGGCACTAGAAAGTATATACTTTTAATTAGTAAATTTTAAGTACTTTTCAATGACATATAAATATATAGGATGTTTCATATAATTTTTAACTTTAGCGAATGGTATGTAATTCTAAAGAACATGAGCAGATATGTCTAAATAAACATTAATTTCACGTACATAATACCATAATAGGCATTTTAACAACAATCATTATATCATAGCAACTTTTCAAATTTCAATTTTTAAGGAAAAATTGCCATATCTCGGAAACAGTTGAAAATAGACAAATACAAGTGGAAGTCAGTTTAATCAGCCCTAAAAAATGCATAGCATTCTGTTAAAGAAAACATAAGTTTGTGTTGATTCGTCGTTGTCGAACACTCTATATAAGTCAAAATATTTTTAAATTTTAGAGCTATAATTATCTACAATTTTTGTATTAAAAATTATTCGCTATCTACATTATCAGATACCAATAATGGATTTTACCGATCCGCTGGGACATACGGTATATGTATATATATACAATATTTACTGTTTTGTTTTAAATCCCACACAACTTTATTCGGGATTTTTTACCATAATATTTACTTTTTTTTAAAACAAGAACACATGTTTTTCCTAAGTAACGTATTTATTAATTAAAAAAAATATATAAACAAAAATATAATTCCTTTTGTATGTTGTACTTTCTTTACTGCTTGAGATACACAATGTGTCGTGTAAATTTCATGTACTTAAAATAGACAGTACCAAATTTACATAGGTGTATTTCTTCCTAGAAATAAGTAATGTAATAATAATGTTTCTCTCATTATAATTTCTTTATAGTCTTCTCAACATCTTCTCCTCAACGAGTCAGTCAAGACTTCTCTGTAAATATAAGCTTTTAATTCGTTACATTGGGAGATCGTTAGTCCAGCCCTATGTAATAGAAATTTTATTTCTTCTAGTTTCTTGTTTATTATTCGCAGTTGTGATAAATAGAATTAATTAATCATGTTAGCTATACCAGAGAATAACAATCAACGAGAAGCGACAAAGACGTTAAAAGCGTGCCAGTATTACTCAGGTGGGCCGGGCGAGCTAGGTTGTTTTTTTTGTGTAAGGAAACATTCAAAATTCGGATTAGAAGTAGTACTTTAACACTTATCTAATAGCAGTTTTTTCTATAGGTATAGCTCGCAAATTATACATTTAATGGAAACTTATTAAAAGTATAAAAGTATTTAGAGCGTATCTAGAATAATTTTTGAATAAAAAAGAATTTCAAAATTTGGACTAGGTTTATCTTATTATCATCTGCTTACTAATCATAATGAAACATTTAAGATAGTAGTGGATAGTATTTTAAAGAAAGATATAGCACATAACATTCTTATATGTATGGGCCTTCCGATTCTTTTTATACAAAAGTTGGTCAAAATTAAGTTTTGCATACTTTTATCTTCTTAATAAAAAAAATAATTTATTATTAGACCTATTGCGTTATTGCTCCCTAGACATCATGTTAAAACCCATAGAAATTACGATCAAATGAGTTGAATTGCAGCAGCATTTGGACAATTTATCATAAGAAAAAGCAAATAAAAAGAATATCGAACATACGAGGTAGGCGCCATAAATTCTCGGCCTGATATACAAAAAAGAAACTTGGAACAATATAAGAATTTTTATTATTCAATGTAATCTCCCCTATACGTTTATTACAACGATTAATCAATAATTCGATACCCTTGTAAAAATAATCTGAAGTTTTTCCGTCAAAATGTTCTATAACAGCTGCTTGCAACTCACTGTCGTCTTTAAAACTACGTCCCCTAAGGTCTTTTTTTAAATTAGAAAACAAAAAAAATCACAAGGAGCCATATCCGGACTATACGGTGGATATTCCAATTCTTGAAAGCCGCATTCGCGGATGGTAGCTTGTGAAATGGTGGCGTATGGACGGAAGAATTGTCGTGCAATAATCGCACACCTTTTGTCAATTTTCCACGACGTTTTGCACGAATACTGTCCCTTAATTTATGCAATAAAGACGCATAATATGTGCTATACACTTGTATTGCGCTCTTTAAAGTCAATTAGCAAAATGCCTTCACAATCCCAGAATATTGTGGCCATCACCTTTTTCGTTGATTGAACGACTTTCGTCTTTCTGGGACGAGGTTCATCAGATCGCCGCCATTCCATGGACTCCCCTTTCGATAGAGGATCATAAAACAGAACCATTGTGTCATCCCCTGTGACAATAGACTCCAGAATCGGTTTTGGGTTGTCTCCACACATGTTTAAAAACGACTGCGCACATTCGACTCGACGTTCACGTTGGAGAGGAGAAAGAAGTCGCGGTACCCATCTAGCACTAATTTTATTCATACCCAAATGGTCATGGAGAATTCGGCGAACACTTGTTTCGGAAATGTTTGTTATCACTGCTAATTCTTTCACTTTCAAACGGCGATCTTCTAGCACTAAATGTTTAATAATTGAAATTTGGTGAGGCGTTATCACTTCAATTGGTCGACCCGACCGATCAGCATCTTCCAGGGATTCTTGTCCCAAACGGAAACATTTTACCCACTTTTTTTACAGTTGAATACGAAGGAGAGACGTTGCAAGTATATTATGTTAGATTATTAGAATGCAGTTTTCTTCAAATTAAAAACACATACTAAAAATTAAGAATATAATTCTGATATACCTTTAAAATCATATTTCCCAACTGACGACAATGCGAGCTTCTTTGTCAGGTGCATTTATGACTTTTAAGTAAAGTGGTATATATTTTGAGGAATTTCGTCGGCACATTGTTAAAATTGCCTCGAGTATAGACAATTAACGCTAGCGATGTGACAATTCGAGTGAAAAATGACCGAGTATTCGGCTATTAAAATAATGGGTGTGTAATTAGATTATTGAATGCAAGTCACGGCTGATGGCTTATGAAATACGAATAATGAACTAGCGAGTTCGTAACTTGAATGTGCAATTTGCGGTAACTAGTTTGTCGGGTCGGTAAGAATTTGAAACAATGAAGTTGATTTATTATATAAAGAGCTATGTATATATACATATATTCATGAACCTATTATACCCGAAGGTGTAATGCATATTGTATTGTTTAGTGTCTTTTCCTGTAAATACACTTAGTCTACTGGTTTTTATCCCATGATAGTTCGAGTGCACGTTTAGTTTTTTTTTCCAGTACTGCTGGAATCTATTTTTCCCAGGATTTCCTAGGTCTACCCCTGTTCCTTCTATTGGTCTTCTCGCTTCCCATAGATTCCTAACTTGTCTGTTGTTGTTCATCCTATTCAGTTGGGTAAACCATCTCAGTTGTTGATCTTCAATTATGTCTAATATTGGTTCCACTTCTCAGTTATTTCATATCTGTGGCCTGTATTCTGCTCTTCATTGTAGCTGATGTCACTCAGCCCCAGCTGCTGTATGTTACGATTGGTTGGAAACGCTGCTTTGTATATGGACATATTTGCTTTGCAACTGATCTCTTTTTTGCTTAAAAGCCACCGATAAAGTGAGAAGTATATTCTTGCTGAGCTGGATAGCCTTTCGTTTACTTCGTGTTCTTTGTCAGCATATCTTTCTATATGGACTCCCAAGTATTTGAATATGCTCACTTGTTCTATTTATTCGTACTGAATTTCTATTTTGGTTTGTTTGTTGTCCTTGTTGATAGTATTTTTGTTTTCTTTGATGATTATTTTCATATTTCTTCTGAATAACTCTCCCTGCATATTGTGGTGTTTTTCTTGAGGTCTCATTAGATCGTCGCGAAAGCACATCTGGAAAGTGTAATTGAACTCAGTCGTTTGTATTCTATAACCGTGTTCCTTGCTTTGTCTTTGATGACTTTAATTACGTAGTCCATTACCAATATGAAAAGTAAAAGACTAAGGACACCGCCCTGTCGCAAGCCTGATTTTGTATTCATGTGCCACCATATTGTTTTTCCTGACATAAGTATTGTTATAATCATACAGATTTTTTTATTGCTGCCCCTAAATGTTTCTGGATGCCTCTTTCTTCTAAATGCCCCATACAGTGTTCTTTGGTATTTTTGGAAGATTAGCATTGTCTGTCGTTTGGTGATGTTGGTTGTAGTCTTTGATAAATCGAGGACCTTCCAGCAGAAATTGCAAATGACAGCTTGCTTTTCTATTTATATACAAAAGTAAATATGTATCATTCTACTACAATTGACATTACAAGAATATTATATATTATATATTTTTACGTAAAAATCAGTTTCAGCCCTGGAAAAGGAAATATGTAGAATTGCCCTTTTACGGACACTCTGAAACTGAAGAATAATAGAGAAACATCTCTAACTATATTTTATATTTGTTGTGTGACCGGTTCATTAGTCCTAAGCTTGGCAAGATTAGCAGAGCTATTTTGAGTAATTATTGTGCGATTCTTTACTTTGCTATTTACTAAATATTGAGCCGGCATGAATACTAGCAATTCCAGTAATATATGCCACACGATAAAGTAATTTTAAAAAGCTCAAATGTTGTTATGCAATTTTTACTTACTTTGAATTGAGGATTTGATAAAAATGCAGTTTATGCATTGTGTAATATGTAACGATTCATATATCTTGTCCTTGCATGCATAATTCTGTTGGCCAATAAAATCTATATTATTATTATTATTATTATTATTATAACCTCTAACTGTTGTAGTTTGATAATGATATTATCGAAACCGCATTCACAAGTGTTAAAGTGTTAAAAAACAAAGTAATTGTTTGTTGTGTCTTTCGAAATCGTGATCGAGTGCACCAAAACAACGACATCCAGCAATAATTTTTTAAAATAATTTTCTTGTATTCAAACTTTTGTCCGTCACTGTATACTGAAAAATATTTTCTGAATCATTCAATCGTCCAACGCACACTTTAATGTTTTCTACCTGAATAAATATTTTTTTATTCAGCTTTTTTCAGGCGCTATTTATTTATTTATATACAGCTAATAATGTGATTTGCTATGTTTATGTATCCAATCAGCCATAAAATTATATTCTTCTCCCGTTCCGCTACTAGAAGTGGCTGTTTATTTTGTTGTCTTTAGTTCGTGATCTTCTTCTCTTTCTTTGCTATATTTTCACATGAAATAACAGGATTATATTCTTTTCTATTAATTACAGTAAGATATAAGATCAAGTTTAGATCACAGTAAAATTTTGAAAATACTGAAAATAAATAATACGCTATTTGATTGGCTCTTTGAAAAAACGTCATATAAAATGTAAATGTCCGAAATTTTAAGGATTAATTCATAAATTAATAAATTTATCCTAGGGAAAATACTTAAATGTATGAAAAAGTATAAAGTATACAACATGTAACAGATTACAGTTCCAGCATGGGATCACGCTTATTATAAAAGATATAAGTTTGGTTAAATTAGAGAAATTACGTATTCCTAAGGCTTAGTGAAATTATACGATACCCTCCAGTTTCCAAATTTCCATGTACTTCAGGACAAGAAAAGAAAAACGTAAATTTTTTCCTTTGTAATAACTTTTTTGTTTTAGTAGACACATAATTCTTATTTACACTTTTTTGATCTGAGCTTTCCAGTTTTTCTTCATTTAATTGTTCGTTTTCTAAATTTTCTTCCGCTAAATTTTCTTCTTCCAATTTTTCTTTTAGTTATTTTTTCTAGCTTGAATCTTGCTTTATTAAGGTTTTCTTGGTCTAATTATCAATTCGCCTACTTTTATTCACTTTCCACACTCAAATATGGATCTCGACCATTATTCGTGGCTTGTTGGCAGGTCGTTCCTTGAACCGGTCCTGTAGTTTGCTCGAGGAATATCGAAATGTCTGCAAGATACTTGGATTTTTGAATCATTTTGTACTGCTTCTAACGGCTTTTGCATATTATCCTCAGAATATGCTAAGAATTTTTGTTTTTGATGATTTTCCACCTTCTGAAGATGAGTAATTTCAAATTTTTGGTCCGAAAAAAGCACTGAAAACAACTTATATTCTTATGGCTGACAAATGGCAAAATCAGCATTTGGCCTCTATGCTAGTGGTCGGCCGTTTATTCTTGAAAAAAGTCACCAGTGGCTAACTTACCCCATGTAGTTTTTAAACCGAAACTAAGAAATCGGAAAATAATAATTAATGGTGTGTGTTGAAGATATTATTGAAAAAAAGAATGAAAAATTGTTAGATGCGATTATTACACAAAATGATTTAACATACGTTGACAAGGACGTCTAAGATAAACTAAAAATAGAAAAAAAAAAAAACAGACAAGAAAAAGAAGAACTAGGGAAATATTACATTGTCCATGGACATCGGACAGTGCAAAAATAAAAGTGAGAAAAACATAGTAAAAAGTGTTTTATTTGTATCATTCTTTACATGTTTTAAATTTCTTTTAGACTATGAAACAACGGTCACTAAATGATTGGTTTAGAACGCCGAAAAGATTGCATATTTTACGAAACATGTGCGTTGCTATTATATGTTGTAGTAATACATGTACATATGACTCTAGACAAACCGCACGCTTGATTTATTTGCGGAAGTTAAACAAAAGCGCACTATGATCTATTTTGTAAGCAAGCAGCTGAAATTATTGGTTGATTTAATGCAACCACGTAGGTTGTAATTTATTTATTTAAGTAGTGACGGTTTTCTATCATTATAACTAATTTTTCACTGTTACGTTGTTAATTGTCTTTCTGTGTGTCATCCAACTCTATTTAAAGACCCATACGTCTTTACTATTTGCATCAGGATGACAAATCACTGTTCGCGATAATAAGCGTCTTATTGAAAAATATGTACGTAACATTTTTATAATTTATAATAATTAATGTAATGTTAAAATTTTGTTTTCGACTAAACATCTGAGTTATGGTGTAAGTTTTCGCTGTTCTTGTTTGTAGTGGTGAAACAATATTTTTATACAAAGACGAAGAATAAAAAAGTACTAAAAGTGATTTTTTTAGAAAGATTTTATGAAAACAGTTTTTCGAAGTTCCTATCGGATGTAGGTCTTTTTGTCTTAGCAAAACACAGTTTGCAAATATCTCGCAATCTATATAGATTTATTTAGAATACAAAAGTATTTATAGCCCGAACTGAAACAATTTTTTTTATATAAAATTTCAAAATACCATAAGTAGCACTTTTACTCTTATCGAACAGCATTGTTTGCGAAAGTCTTGCAAATTATGCATTCTATATAAATTTATTATAAGTGCAAATGTATTTAGTGCTAGATTTGGAACAATTTTTGTATAAAAGAAATTTTAAATTTTGGACCGGAAGTAATACCTCTACGCTAAGAATGTACTTAAGCTGGTTTTCCAGAGGAGCAAAGTTGAGTGTACAAGTTAATACTGAGGTCTATAGTATTGTTTGAAGTGAAATTTGGCCCAAAAGCAAACGAAAAATGCTGATAATATGGGGAACAAGTGACTGTGAAAGAATATAAGGGGGAAAGTAAATAATAGATGGGAAAGAAGCACTAACAAGGATTGTAAACTCAAGCAAATATTATAGGAATCGTTAAGGGATATAGACTAAAATGATTAGGGCACATAGAACACATGGTATATATATTAGTACCTATAGTACTAATATACCGATAGGTCCAGCTCGGAACGGGCCATAGTCAGCACACATAGCATTACGTCCATACGTATATTGTTGCCTATGTATGGCCCGTTCCGAGCTGGACCTATCGGTATACCAGCTGAAGAATGTTCTTAACAGTAAGTTGCTATCCAGAGTAGAAAAGCTGAATATATACCATGCAATACTAAGGTCTATAGTATTGTTTGGAAGTGAAGCTTGGGTAATGGATGATAGTGAACAAAAAATTCTAGCAGAAAGTGTCTGCGAAAGATATATAATGGGAAAAAAGTGAATGATACATGGGCAGAAGAACCAGCAAGATATTGCAAGAATTATACAATCAACCAGACATTACAGAAATAGTTGAGGTATATAGACTAAGATGATTACGGCACATAGAACGCATGATAAGTGAAAGAGTACCTAAAAGAGTAATATATATACCTTAACCTTAACTTAAGAGTGTACTTAAGTTGGTTTTCCAGAGGAACAAAGTTGGGAGTGTACAAGTTAACACTGAGGTCTATAGTTTGTTTGGAAGTGAAACTTGGGCAATGGATAAGAGCAAAACAAACATGCTGGCAGTATGGGAAAGAAAGTGCCTGCGAAAGATATATAAAGGGATGAAAGTGAATGATAGATGGGAAGAATCAACTAGGAATTGCAAGAATTGTACAATTAACCAGACATTATAGGGACAGTTAAGGGATATAGACTAAGACGGGTAGGGCACATAGAACGCCTGAAAATCGACCGTTACCAAAATTCAAATGAAATGCGCAAGTACAGCTGCTATCGTTGTTGCACTGATTAAACGCGAGTCAGTCTAGCCTCAATCTTTTCCAACACTACACTCGACCAAAAGAACAGTTTGTATATTGCTTTCTCGTACTAACTCATAGAAACTCTCGGTGTCGTCGTTTTATCACACAGTAAATGCATCCGCAACTTGCAGGCAAGCAATTGGTATGTCATTATATGTGGTCGAATATTTGTTTAAAATACATTTTAAGGATATTTAAAAGTTCCAAAGACAATTTCGTGGTATATTAATTTTGTAGAAATAAAGAGTTATATTCCTTACGTCGTACGAATTATTTTGACACATATTTTCACCTTTCTGTAGATTGATTGGAAATCAGATACATATGTGTAACGTTCCACTGAGAAAACCGATATCCATGTTAGGATGAAAGGAAACAAAGACGTAATAGTATTGCATTGTCCGTAACAAACAATGAGTTAATTAATCAAACTACAAATGCTTTACCAGTTGCGTTCTATCCCGTTGTGATATAATGCGGTTGTTGGCTTTGGCTTATTGCTGAAAAGATATCTATATTTATGTTTACATTAATAGTAAATTTCAAACTCGTGTACGCAAATTACCATTGTAAATTGACTCTAGTATATCTATTATATATTTCGAGCGTATACAGTGGATGGCATCACATAAAGTTTAATTATTAAATAAATACCACCATGATAATTACAATAACTAGACAATAATATAAACTTAGAGATTAAGAGCAAAATTAATTCCCGACCTCTCGATATTAGCAGCCGAAAATACCGGCAAGTAAATAACAAATTCTTAGCGAGAAAACATTTAAACAGTTTTCTTTGGCGTTTCAGAAAATCCCTCGGTAGTTCTTAATGCTGAAACTTAGCGTTTTCTCATGGAAAACGGTGGAAGTTATGAAAAAGATGTTCGAAATTCCTTTTAACGCTCTAGCATCGTGTATCGGGAATTTAACACGCTATGACGTTAAATTTAGTAGAATGGAATGTGTCTCAGCGAGTTGAATCGTCGGCATACTTTAAAATCTCTGTACGACACCTTATATTTCGAATAATTTCAGGAATACTGAAAATATTGGGAATATTTTGATGTCGCACGTTTTTAACTCGACACTATTACAAAGTGTTTGATTTCATTGCTGCGAGGAACGTTTTAAATGATCTTATATACCTATTGGCCTTGTTTATTAATGCGATAGTTATGTAAACTAGAGAAAACTGTAAAGAAGCGATAATATTTCTATGTAATAAAGTTTCGTTCTTTGGCACTTTCAAAATGTATTACTATGTATGAATGAAACGTGGTAAGCCAATAAAATTAGTGGGATTATTCTAACGCCATACTCTCGTAATTTAGTCTGGAAGTTTATAGAAAACTGATCATATTTAGTATATACTGCCAAACCCCTGGATTAAAGATTAAGATCATTGATTATTATATACCTAATAAGATTATGCAAGTGTAAAGAGGATCAGAATACTTACTAAAGTTATCGGAAGATGTCGCATAAATATCCAAAATGTACTGAATGCAAGTTCAAAACGAACGCACATTGCGTCCAAAAAACAACTAGTGAGGCAGTGGCGTCACAGGGTAATAAATAAACAGATCTCTATACTGAAAGTATAGTAAATGGCTTTGTTCAGGGAATCACCACTATAAAACAACCGTAGACACGTATGACAAACTCGTTGGTCATCGTCAGTACGATGTAGCCAAGGAATAAGGTGGGATATCTTTGAAATAGAAACAATAAAACCATAAACGGAAGACCACCAGGATGACCGACTACCATTTGCAGCTACCAATCTATCAGCTACTTATCTTCCAGGATATCCCATCTTATTCTTTGGCTACACCGTACTGACGATGACCAACTAGCCTAAAACACGTAACTACGATTGCTCTATAGCGGAGTTTGCCCAATATCCTTCTTTTCGTATTTCATGTATCTGCGATAAGTCATTTTATGAATTATATATAAAATATGAACGAACTCTAATATGTAGACTTCTGCAGCCATTTTCTAATTGAAGATCTCGGTTTACGTGGCACTGCGTCAAATTTGGTGTAGATGCTGACGTTTCGTTCACTATTGCAAGGGATATTCAAGGCTATACGTAGATGTTCGTCGATACACAAACTTTTGAAGAATTCTTCTAGTTTATACCTTCAAGTTACAGCGAATCCACATACATCTACGTACAGCTTGCAAGCAGTTTCTTTAGTTCTTCTGGTAACCTGTTATACATACAATATACTTCTTCAATAATTTAAGGATTTCTGTGAACATGTTAGTACGGTGCTTTTCATTTCGTTTGCGTGTGGAATATTGGTGATGATCTCCATTTATGGGAAACGCCTCTTTGTGTCTGATGAACATATGTGACAATGACATAGGTCCTGCTCGCAATTTATTCACCAATCCCAAAGAAATACTCATTCAGGTCATCAGCCGACAGCGAGAAAATATCTTCAGAGCGAATGGTTTGTAATTCATTACACTGGTCAACACAATTCTTGTTTCCTTTATTTTTTTTCCCCTGTGATTGGGTATTTCTATGGCCCATACTATGAAAAAAATACTGGGAGATTGCCAACAGCTTTACTTTTTGAAATATACAGTTTTATTATTTTGTCAAAAAAATACAAAAAATGACTACATATTGCTGTGACTCTTAAAAAATAAAAATAAATTTGAATTATTCAATTAATGCGTAAGTAAGAATCAAGCACGCATCCCAGTGCTAGGCCTTATGCTAGACAAGGATACAATGAATTTTCCGCTGAATGGTAGGTTAAGCAAAAATTTTTACATACAGCTAGCTCAGTTTAAAAATAAATAAATAATTCTCTCAGGGGCAGAAAATATGAATAGATTCTCCAAACGATTTGAATGCTCTTTAATCATCTCCAGGTCAGGTAAAGAAAATAAAATGCAAAATAAATCTTAGCATCTAATTTATTAAAATAAATTAAAACAAATTCAAAATTTTAAGTTATACAAATATATATATATATTTGCATACAAAGAAACACTATCTGAAACATTATTCAAATCTATACATCATAATTAATAAAACATTATAAGAAATAAAGTGAATGAAATCATAACGTCGTGAAAAGCTTATGTCTTAAAAATGTGAACGTGATTATTATGAATTATATTTGCCATAGATACGTGTAAACAATCAACATTTTTAAATAAAATAAAATAAATTACACATGATGAATTGTACTGGAATATAAATAACCGAAAATTTACGCGATTTACTATTTGCGAACAAAATATAAACATTAAGGATATGGCTTTGCCCTAATTAGTCCTGTCCGGCGCCTTTTCTCGCTCCCAACACAGTACCATCAGATAGCAAATTCACACAGATGGGTACCCCAAAGTTCCACCCTACGAGTATGTCTTTTCAACTCGTCGGACACAACCCGAACATACACCACAATGTGCTCACTCCTTAAGGTATATATATATATAAATAAATTTTTATATAAATAAAATGAAATAAAATAATGTCTTTGCATATTCAATAGATTAACTCAGCCCTGATTAGTTCTGCCTGGTGCCTTTTCTCGCTCCCAAACGCAGTACCACCAAGACCAATTCGTGTTTTTCAAATTCACCAGGACTCCATGCTATGAATTAAATAACGACTTAATTCATTTCACACATTCCTGATGTATTATTCAACACGTTAACATTGAACCCACAAATACAACAAAAATATACTTGATATACAGATAAGAAGAAATAATATATATACATTAAAAATAAACTTTACCTTCTCGTGAAATTCCAATACAAAAAAACACCACTACAAACAAAGAATTTGGTACACCACTATACACACATTTATAACAAATATTATCTAATCACCTTAACTCTTCGTACATAATCTCAAACTCATCCATGACAAAAATCCAGAGAAAACTTATTCGCTTATATATATATCCTATATACACATAAAACAAAATTATTAATTTCAAATCCTTTTGTATGATAAATAAAGTTGAAAAGAAAAAGTAAATTATACAAAAATAAATGATTATGCTATCCAAAGTGGTCATTACAATCACTAGAATGTTTTGTCATAATGTATGGCATAGTACCCCTACATGCAAAACAAAACACTCTAGAAAAAGAAAATAAAATGAAATTAAATAAATTCAAAATCCGAATTCATAAATAAAATTATCTCATACATAAATAATTATTCAAAAATAATTACAAATCTCAATATAAAACACGTTGCATGTTATTACAGAAAATATTACAAGTGTTGAATCTTGTTAAAAATTTTATAAGTGTCCAAAAATCTCAAAAATATTCTAAGTCCGGATTTAAGAATAATCCTTTTTTAAAAAGAGGAGGGAGTGGTTTATCACCTACTTTTAGACTATTTAAAGATAGCGGTTTGCACCAGCTGTCCCGGAAATTTTATCCGTCCATCCTTTTATGCCTAAATTTCTTTATAAAAACGTACGGTAACTCTCGGCTTATACCGATACCACCTCCAAAACTGCACATCGACGGTGCTGCTCTTATCGGTCACTTGAGAAAACAGCGCATTAACAATCCTTGAAAAAGGTAAACAAACATGTGAATATAAATTTGTCTACACGTTTATGACTCATCCATGCATCTGGCGAACAATATTGTTTTCGCCGGCCTACGCGGTCGATCTTTGCCGGTGCCAGTATTCTTCGGACGGGAAATACTTTCTCGTTATTGAAAACGTAGCATTTGATGCGTAACTTAATATTATGACTTTATAAAAATTTTACTAAGATTCTTTTATTATTTTACTTAAATAAAAATAAAATTTTGGCAAATTATTGATATAGTGAATATTTATATACACATTATGATAAAAATAAATAAAGTAAAAATTAATTTAAATAAAACCTTGAAGTGATCTTGATTATATTTATTTATAATTTTACAACCCAACTCAAGATCACTGCAATATGTTAACAAAATTTCTATCGAACACTATCAAACGATCTTTTATAAGATTTTCTTGAATGAACGACTTTAGGTAGATCTCGTTGCAAATTTCAGCAGTCGTCTGCCATCATATGTGAGTCCCACCTTCCCTGATAACGCTCTTCCATTGTCCGAAGATCCTGATGAAATCTTTCACCCTGCCCCTCACTAAAATCAGCCAGATTTTTTGGAAATCGGTCTAAATGCGAGTGCAGTAAGTGAATTTTTATGCTCACGTTGCATCCTAGCTGTTGCAAATTCGATAGCATGCACTCAACAAGCTCGACCTGGTCGTCAGATTTCTTTTTACCTAGGAAATTACTCATAACCAAAACAATGAATTCCAAGCTTTGGATTCGACTTCAGTCATTGATTTGATAAAATTAGGATCATTCACGAGTTGCCTAATCTGTGGCCCATCAAAAATACCAGTTTTCAATTTTTCTGTACTTAATCCTGGAAACTTGCATGAAAGAAAATTGAAACATTCGTCACTTCTGTCAAGCGCCTTCACAAACTGTTTCATTATGCCGACTTTAATATGAAGTTGTGGAAGTATGATGCGGTCTCGGCTAACTAAAGGCACGTTTATGACATTTTTTGTACCAACTTTTACGTATTCTCGCACTGACCAAACTTTTTGTGACCAATGGTGTTGTTTGTCACGACTGTCCCAGAGACACATGAAACAAGGGAACTTTGTGCACCCCCCTTGTTAACCTAAAAGAAAGTTAATCATTTTCAGATCAACACAAATCACCCAGTTGTGTTCTTGATACTTAATTTTTTCCATAACCTTAGAAACATTTGCGTATTCTTCTTTTAATGTCGTCGAATGTGCAATAGGTATGGATCTGTACTTGTTACCGTTATGAAGCAAAATACACTTTAAACTTCTTTTGCTGCTGTCTATGGAATCACTAGGTTGGTACTTTTTTAAACCCAATTATTGCAAAATACCACCAACTTCGTTACAAAAGACTAAATCCTTCTCTTGAGCAAAATACGGTAACAGGTTTTTTTCTCGGGTACGATAAAATGTGATGTTGGTTTCCGGAGTAAGCAAATTTTTTTCTTTTAAACGAGATGCTAAAATTTCGGTAAGTTCAGATCTCTTACTAATTCATTTAGTTCTTTCTGATTAAATCGTTCAGGTTCTGAAAAGCTAAATTTGTAGTCTGGATCAGAGTCTTCACTTGATGTATTTCGTTCGGGTTCACAGAGATTTGTATCATCAGCAGATTTAGATGTGCTGGGTTGCACCACTCGTGATTTTAATAGAGGTCGTTTAGCAGAAAATAAGACCATAACCGTAGAAATACCACACATTTCTGGCATATAATATGAGGAACCCATGGCTTGTCCTGGTTACACAATTTTATTTTAAAGTATTGATGATACGCAATTTTCACAAAATCCGATATAGATTTTCGATACTTTTCAAATATATATTCACCACAAATATAGCAAAAACAATCTGGATGAAGCACACAACCTCTTCTTGCCGAAGCCATATCTAAAACAACAACAAAATATATTTTAGTGTCCAATAAAAAACGAAAATCTAAGTAGAAATAGTAAATGAGGATAGTTAGCTATAACTCAAAAACAAAAGCTGTTAGGGAAAAATTGTTGCCGTATTTAAAAAGTACGCGTCAATTTGAGATAGAAACAAACAAAAAATCACAGGAAACAAACAATTTTTCTTTTTTTGTTGACCAGTGTTATTAATGACATTCCATATCGCTTTTATTTTATTGTTTGAGGCTTCTATATGTAGCATTAACTTTTTGTTTATTGTCTTTATATAAGTCGTTTAAGATCGCGATATTGTTGGTAACATCGATATTGTTGGTAACATCCAACATTATTGTTCGCCGCAACTGCACAGACATCTAGAATGTTTCACAGTTCATTAGATTCTTGATCATCAGCATTCTGAGACTCATGAGGCAACCATAAATCTGCGTTTAGTTGTAAAGGGTATTTGCCTACATATTTCGAACAGTTATCGTTTTTGCATATTTTACTTAGCTTGGAACAGTGTATTTCAATATTTGTGCCATATCATTAGACAAGTGCATGTTGACAGTTTTATTATCTAGGATGTTAAAATCAGCATTTGTAAAAACATTAGTATTAAGCGTGATAAAATTAACGGCACAATGGCCAGGTATCGTTAATGATGTTAGAAATAGCTAGTTATACGCTAGGGTGTGCAGATAACGCGGTTTTTATTAATCAGTGCTACTAATGAGGACAATATAGTTCTGGAAATATGTATGTTGCTTTCAGTGCTTCAGTGTGGTGACGGTGTTTTTTTTATTAGTGTTTTGTTTAGCATCAAGCCACATACTTCAATTAAGATTATTACGTTAGTATAAAAGAATTTCAATTCATAGATATAGGTAAATTCTTCCCTTGTAAGTCTGGTCAGGTATGCAAAGGTGGACATGGCAAATAATTTGAAAAGCAATTTCTTTCTTAAAATAGCCATATGTTCATATAACCTTATCTGTATCCACTAAAACAAATCCAGTAAATAATGTCAAAATTGTAAATATTACGCAAAGAAAATAAAGGAATAATGATGAATGCAATTAATTAATAGCAATTTAAAATTGCATTGAACAAATGTATCTAAGTAATTAATGCAACACTGTCAAATGTATATATTTAAATTATCATAACTAATCCAATACTGTGGGGCAAAATAATATCGAATAATGTTGAATGACTTAACCTAATATGGAAAGTGTTTATCACTAGGTATAGAGTGAATTAAGAACAAATACTTAGCTGTAGATATAATATGTAAAGAACTGCATCATCTATCATAGAGTCTAGATTATGTATAATAATTAATTGTCATACCGTCCTGGAAGATGTTTTGATAGATTTTTAGTTACGATATTTTCAGTATTATGACTATTTATGGCGTTAGAGAGTTGAAAGAGTGGATGTTTAGAGATGTGAGATAACGATGCCACATATATGTATGTGAGCAGGGTTGTTAAAAGGTAATGATGCATTATACGTAGATAGAAATAAGCGATGGGTGGTAGAATAAGGGTAGAAATTTTCCACTAAAAGAGTAATATAGTGCAAAGCTAAATGTTACCTAAATGTTAACATGATTAAATATATTATCTCTTCATTTGGGAGTATTATTTGTGTGTCATGTGCATAAGAATGTACATACATTTTACTAGAATTGAATAAGATGGAAATAACTTTAATGTTAAGAGGTGAAAAATATAGGGTTATAAAATCAAAATTAATAAATACGCATGAAAGCATTTTAAAAGAAGCATGTAAATTGAATTAATGATGTATCATGTAATGGAATATTTTGAATAAAATAGAATTTAGTATATATTAGTACCTGACATGTGAAACACATACAAAGCTTTTTGAAATATTAGTCATGTTGAATATAGAAACTATCCTGAGTAACGCAGGAAGTTTTTCCATAAAGAAAATGTTGTCCGGTTTCACCATTTAGAATTCATCTACACAAGACAGCATTCCCATTTGGACAAAGAAGACCCATCATGTGATCGATACAATATCCAACTGAAAACACAAGAAAAAGATAAAATTTTATTATAGCCACATAAATAAAAAAAAGGGAAAGTGATGAGAGATCTCCTAGAAAAATCAATAATGAAACACATAGAAGACATATATCCTAACTTGAAAGCCGGTGTGTAAAAGTAAACGCATCTTATTTGGATTAAAGATCCACTATCTTCATGGATAATTGTAGTGTTTCTGTCGTTATTACTATACGTCATTTTAAAAATGCATTTTAATACTTTTTTTTAAAAATAAGTAAGTTAAACGTATGATAATAGAATAAATTTACTTACTATAGTGAATTAAATAATCATGTTTGTTAAGATTAAAGTGCTTTAAATGTATCAAATATATTTTCAACGTTTGTTATTTAATACAATAATAGACAAGCTTAGTTAAAATTTAGAACCAAGTCTTTCTAGTTAGATTTATTATGTATGGGATTGTTCATGTCTTAAAGTTGCTTTGAAACGTCAGATTAAAAATAATAAACTTAACCAAAAATTTTTGTTTACAGAAAGTATTTTTTCTCTTATTTATAAATAAAAGATCTTTCAATAGGGACACTCGAAATTTATTAGGTGATAGCGGCCATGTTGTTAAAGTAACATTTGTCAAATTTGTTGTGAATTGTTTAATGGTGTATGATAAATAATCATGGAAGGTTATAACGTTAAACAACGTATGCAAATGATCAAATTTTATTTTTAAAATCAGTGCTTCGTTCGAGAAACGTTCCACAAAATACGTGGTTTTTGATCCTCGCCACAACCGTTCTGCCGATTCGACTATTCGACGTTTGCTAGTAAATCGGTTCCATAAATAATATGCCAACACGCCGTACGTCACCGAAACGCAGGGTCTGCTGAAAACATCGCTGCTGTGCGTGGGAGTGTATGGGAAAACCCTAGGCAGCCAAGTTCTTGTGAACAACTTGGGTCTGCACGCGTATAAATTTCAACTGACCCAGGAACTTAAGGTAAATGACCATACACAACGCCGTGTGTTCGCTAATTGGGTTTTGGAGCAGTTGGAAGTCGACCCAAATTTCGCCAAAAATTATCTTTAGCGACGAAGCCCTTTTTATCATGAATGGATGTGTAAACAAGCAGAATTGTCGGATTTGGGACGATGCCAATCCACACGAGATACACAAGCACCAAATTCATCCCGAGAAAATCACTGTTTGGTGTGCATTTAGGTCTAGCGGAAGCATCGGTCCTTACTTCTACCAAAATGAAACTGGCAACGCCATGACTGTCAACGGCGAGCGGTACAGATCGATGATAAATAACTTCTTTTGGCCAAAATTGGATGATATAGATACCACTGACATGTGTTTTCAACAAGACAGCTCTACGTCCCACACAGCGCAGACTACAATGGCTATTCTGCACGAGCGATTTGAGAGCATGGTAATCTGGTGGGGAGGCAACGTGAACTGGCCGAGATCGTGCGATTTAACGCATTTAGACTTCTTTATTTGGGACTATCTTAAATCGCAGATCTATGCGAATAAACCGTAGATAATTGATGGCCTTAAAGTCAACATAACAAACGCCATTCAGCAAATTCAGCCAGATTTATGCAGCAAAGTCATCGAAAATTGGACCTCCCGAATACGACCCACCAAGCAACGCCGTGGCGGATGTTTGAACGACGTTATATTCTGCATATGTTCTTGAACATATGAATTGCTATAATGCTTAGCGACAATGTTTTGTTTACTTCCATGCTTGTCAACGTGTCTGTGTTTGTATGAATAGGCGTGCTCGTGTTAGTGTCATTGCAGTAGTTGTTGGGGAAACATGACATGAGAGCTTTATTACAATGCCTTTAAGATGGTTAGAAACCGTAGAAACTCCATGAATTAATACGTTGGGTAAATGCAGTCTTATCATAGCAAAAGTGACCGAACGATTAAATGTTTCAGAAGGTGTTATAATCCGTGCATGGAATAGGTACATATCTACTGGGTCCGTAGCATACATGCATAGTGGACGACGAGAATGGGTTACAACTCCATCTGAAGACCGTTTAATGGTACTCACTGCAAGAAGAAACCCGACATACACGACTTCAAAGATTAACAGATTTTTTCCGTCAAGCCATAGGACGTGTTATTTCTGGACAAACGGTTAGAAGAAGGTCACTTGCACGTAATTTAAAGGCAAGAAGACATGCTACGTATCCCCCACTGACGAGGGAGCAACGTGTACGTAGAAATCGTTGGGCGATTGAATACAGTGACTGGAATCTGGTGCACTGGAGTCTTTTCACGGATGAGTCAAGTTTGCAACTATATACTACTGATGGACGAATGTTGGTCTGGAGAGAAAGGGGACAGCGATGCAATGAAAATTTGATGTTCCCAATGACTTCTTTCGGCGGAGGATCTGTTTCTGTCTGGGGTGAAATATGTTTGGGTGGGCCCACTGACTTATTGGTATTATTTAATGCATCAGTGACATCCGTAAGGTATTGCGACATGGTTGTAGAGCCAATCATTATCCCATTCACTGGTGCAATTAGTAAAAGATCCATTCTAATTGATAAAAATGCTCGACCTCACTGTGCTAGGATTATAAATGAACCGATAAAACTCCATTGTATTGAGAGAATTGATTGGCCAGCCTGTTCACCAGGCATGAACTGCATCGAACACGTCTAGGCAGAGATGTCAAGGCAAATCAACCTTCTCGCACATGCGCCCCAGACCATAAAACAACTAGCCACTGCTTTGCGTCGTATTTGACGTAATATATATCAGCCCTTCATCGATAATTTAATGAGAAGTATGAGCACTAAGGCGAGGCAGAGGTGGTCCAGCACTATACTAAAATTAGTTTTCAACAGTTATTTTAATATTGTTAGTTCATTACTGTAGTTTTCTTCTGGTAAATTTGAGAAATTTTATTGTTTTAGTTACTTTTATTATTGTTGTGGTTACAAATTTCATATCATTGTGTTATAATAAACAACTATGCAAACTGTACATCTGTAGCATCATTTTTATAAATTATTACAATATCCACTTCAATTGTTGAGCAGTGTATATTAATGAATATGAATAAAAATCTATTCAAATTTCTGCATCAAATATGTATCGTCTCATGACACAGGGATGTATATTGGTTTGAAAAAAATCACTTGAAAATTTAGAACATCCCACTCAAATTGACAGTGATGTGTATTGGATGAAATACGATTTAACTTGCCTAAAAGGGGAAATTGAAACTTTTCCATTATGTATACCGATAAGATTATATACTACTGTGCCAAGCACATTCACTGGAATAAGCAATCAGTAACATCATTTTCTACTTTAAAAACAATGTTGAATTATACTGCACTTGCATTCAAGTAAATGAAATTACTGTATCCTTTTATGTTTCCTCTCTTATAATGGAACCGAGCGTTACCAACATTACACAGATTGTACGTCTTTAATTTAAGATTTACTTTTAAATTTCCGTATTCGAATGTCAGATTTTATGTAAAATTTAATGTACGATAAATCACATTAAATAATAATTCCTAGGACATACGATACAGGAGTAGTAAGTAGATGTTCCTAGTGTATTAAAAATCGATTCTTTTTTGCTGTCGTTTCAAAGTTCAGTGTGATGAATTCTTTCTAACAATAATATTAAATGATAATCGTTTTTTTTACTAGTTGCATGTGTGTACCGAATTTTTTATACAAAAGTTATTGCAAAATTAAGTTTTAATTTTTTTTATCCTCTTAATTAATAAAAGTAAAACTAGTAAAAGTGTTACTTCTGGTCCGAATTTTGAATTTTTTTTTATTAATAATTCCAAACTCAGTTTTAAATAGTACTGCGCTTGTAATAAATCTGTATAGAATGCATTATTTGCGAGATATTTACAAAAAAGTATTAGTTCATTTAACTAGCCCAACGTGTTACTACGGGGATATTAAATTATATCTCTCTTACAAATACATATTCAATATTTTTAACCTCCAGACAGAAGTATTTATTTGACTTCTACAGTCTTTGGATCAGATTAAAAATTCCGAATAGTACATAGCACAAGACCAACAACCATAAGGTTGGGCAGACCAGGACAACACCTGCATAGAAAACTCTTAACATATGTTACTTGATATGATTCAACACGATTTAACAAATACGAAGTCATCACCCTCGGCGGTCCGGTTGTATACGGCACCCGACTGGTCATCGAGAGGTAGTGAGTGCAAATCTCCCCTGGAGGTAAACGTTTATAATTAAATTTAGTTAATTAATTATCAAATGTTTATAGTTACAATATAGGTCTGTGTCCTACCACTATTAGCAAGACACATATACAGACTTGCGAATGACTCGTATATATGAATCTAGCAAGAAAGAGCTCTCGGGGTATTCCTGAAGATAGCAAAAGATTGTTTGACGAAATATCGGATGAATCAAATCCAACAAATGATGGAAATAGCTCAAATAACCATCGTCAACAAGCTCAAGTTTATATCATACAGTGCGATGTTTCAACTGTTGCATAGGGAATTGCATGGTAAAAATTATATCCCCTGTTAACTAACATATGATGCGATGCAGATTTGGTGCTAATTTTTCTTTTAGTAATAAATCACCAATAAGACTACAGAATGCATACTGTTTGAACAACCACAAGCAGTTTATTTGACTAATTTTACTTTTTAAACTTGAAGGTAATGAACATACATAATGTGACAAAAAACCTTGTGTAGGCAAGATCAGAACAAAAATTTACAAATGTCGTTTTATTCACAAGTTCTGCCAAATACCCGATTATTGTGAACAATTGTTTAAAAATATTTGTTTCCACAACTAAAAAACGTGTTGAACTTGTAACAGCATTCATTAAAGGTATGTCCAGTAGAGAAATCAGCCAGAATTTTGCTGTTGCATATCCCGATCGCCCTATTCTGAGTAAAACTATTCAAATATTACAATTCTTTTCGTACCACAGGTTGCTTAAATCATGAGCACAAAAAACGGAAAAGAAACTCCTATGTTGTTACAAAATATTTAAGAATGAATATCTGTGTGGCGGTTGAAGAAGATGACACCACCACACTTACTTCTCTGGCAGAAGAATTTCACGCTTCAAGAAGCAGCTGCTTTAAAGCCTTGAAAATGGAAAAGTTTAAATCGTACAAAATTAAAAATCTGCAGAAACTATTGTCCCATGATTACTTTCCAAGAATGGAAATCTGTGAATTCTGAATGGAAAAAATTAATGAAAATCGAAATATTTTAAATAACATTCTATTTTCTGATTGAGAGTTCGTTCACATTAAATGGCAAAGTTAACAAACAAAACAGACAGGTTTGGGCAAGAGAAAATCCCTACAGAACACAAGAAACACATACACAATATCGTGATAAAGTTAACGTGTGAGTTGGCCAATATGGACCATTCCATTGGCCTGTTCGAAGTCCTGACCTAACACCACTCAATTTTTTCTTATGGGGGCATTTAGGAACACAAGTTTACGACCTCATAAGAGGTCAACCAGAAACTGTGGAGGAACTAAGGGCAAGAATAACTCAAGCTTGTACACTTTGAACAATTCCTTTGATAATTACTGATAATTTTTGTTAATTTGTTGAGATATTTGTGCGTTAATGGTTTCTACGTTTTTTTTTTATAAATAAATGTTTACATGTTCTGTCTTCCAAAAGCTGATTTAGTCATAGCCTCGAGGAGCTTTCGCTATTTTTTTTTAAAGCAAAACCTGCTAGAAATGATAGTGGCAAGAAATCGCTTTCACAAAAATATTCTTTTTTAAAACTTTTTCGACAGTTTAGAATATTCAATTGTAATCCGATAGTTTAAAGAATCTTCCAACTTTGTTCCAAAAATGGTTTAAATATTTTCATCAGAACAAAAGTTAACACGGGGTTAAATTTTTACCAAGCAATTCCTTATGGCAACAGTTAAAAAAACTCACTGTATATAATTAAATGAATGAATAATATAAATTTAGATTAGAATTTCGTGTCACCAGAATAATTAATTTTTAATTATTTACGCAATACCAGCAAAGCCACATAAATGAGCTAACATAGATAGAGGAATATGTCTTACCCATAATGTTTGTGTACAATTGCATGATATTACGTAACTTAAATCTTAAATTACAGCTTACTTGATCACAGCTGGAGCTCGGTAAACATAACATTAAACAACATTCCTTAAATGAGTTCGAATTTTATATCACTTCCGAAAACCTAGTTCCACCACTTAAATCCGATAAACATGCCGGGCGATGTGTTAAGAAAAAGTTGACTCCTTGACGTGGATGTAGTATTCCAAGAAAGATTGCTACGAAGTCGAACGGATTAATTCAACTCTATGCCCTTGTAAAAAGCTTTCCATTAAATAGATTTCCCCTGATCAATCTAATTTCATTTTGTAATTCTATTGCAGATGAGAAAAGAAGCCACAGAATTAAATGAAAATATGGGAAACACTAAATTGGTTAGATAATAAACTAAATATATTTTTATACAGTGCCTTATACAGTATGGTAATAAAGTAACGGATAAAGGCATTAAATTCGTTGACATTAATTTTTTAAAAAAAAATCTCGAAGGAGTATAGCGATTTTAACTCAGGGGAATATTTTCGTCGCGTTTTCAGTTTCTTACGTCATTTGTTTTTCATGTTATGACGTTACCGACTTTTTTTTAAATGACAACCTATGTTTTTTTAAATTGATTTCGATAGTACTATCTATTCTCTTCCAATGGTATAAAACTTTTAATATGCTACATTTGAAAAAAAAAAAAAACAGAGTCTTAAAGTTCAAATATTAAAAATTCATTACAGTAAAGGTTCGCTAATCCGGATCAATTACAACTGGCTCGATTCGGACTATGAGAACGTCCGGATTAGTGGAGGTAATATTAAAACTAGAGTAAAAAGCGAAATAAATGGTGACACGTCTTTTATAGAAAATATCTGAGTACATAACATACAAATATACGTAAAAAGTTAACTACATATATTACTGAAAAAAATCAGAAATTTTGGTTTGACGAATACAGCCTTGTTTAGCCTCCATCGCGCGCTGTCGCAGCATTCTGAGGTTAGTTAAACTGTTTAATTCAACTTTATTTTCCTCATCCCATTGAATGCAGGTGCTGAAACTCTTAATAGCCTCTTCATGCTTAATTCTCAGCTAATCTTTGGAAGCTTCTTCATCGGAAGAGAAGCTATCATCGCTATCTAATGGCAAACGCTCTTCATCTCTAACGATCCATTCATCAATTTCAGTTTCTTCAGGTAGATAATTGTCATCGTTAATTCGCTGTAACATATTTCCGAGTTCAACAAATTCTTGACGTTCGAAATTCCATCTCTCTTTAAGAGTAAGCAGCGGAATTTCCTCATCTGAATCCCATTCACTTTCTGAATTTGTTGTGATCTTATTAGCTGAATAACGAAGTATTTTCCTCCAAAATTTTTTTATAATATCTGGCGAAAGCTTCTCCCAAGCATCAGCAAGCAAAAATACTGCATCCTTTAAAGTAATGCTCCTAAGAGTCTTTGTAATATCACTTGCTTCCAAAGACAGAACATGGACCAAAAGGCTCTTTCAATAATATAGTTTGGTTAAACGTATCGCATTTTGGTCCATGGGCTGAATAAGTGGGGTGCAATTGGGTGGTAGGAACATAGTGACAATTTGGTCATCATCACTTGTAAGCTGGGTTTCTGATGCGTGGCTAGGAGCATTGTCAATTAATAAAATAGCTTTTCCATTAAGATTATTGCGTGTCTGAAATTTTCTCACTTGCAAAACGAAAGACTCATGACACCATTTCACAAAAAGTCCAGATGTCATCCAAGCATTTTTTGTTGAGTAGTACTCAACGGGGAGGCTCCCGCAATTCTTAAATGCTCTGGGATTTTTTGCTTTTCCAATGACCATCATTTTGACTTTATGAGTACCATCACCGTTTGAGCAGGCAAGAAAAGTCAACCTTTCTTTTGAAGTTTTTCGTCCTGGAGCAGTTTTTTCTTCGGCGTGTGCCAATGTTCGATCGGGCAGCAATTTCCAAAACATCTGCATTGTATATTTGGTTTGGGAGTAGGTTCAACTCATTCATTTTTTCAGTAAATTTTCGTAAAAAAGGTTCTACCGCAGACGAATCGCTCGATAGTTTCTCTCCAACCACTTTAAGATGCCGAATGCCATGCCTCTTTTTAAATTTATGTATCCATTCTTTGCTAGCAATAAATTTATTGTCATTATAATATTTAGAATAAATTTGGACGGCTTTTTCGCATAAAATATTTGCTGAGATGGTTGCATGTCTTTCTCGCTGCAACAGAAACCATTTGTATAATTCATTTTCCATTTCTGGATATTCTGGTTTTCGGATAATTTTTCTACGTGTTGGTAATGAGACACAGCTTGCGGATTAGCGAACCTTTACTGTATATTGGCAAAATGAAATTAGTTACCGGCGCATAAAACAAAAAACATGTCAGAATACATTAATTTATCAGTGTCACAATAAAATAAGTTATATTCCCTTTTCTAAATTAGAATAATTTACCTTTTGCAAACTGTTTTATTAATAAAAATGTATGAGTAGGAATTATTGGTGTCAGAATTCCATTCATTTTTGCTAACAATTTGACTGGAGAAAGATACTTGCAATTTCTACAATTCGAATTGGTGCCTGCATTACCTGCATTATTTCCTAATGCAAATAGGTTCTTCGTCTCATTACGCAATTAATGTTCGACGCTACTTGGACCAAGTTCTTTCAAGAAGATGGATAGGAAGAAGAGGTCCGATGGAATGGCCGGCTAGGTCTTCTAATCTAGCGCCATTAGACTTATTTCTATGAGGGTACTTAAAAAAGTAAAGTGTATAAAAATCGATCTAATAATTTAGAAGACCTCAAGCACAGAATTCGACATGAAATTGGATTAATATCAGCTCAAACTATTCAGAATATGAAAAATGAGTTTTATAATCGTCTTGGGTATTATCAGATGGTACAGCGTTGGTATTTTGAACACTTAGTATAAATGTAATTTAAAAAGTGTTATTTCTGTGCTTATTTTTGTGTTTAATGGTATTGTTAGTTTCTTTTCCTAGTTAATCAATATTGTTTTAATGTATTTATTAACTTTGAATGCAGTAGATAGTAAATGTATAATTAGTTTTTTCAATATTATTTTAGTATTTGTAATTTTTGAAAGATATTTTCAAATTGGAAGGTTAAAAAATTGATGGTGCATTTATGTTGGGGTACAATTCCCTAATCTTGCAATCACAAATGAACATCTAGATAAATTCAGACTTGTTTCGATAAATTTAATGCAATCTTAGCTGTTCTGCTGTTAGTTTTCATTGATTATCTCTATTTGTAAGTTTTATATAATCTTTCATTTCTTATCTGACCACTTCGTGTTCATCTTTCTCTTAATATTTTTTCCATAGAATCCCACTGCCACTGCAATCATGTTTTTTTGGTGTTTTTTTAGTCCATGTTTTGCTACTGTATATTATTTCTGGGATTATTAATTTCTCAAGAGGTTTTGTTTTTATCCATTTCGGTATTTATTTCCTTCTTAGTATGTCGTCTTCATCATACCTACCTTTCGTAGCTTTATTCCGTTACCGCTAGGTGTCGAGATCATTCTGCTTTACAGAACTGTTCCGTTAATTTCTTTTCTTTGCTGTTTCAGTTTCCATTCCATTACAGCTACGGGAATCAAGAACTTGCGCTACTTCTTTTATCGCGGATACATAAAATAAAACAAGAAAAAGAGAATATTGGGTAACAACCGCTGTAGTGCAACCGTAGACACGTGTTTCTGACTAATTGGTCGTCATCAGTACGGTGTAGCCAAGGAATAAGGTGGGATAACCTTGGAGATGTAAGCGTACACGGAAGACCATTAGGTGACAGATCGCCATTTGCAGCTTCAGTTAGAAGATCTTCGGTTTTGAAGACAACAACTAACATCGCCACGAGGAAGACATTGTCAACCTGCGTGCCATCCGAACCCAGGAGAGATAATCAATAGAGGAATTATCGCGGATACATAAAATAAAACAAGAAAAGGAGAATATTGGGTAAATTCCGCTGTAGTGCGGATGGCACGCAGGTTGACAATGTCTTCCTCGTGGCGATGTTAGTTGTTGTCTTCAAAACCCAAGATTTTCTAACTGAAGCTGCAAATGGCGGTCTGTCACCTGATGGTCTTCCGTGTATGCTTTCATCTCCAAGGTTATCCCACCTTGTTCCATGGCTACACAGTACTGATGACGACCAATTAGTCAGAAACACGTGTCTACGGTTGCACTACAGCGGAATTTACCCAATATTCTCCTTTTCTTGTTTTATTTTATGTACCCGCGATAATTCCTCTATTGATTATATATATATAAAATTTGATGAGTGCCATGAGTAGGAATATAATAAAAAGAACTCACAACAGTAAATTAATATATTCATGATTATTAACGTTTATTTAAGATGTCAGGTTTACACATTATAGAAGTTTGAAATCTGTTGTACTATAAAGGAGAAAAAAAATTACATAATGCGTTACACATTGAAGTTGCCACAGGAAGGAAACTGTGAAATACCATACGTAGTAACGGTATCATGGAAATTTGTTATTTTTGAGAAGTCAACATAAAAATACAAGGTGTGTATAAATTGGCGGACCCACTACACGTGGCGACATTCTTGGTCAAATTTTGAGTTAAAAGTCCTAATCCTAAAACGATGTATCAGGCTTCCTTTGAATGAATTTGAAAGAAACATACATTTGGCAACATTGAACACGCATGTGCTAGTTATAATCTTCGGAACATTTTTACACGTCGTCATGTGAACCTTACATTTTAAATTTAAAAAAGAAACAAACGAAATAAAATTGGTTTCTTAGATTACATATTTATTACGAAAATATTACAAAGTTTAAAGTTTTTTTGATAATATTGACTAATTTTTGTACATCTTCTTGATAGAAATCAATGTAATTATTACCTACATAATTGTTCGAATTGAAATCCATCAGTTTGTAGACATAGCTGCAATCTTTGTGGTATCGTTTGTACTATTCGCTCAAGTCTTTCTGGTGTGATTTCTAATACTGCGGCTTCAATTCTGGCTCTAACTTCGTCAGCGTCCTGTGGAGGTGTAGCGTAAACTTTACTTTTAATGAAACCCCAAACAAAAAAATCTAATGGATTGAGATCGGGGGATCTCGCAAGCCACAAAAGGGGACCGCCACGACAAATCCATCTGTCTGGGAAGTGTTCAGTCCACCAGTCTCTTATATTACGAGCAAAGTGCGCAGGAGCTCCATCATGCATGTAAATCATATTACGGCGTACGTTCAGCGGTATCTCATCAATAACTTGTTCTAAAACATTTACATATTCACCGGCATCTAGGCGATTTGGTAAGTAAATTGGTCCAACTACCCTGTGGTTTATTATACCCAGCCAAACGTTAACAGAAAACCTTCTTTGGTGACCGTATTCGCGAAATTCATGTGGATTTTCATCTGCCCAATGATGAAAATTATGAGTATTAAACACACCATCTCTGGTAAACATGCACTCATCACTCCAAAGAATACGTCTTAAAAGGTCACCTTCTTCCTGAATTCTATTTAAGATTGTATTGCAATAATTGATTCGAAATAAGTTATCATTTCCGTAAAGAGGCTGAACTTTAGAAACATTGTATGGATGAAGCAAGTTTTCTCGTAGAACCAAATGAACAGTCTTATTACTGGGAATATTTAGTGTAGAAGCTAATTGAAGGGGTACTCGCAGAGGGATCTTCGTGTATTGTGGCTAGAACTTGCTCTTCTAGTTGCACGGTACGCCTTTGCCTTGATCGACCTGCGTTCGCATTTCTTGGAATAAACGAACCTGTTTCACGAAGTCGTTGGTCCAGCCTTCGAAATACATTTTTACTTGGATGCCTCCGATTTGGAAAACGCACTCGATATTCCTGCCCTGCCATGCTAGCATTTCCACGACAGAAACCGTATATCATGTACATATCGGCATATTCGTTGAACGTAAAATTCATAATAAACAAACAGAACAACTAGTAAACACGAAAACCCGAAAACTGATTAAAACTATACAAATAAACACGAAAAATAAGCAAGTCGAATGAAATAGGTAGATTACAAAGTGTCAAAATTTGACAGTAGTAATGTGTTTGACTAGAACAACATTAGGCTGCCTACTTATTGTTTTACAACGTTGTCAGATGTGTTTTTCGTCAAAATAAGTTAATAAACAAATATTAAAAACAAACTTTAAAATCAAAAAGAAAACTTTAACGAAAGGATAATAACAACAATTCTTCTTTCTTCTAAATTGTAGCTCTTTCTGTCAACAAATATCAAGTAATAATGCTTCTTTCGAGACTGAAAGTCCGAACTTTAGGAACCTCGTGCAAAGATATGGAGCATGGTACAACATTTTCGTATTAGGATTTTGGACTCCGAATTTAACGAAGAACATCGCCGCGTGTAGTGGGTCCGCCAATTTATACACACCTTGTATTGATATATGTTTTACAAATTAAAATACAGTACTTATATCTAATATACAATAAGTTTAGTTTTTTGTATTATATAAATTGGGGAAAAATTATATAATGAATGTAATTACTATTGTAAAATAGTCATGAATATGATATTAAGAATTTATATGTTGATTTAAACTTTATCTATATATACATACATATTGTCTGTTTATATTCTATATGTATTAAAATGACACTCGTCTGCTGACTTCTTCAATTCTTCATTGCTGTTATTCTGGATTTTATTCTGCCAATGATGATTCATGATTTGTTTCCGTATATAGTAGCATCAATACTTATATATTCGTACTTTTGTGTTCTTCCCATATCTCTATTGACAATTTTATTTGTATCTGTGCATATTACGATTACATTAAGCAGTAATGATGTTTACAAAACATCTCTGCTACCAGTAGTAAGAGTATTCCTCTATAGTATCTATTAAGTGATTCTAGATGTACGAGAACATGCTAAGCAAAATAATAAATATAGAAGATTATAACAATTATCGCAATAATTTAAACAGAGAAATAAAAATTGCGAAAGACAAAGCCAACAGCGATTTCATCAATGAATTACACAATAAGACTAAGGCTACTTGGCAGCTGGTAAGAAAAATCACAGGTTCTGTTAGAGCTGAGGAAATCTCTGTTGATGGCATTGAAGTAACAGCAACAACAATTGAAGAAAGGTTGTCTACAATCAACAAACAACTGATAGAAATGTGTAGTAATATAATAATAATGCCTTTATTTAGCAATTTGCTATTATGTATACATGATAAATACATGTTCAAATATAACATCTTAATTTGATATATGTGTTACAAACCAACTTCTAAAGTCAATAATTCAATAATTCAAGTGAATATGCTTATAAGCCAACGTCTTAAATAAACTTAGTCTATTACATTCTTTTATACTATTGGGTAATGTATTATAAAGTTTCAAACCATCAACGTATACACTTGTTGTTTGACTTCGTTGATATCTACTTATATGAAAGTCTTTAACATTACGTGTGCTATAACTGTGCATATCTCCTACTTGTACTAGCTTATCCGTTAAATATGAAGGTGCCTGACCTAACTTAATTCTATGTATAAAAACGAGTACTCTATATGCTAGTCTCTGTCTAATGTTCATTAATTGTAGTGCACCCAACATTATATGGATGGGTGTATATTTACTACATTTCAGTATTACTCTCATACATTTATTCTGTAGTTTTTGTAATTGTTGTATCTCATTTTGCTTTGCATTGAACAGAATTGTTGAACAATATTCAAAGTGTGGTGCTATAAGCGATTTATATAACATAAGTTTAACATAGTTTGACAAGTTTTTACCTATTCTATTTAAAAACCCTACTTTTTTTTTAGATATTTTACTTATTACATAGCTTAAATGTTTTTTGAAATTTAAATTTTCATTAATTATTATGCAAAGGTATTTTATTTGTGTTACTGGCTCTAATTCAACATTATTAATTAGTATTTTAATCTTATCTTTATCATTGTGTTGTAATTTATGTCAACTTCCAATACACATAAACTTGGACTTATCAATATTTATAATAATAATAATAATAATAATTTATTTGTCCTCTCGACTACATAGTAGTATGGGATATGTCAACAAAGCTATTATATATACAACATACATAAAAAGACAATATGGATACAAACTAATACAAAAACACCAATTCTAATTCAGATCTCATTTAAAAACTCTGACAATGAGTAGTAACACCCACGCAACAAAGACGCTTTTATTGTACGTTTAAAGATATCTCTGCACCCGATATTTTTTACGTTATTTGGTAGCTTGTTATATGCTTTTATAGCTATTAAGTGTGGACTCTTTTCATAAAATGTAAGTTTATGCCTCGGTATCTCTAACTGTAATATATTCCGCGTGTTGTACGTATGATAACTACTCAAATGTGACAAACTATTAAGATTGTCCTTCGCGTACAATAACAGTTCCATGATGTAGACACACGGTAGCGGCAACACCCTCATCGAGGCACTTAAATTATTTCTACATAGCCATATATGTAACGCTTCCAGTTCTTCATTCATCACTTTAACCATAACTTCCATATCATCGCCCGCTACGCAGAGCATATTATCATCCGCCAACATACACACGTCACAGCGGCCGACACACGACGACATATTATTCACGTAAATATTGAATAGAACGGGGCCTAAAACAGTTCCCTGAGGCACTCCATACCTAGTATCTATCGCACTTGATACACTATTATTATATTTTACTATTTGTGTCCTATTATTTAAATAGCTAGAAAACCAATTTCGAACTGTACCACCTATACCTATTGATTCCAGTTTTTTAATTAAAGTGTCTCTATTTATTGTTTCAAAGGCTCTACGAAAATCCAAAAAGACTGCTAAGATAATGTTACCTTTATCCAGTTCTTTTAACCACTTATGAATTAAATTCAATAATAATGTTTCACATGAATGATCTTCTTTAGAGCCCGACTGGTCTTTGCTTATTATATTATTGTCATTACAATACGAACTAAGTCGATTTTTTACTGCACGTTCTAAGACTTTCTCATACACCGGCACTGTATTTATTGGGCGAAACTCCACGCATTTTCGTGACCCATTCACCTTTGGCACTGGTATAATGTATGATGTCTTCCATCCTTCAGGAAATACTCCACTCTTTAGTGATTGATTTAATACATCTAACAATCTATTCGCAGTTACTAGACATGCATCTTTCAATAAGGATGTGTTAATGCCATTTCCAGCTGCATCTCCTGTATTGTTGAGTTCCTTTAATATATTCTTTAATTCACACATTGTGATGTTTTCGAAATTACAGAACCCGTTATCATAACTACCGGTATTGTCGTTATGCACCAAACCTACTCTCTTTGGTATAGCAGCCACAATATAATCCACACTCGTCACAAAATATTTATTGAAATTTTCACATATTTCGAAGCTATTACTGATTTCTTTGTCTTCAAAAATTATAGCTTTGTCACATAATTCACTATTCCCAGGAAGAAGGGTTTTTAGGTTCTTCCATAATGTTCTGTGA
This sequence comes from Amphimallon solstitiale, assembly GCA_963170755.1. Taxonomy (NCBI): domain Eukaryota; kingdom Metazoa; phylum Arthropoda; class Insecta; order Coleoptera; family Scarabaeidae; genus Amphimallon; species Amphimallon solstitiale. The sequence goes on from OY720684.1 coordinate 25,159,941, forward strand.
TTATATTTATTCTTGTCTAATACTCTTACAAAATATTTTTCTTTTTCTGATCTAATTAATCCCGTGACCTTGTTCCTACTGCGTTTATATTCTTCCCAATGTTGTTCATTTTTGGTTATCACTGCAAGTTTGTATTTATTATCTCTTATATTCATTTCTTGTATAATTTCTGCGTTTATCCATTTATTTTTTGGAAAACCAGACCTTACGGTTATTTCAATGATTGGACATAATTCCTGCACTGCTGCCTCAATTATCATTAACCATTGTCTAGCCAAAATATTCACCTCGCTAGTATTATTCGACCACTCACAACTTAGTTTCCTATCATGAAAGGCATTAATGTTGTAGTTCTTATAATTTCTAATTTTAAACGTCTTTATATGTCCCGTATTCATTAGCTCTTGTGTATCAACGGTCAAAATATTGTGATCACTAATTTTAGGTGTCAAGTGAACCTCAAAGGTAATGTCTCTCCTATTAGTTACAACGTAATCAATAATTGTTTCATTAGTATTAGTAATCCTTGTTGGTAACCAATATAAAAGATGTGGATCTGGACAATATTCATTATAATAAGTGTTGGGATAAGGGGACATTGTTTGTTTGTAAGCGGTGCGTTGTCGATAGTGGTGCAGCTGTTTCTTCTGACTTGGGGGACTCTAAAAGGGGGAGTGCCTCAGGGCTGTATCCTGGGTCCTTTATTGTTTTTAATATATGTGAATGATATCTCTCACAGGACTAAACATACAACGATACTCTATGCTGATGATACTTCGGTAATTGTAAGAACATAAAAAGATGCAGCATACAATGAAATACTGACTACTGTTGAGGACTGTGATTCAGAGGTTGACAGAAACAGGCTGAAGCTGAATATTGAAAAGACCAATGTGGCAATATGGCAGTTAAATTCTTAGGATTGTGGATGGATCCTCAATTGAACTGGCAGAAGCATGTTAACCACTTGGCGGCAAAGATATAATCATTTAGCTATTCGTTACGTATCATAGCAGGATCTGTTAATCAGTCGGAAGTCTATCTGCATATTATACTTATATGCAATCAAGACTTAGTTATAGCATCATGTTGTGGGGAACATCGGTTTATGCATCCAGGGTGTTCATGTTCCAGAAGCCGTGTGTGCGTATTGTCTTTTGTGTGAAAAAGACTTATTTCTGCAAAGAAAGGGACAAAAAGCACTTACGTTGACGACCTTATATGTATGATGAGTATTTTAGTTATAGATTTAGACAGATATGAATCTAAATTTGTTTTATTGCGTTATTTGCGTGGATGTAATTTTTGACAAATTCTTGACAAATGTATTACTGAATAAATAACTTTTATTATTGTAATTTTATTATTATTAGACCTCCCAAGGCGTGGCATTTCTTTTTCTTTTATTGGCATTATTACTACTAGGTCCCAAACTTTAGAAAGGGAAGCTTTTTGTGCACCTGTCAAAATCTGACGTTCGGTAAATTTTTTCATTTCGTCCTCCCGCATAAAGGCTTGTACCAGCAAACTATACCTCAAAAACGTGAAGTCCTATCGTTTTAAAACTTTCCAGTGTTCGTGTCAAATTTGAATTTTATTTCGATTTTTGACGTGTTTCGATTGATTTTTCCATTACGAAAGTCGTTTGAGAGGTTGTTTTTTACCACGCCCGGCCGCGGTACCGTCTTCAAAGCCTCGGATTTAGAGCACGGTCCCATTGGAAATCCCCGTTTTTAACGCAGTTTCATAGGATAGGAAAATAAGCCCCCCATTTTGCCGTTTTTGACGGATCAGTTAAGCATGTTTTTCCCAAGTCATTTACAAAGGAGATTTGTGGGCTTTTATTTTATATATCACTTTTTTTTTTGAACAGAATTATGCATCAAGCAAGCAAAAATGGATAACGCGCCAGCTATAACTTTATATAAAGTTTTTGATTGATTTTATATTGTTACTAAATAAATGCAGTATTTTCAACATGTGTTATTTCAAATAATAAGCTTCCTGAACGAGTTTTACTATGTAACTCACTGCATTTACTAAATTTATATGCCTAAATTTCTAATAAAATTCGGCTATAATCTATAAATATATTATTTATTTTTATACGGCTATTTGTTATAAGAAACCGTGGGATGTTAACATGGAAATTACTTTGGCAGGTGTCAAGTTATTAACTGTGTAACAATAAAAGTCAAAAGTCAATTGTTTACTGTTTCTGACGTAATTTTATCGTCGTGTGTGTAGGGTTTATTACATAGTAAAACAAGTGCATTAACCTTTATGTGTTTTTAAGAGCGACAATAAAATCACTGTTCTACGAACATGAATCACACACATTATCTGGGTGTATTTCCATGTTGTCGTTTATGAAAATTGATAGGAAACTACCGGGAAAACAATCGAGAACGTTTTAGAACGTTTTTGTTTTATTTCCTCATATTATTTTGATTCGAAAAGATGCTAAAATTAGAGTAATAGACAATCGTAGTTCCTACGAATATTAAAATATGTACGCGATAAGCTAGGATGAAATCGTTTTAAGCATTCCTAGCCTGCGAGATGAGTATTCAGTTTTTAAAAAACCGAGGCAAGTGTTCCTAGTGGCTCTAGTCCCTTGGGTTAGCAGGCAAGCACTTAAAAGAGAATGGAGATTAAAAAAAATATAGAAAAACACGACAGCCAGAATAACTAACAATAACATACTTCGGAATGTAAATGTACGGATAAAAGCAGTTTTTTTATTGTACACAAAATAAAAAGAACAAGTGTTTATGTGTTTGAAGTAAAGCTTTACAAACAGGAAAATACTGTTTCTACACAAAACAAAAACATAATTCCATTTATTAACTTAAAAAATTAAAAAAAAATATTTATCTTTAAAATTTTACTGCATTCCTTGGTATTTATAAATATCTCATGGACGATATATATATATATACATATAAAACAAGAAAAAGAGAATATTGGGTAAAATCCGCTGTAGTGCAACCGTAGACACGTGTTTCTGACTAATTGGTCGTCATCAGTACGGTGTAGCCAAGGAATAAGGTGGGATATCCTTGGAGATAGAAGCATATACGGAAGACCATCAGGTGACAGACCACCATTTGCAGCTTCAGTTAGAAGATCTTCGGTTTTGAAGACAACAACTAACATCGCCACGAGGAAGACATTGTCAACCTGCGTGCCATCCGAACCCAGGAAAGATAATCAATAAAGGAATTATCGCGGATACATAAAATAAAACAAGAAAAAGAGAATATTGGGTAAAATCCGCTGTAGTGTCTTCAAAACCGAAGATCTTCTAACTGAAGCTGCAAATGGTGGTCTGTCACCTGATGGTCTTCCGTATATACTTCTATCTCCAAGGATATCCCACCTTATTCCTTGGCTACACCGTACTGATGACGACCAATTAGTCAGAAACACGTGTCTACGGTTGCACTACAGCGGATTTTACCCAATATTCTCTTTTTCTTGTTTTATTTTATGTATCCGCGATAATTCCTTTATTGATTATATACATATATATCATTTAACTAACTATATATCATTTAATTAATTCAAAGGATTTCATCCTCCTAAGTCTCCTAAGTATGGGTTGACAAGGAACTGAATAACCTCGACATTTAGATATTTTAGAAGCCACTGGTCACGATTTTTCGAGTATTCAGTTACGCTTTAATACACATTAGTTACTACCAGATCACACTAGAATTTTGAATGTGTGAAGTTAGCCCCCCTTTTTTCAAAGATAGGAAATCTGACGATAGTGCCAGGTTGTTCTAGGTTTGTTCTAAATTGTTCTAAAGTATTTCAAAAAAAAAGTCAAAATTGGCGGAGGTAATTGAACAAACGACTTTTTCACCCAGCTCCCCTTCTTTCGAAAATTGAAATTCTGAAGGTTGAAAGTCATAATTGGCCGAGAAAAAGGCAAAAAACAATTTTTCGACAGAATTACAATTTTCAAGAAAAGGGGGGCTGGCAAAAACTCGTTTTTTCCGATTATCTCGGCCAATATCAATTTTTTTTTTAGATTCGTTGGAGCCATGTTTACTACACCTAGAACAACCTTGGAACAACCGTCAGATTTCTAGGGGGCTAACTTCACACTTCGGTTTTTATGTAAATTTGAAATTATTGTATTATTATATCACCAAAAACATCTATGTAAAAAAGCAGGCCATCTTCTAGCAGGTATGAGTGTTATCTTTAAAAAATACCTAAAATATAGAAACTATGCGAAGTTACTTACTTACACGCTATGCATTGTCCTAATAAGCACAGGAAATTCTGTTCAAATTGATAAACCTTTAGATCAGACTTGGCAAGTTTTCAGAGATATCACTAATGTTCATATCTTTAATTAGAACTTAAATATGTAAAAACAAACAACTAATGTATGTTTTTTTAAGAAATCAAACTTGATTTCGAGGTTCTCTTATTTAATGTATTTTTTTATTATCAGAAAATAAAGATAATAAATTTGAATGGTTCCAATGATTCACTATGCACATATATAAAAGAAATTGACTGTTTCTAATATTCATTCGGTTATTTTCTAAATAGTACTACGTAATACATACAACATTTTCTACAAGACTAAGCTGAATAAACTTCAGTTCCCGAACAAAGAAGTAGTGACTAAATATATGATTCTTTCGACGTGAAGTATTAGAAAAAAAATCGCAAAAAGAATGAATGGGGAATTGGTCACCGTCATTCCAACAGAAGCCATGAGAAGTTTCGAGGAGATAAAGATGTCTATAAAAAGGGGGTTTCAGACGAAGGAGGGGATTATTATTAGTTCAGTTAGTAATGTGAACATCAGAAATAAAGTAATAAATATAAATTCAGTCATAAATATAAATAAGTTCTAATAAATATTTTTAGTACGTTTAATCAGTGTTAGTTGTCTTCATCGTTTTGATACTGTTATATTTACTATCGCCTAGTTCTATTTATATATCCAAAGTAACGAAGGTAAAAACGTTTAAATAATGTTGACCACTCCGGAAAAAGTGCGCGCGATTAGTTTTTTCAACAATGGATTGTCCGTAAGAGCTGTTGCTCGAAAATTAATTGTTAGCCATACATCTATAAATAAAATGCTGTCTAAATGGGCCGTTGAGAATACAATTTGAAGGCAATCACGTAGAAGTAGACAAAGAGCTACCACAGATGAAGAGGACAGAACTTACGAAGTTATACTGCGGCGGTGAAACATTCACTAACGGAAAAACATCGGTATGATAAGTTAATATTTGCGCAAACTTACCACCGCATGGACAGACATTTTTGGCTGTCAGTATTTTTTCCGATGAAACAACTTTTCAATCGACTTCCTACAAAAAGAAAACTGTTAATCTTGAGAGAGGACGAAGATGTGATCCAAGATAAACGTTTGATTAGTGGCATGTTTTCTGTCGGCGTCTCGGGATGGATGTCTTTTGATGGGTCAAGGGTTCTATGGAAAATAGTGGGTCATTTAAGCGGTACGCAATATAGGGATATAGGCTAATGTCATGTTGCATAGTGTTACTGTACTGCGTGACAACTTTCTGTTTCAACAAAGTAACTCACCGATACATAAATCCAGGGTGGTTCAGCAGTAGATCGAAACTGCAAATATTGAAACAACGTCCCCCTAAAAGTTCTGATTTAAATCCTCTGGAAATCTCTGGGGATTAGAAATTAGAGATGGGTACGAAATTAATCGGACATATTTTTTTGTGGAGCCTGACGAATTCATCAGTGTTTTGGTTGTCCTCAATGTTTCTATATACAGACCCATACCACCAATCTTAACGACACCTCTTGGTTATATATTAACCTTCTGTGTCTTTTGACTGTCAGACATTATTTCAATCTGTCGGTTGATGATTGCCCTCGTATTGTTTATTATAGCACAATGGAGTCTGGTATATACCCCTCTGCCTAAAACACAGGGGCATACTTTCCCAGTGCGTAGTTGTTGCCCTGACTAGCAGAGTAGAATCCTGCTCCAGTGCCAAATGCAGTGTTTTATTCGCCTATAGATATCTTGCCCACCATTTTTCCATTCTATTCTTCGAATGGTCTGTTCAGGCAATATTGCTTTACCATGTGGTATGCCTTCATGATTAAAATATCTCCACTCACAGGGTCTGCATTTGATATGTGCTCCGTCCATCTTTTGGTATTCATGAATCATAGAGTATTCTGTTGTATCGTGGAGTGAGTTGGCTTTTACTTGGTGTAAATCCATTTTCAATGTGAAATAAAACGAACAAATGTTTAAGATTTACTTTAATATTTTATAACAAATTTCTTGTCTAAAAGTGTCGGGTCTATAGAAAAAGTACGTGTAACTAAATATATTGCTAACAGATGTTATTTGTGAAATTAGGGAAACTGTATTACTGACTGAATATATTTAACAATGGTGATGAGTTTAGGTCCACTTTATCGTTTAATAAATTGTCTGAATGTTTATATTTATTAATTTCTAATGTCTCTAGTAAATCTATTAAATTGTTCTTTATATATTAGTTCTTAGAATTCCTAATAACCACACACTATATATAAGAGTCAAGTGTATATAGATAGTTATTATTGTATATGTCAACCTGACGAAGCTACAGTGTAGCGAAACAGCTGTCGTTGTTATTAAATATAGTGTAAATCTTAAACATTTGTTTGTTTTATTTCATATTCTGTTATAGTTTGAATCACACTATCTATTACCAGGTTACACAAGACTTCGCTGTTAGTGATGTACCGTAGAGCATCCACGAAGTTACTGAGTACTTTGTTTTCAGATCATCATCCTAATCTTTACTGTAATACTATTATTTAAATTACTCAAAAGTGTTTCCCTCTTGAGTCTTCTATCTATCCTTGTTTTGTCTGGATAGTTCCGATATTCAGATATTTTCTGAAATTTCTGTACTCCTTCTGATTCGCCCTGTATAATAATTGCGGTAAAGAAACACTTTAACGTATTATAGTCTGATTAAATATTGTGATTTATTACTGTACCTTAGTTTTCTTTAATTTATTAATTTTCTGACTGAAATATTTTCTTTATTGTATATGTTTAAATATTTATTAAAATTGAATGTAAGGTATATTGATCCTGTAGTATCTAAAACTTTATTGGACAAGTTTTATTTTTCTTGGGATAACTCACATCCAAAACTATTGCGCTTAATTTATTATTGTGGCTCAAAAAGTCAAGTTGTATTAAAATGTTAAACTATTCTGATTCCTTTCAAGTCTTATATTGAACAATAAACAGGGTAAAAAACGGTTTTATTTAGCGGAAATATAAAAGTAGGTTAACGGTGGCGCATTCATTACACCAGAGGACATCCAAATTTGATTTAATGGTTATGGACAAAATAATTGATGTAAACAAGGGCTCCCGAAGGTTTAATATTACAACGGAAAATTATTTCTCTCTCTTTGAAAAAATTGCTTTTAATTATTTATTTATGTCAAAATATGAATGATGTGTTTTATTTTTACGTCACGCCATGATAAAAATGTATTTTAATAAATATGCAAAACAGTGTGGTTTCTAAATAACAAAGCTGTTCTTTCCTATTTTCCAAAGCTTTGAATACAAATGATATTCACAGATTCTGACTATAACACTAGAGTTCTTTACAAAATTAAAAAAAATTATATACTTGTTTAAGAAAAAATATTTATTTTCGAAAGTAGTGCCCAAATATCTATTACATTCACAAAATTCCGTTTTGATAAGACAGCTACGTGTTTTATTTTTCTGTTTTCTTATAAAATAACGGATGGATGAGCTTCTTTTATGAAACATTACGTTTTACTGACTAGCTGTAGTCGGCCATCATATCTACATTCCATTGGTCTAGGTATCGCTTCTTCATGTCTTTGATGTCCTGATGAAAGCATTCCTCCAATTCTTCACTGAAATTATCGAGAATTTCAGGTAAGAAATCTAGATGTTAATCCAGAATATAGAGATTGTTATTTAATAATGTTGTTATAGTCTGGATGCTTGTGATCACATAGAAAGTTATCAATAACAAAAATTGATAACAACGATGTTTAAAGTAATTACCTTTAAAATTCAGTTACAAATCAATAATACTAGACAGTCCACAGGCGCAATATTATATATATCAGCTCTACAGGCCTTCGAGGCCCTTGGCTTTTATTTCTTCTACTACTTTCTTCCACTTCTTCCGGTCCCTCACTCTTTCTTTCCAATCATCAATTCCCCCCTCTTCTATATCCTTTAGCACTTCTTGTAACCACTTTTTCCTCGGCCGACCTCTTCTTCGTTTACCACCCTCTCCTCCGTGCAACGCTTTTTTCACAATTCTTTGTTCCGGCATCAGAGAGATATGTCCCAACCAGCTTGCTCTTTATGTGTTTGTGCTCTCTGTGTTTGTCCTTCGTCGCCACCTGTTATCCTCCTCCTTAACTCCTCCAAAATTTCTAAGCACTACCCTTTCTCAGATCTTCAGTTTTTCTTCTGCTTGTCTTGTCATGGTCCATGTTTCGCTTGAGTATAAATCAGCCGGCCGGATTATTGTCTCATATGTTCGTATTTTAGATGTTCTGGATACGTTTTTTCCTCTTAATATTTGTGTGAAGGCTCCAACTGCTCTATTTCCCCTTACCATGCGTTTTTCAATTTCTTTTTCTTCTTGCCCTTTGTGTCACACCCAAGTATTCTATCTGTTTCACTTTTTCGAATTTATATTCACTTCGGCCTGATTTGAATTTGGTATGTCTAATTTCTTCTGTCACTTTGGCTCTCATTACACCGTTTGTTTGAATGTTGCTTTCCCTCATGATTCCTTACAGCATCAGACTAAATAGGTCAGTCGAAAGCGGGTCTCTTTGTCGTAGTCCTCTTCTGTGCCCACAATCAACGAGCCCGTAGAAGTTTTCACTTCAAAAACTTCTGTCGCATAACATAATTTATGTAGTCGCCAAGCCAATATGGCTAGATGGCGACTCAAATTTTTGAAATCTTGCATTTCACTTTGCAAAATCTGCATTTCACAATGAAAAATAGAATTTGAAAATAGATAACATGCCAGAAAATGTTTGTACGTGCCATAGGTTTCACCTGCTGGTTTAACATAAATAGTACATTTAATTCATGATTTAATGTTTATGCTAAAGCCCATATATACAAAAAATGCTTTTCTCACAAAATTTTTGATGACTTGCTTTTGCTTTGATAGTAAGAAATAGCCCAAATATACCAAAATATGTCGACACTGTTTTCACAATTTCTCGGAAAAATTTTTTTTTTTTAAAAACAAGATGTTATCAATAGTATTTTGCTTTCACCTAAATGCTGTCGTCTTCGAGATTTTTCCTATTTGACTTTGTAAATAATCAAATACTTCAATAAATTCCAATAATTTATTATAAGATAATTATTATTAATTACTAATTAAATTGCAATATATTTTTCAACACATTTTCTTTAGTACAAACCTATGAGGAATCTCTTAAATAAATAATAAATTTTGCAAAGCCATGAAATATTTTCGGTCAACGCAAGAAAATTTCAGAATATGCGTCACGAGTATTGACGCATATTCAGGGAAAAACATAAAAATAATGGGGGTGAGTCTTTTTGCAAATTAATATTCGAAAATGAATTATTGTAGGAGATGTAGTCCTTAATGCCACGCCACTCAAAGAGGATTATTTTGTTGTGATTTCTAAATTAAAATTGGCCCTTTCATTTCTCAGATCTACTATCATTCCTTTTGAGTGTTATTTGTTTTTGACTGTACGCATTAAGCGGTTATGAATTGTTCCTCCAGTTCGCGTTCCCAGTACACCCTCTTTGAAATATCAGTCTAAAATAGAGAGAGGGCAATTATAAGAAGGGAAAATTATAATAAAATATTATTCCTTGAAGTAATAAAGTATTACGCCGCTTCTATTCCAAGGGTACGAGATGTATTTTCATACGAATATATGTCGAATAAATTAAATAGTATGGTTTGATATACAGGGTAATTCATCTCCGCGGGGAAGACAGATTGTGACTTTATAAGAAAAAATATTTCGAAGCGGTTTTCTTCCTATGATAGCCACTTATTAGAAGCACCTTCTAAAATTATTTTGTATTATACGGAGTGTTTTATAACTTGATAGCTGACGATAATAATAATAATAACCTTTATTTGTTCAAATTTGTACACATTGTATGGAACTCGTCAATATATATATCAAAAATGATTTTCTCGCGGTTATGTGATGACAAATTGATATTTTGGGTTATTTACCGCGTTAATTCAAATCAAGTGTACATATACGAAATAATTCGTATATGCATAAGTGACATGAAATGTAATGTAATGCATATCTACACCACTAGAATTTAATGAAAAGTTATCGAATTTTTTATTTATCTTGAGAATTGCGCCCCCTTGCGATCATTTTGGAAACTTAAAAATATTTTAGTTGTAATTTCCGTCGTCCATTATACTATCAAGATTTTTTCCGCGAGGTTGTACGATAAACGGTTGCCGAGATATGGCCGGTGGCCGAGCTTAAACAGACACCCGGTATATATATACTTGACAAATAGAAGATTACACTAGAAGTACTTTGTGAAAATATTTGCTGGTAGCCGTTAGTGTGAACCGATTTCAGAACATTTAAGAAACAAGACTCTAGATTACTAAGGTACTACATGAGAATGTTTGTTTAGGAAACGTAATCCTGTTAATAATTTTCTCAAAATTATTCTTTTAAAAATAAAAAGAACACATGGTGAACATTCATTTAATCATTGCTATATCTATTTCACACATTTTATAATTCAAAAGGAATATAAAAATTTTTAATTAAGAACAAAATTTCATAAAAGAGTTAATGTTGTTAGTCATAATAATTTAAAATATATCTGATGTTAGTATAAAACATAGGTATTGTGTTTAATTTCCTCACCTTATCCCATAGTAGACTAAATAAGAGAAAGACCACAAAGCAAGAACTAAATCGCTGTACGAATTCACAAATAAAATTTAATATTTTATGCTGTAATGAACAAATTAAATGTGAAGGTATTACATCATTTATATCAATTATAAATGTGGCACCCACAGCAATATGTTGAAAAACAAGTCTACCGCTAGCGATGACAGCATCCCCTCGTTTTTACTACCCAACCCAACCCAACTCAACACTTTTTTCATTTTTTTTTGGTTTCTGAAAAATATTCATATTTTATCCTAGATTAAGGCATTTTATTGTTTATTAAAATGTTTCATTGAAATAAATCGATATTGTAGGTACTACAATCAATATAGATTTTGGTACTTATAGTTATTATTGTTTAGAAAGAAGTTGTCTCGCAAAATTATTATACCTTCACTAAAAATACATGTATTGGAAGCAATTGCCTATTGCCTGCATTATTCATTTTCCACTTATTGATTTTACACAACTGCACTATAATTCTTCAATTATACCTTAAAGGAAAATACAGTTTTAAAAAACCTATTTATCCGCTAATAATGATTTAAACTGTGAACTTTCAGGATGTGACACGTGTTTGCTAGCAATACAAAGTTCTTCATAAATTATTCAGTATATCATTAGTAATAACCGCAGAATGAGACTACTATACTCCCGTAACACAAAGCACAATGTTGCAAATATTACATCTAGTTAGACATACATAAAATAAGTAATATTTTAACAATTTACCATTTCTTTACACAAACGTCAGGTAGTATAAGCCAAAATTCGTTGTAAGAAGTCTGAAACTGTCATACAAATCTGAAAATTATACGCTTGGACAGTAATATGAAGTATATATACATACATAGAAATAATCACATATCACTGTGTAAACTGTGCTAATTAAAAATAGTTTTTAATTTTACAAGTAGTTCCAGTTATGTAATTTATGAATAAGGAATAACTTTGTGAAGCTTTACGAGATTTAGTTTTAAACTAATGACTTTTGGTTCAAATTTATTATTAAAACTTATTAATTAAATTTAGTTATTAGGAAATGGTAATGTGTGAATTATTATTACTATTGTTATTACGACGAGGTACCCAAAAGGAACCGAACTATTTTTTTAAAAATTGTTCTTTTAATTTTTAAATAAAAAGTCTTTAGTACTCTTTAATATGCTCTCCAATGGCACTAATACACTTTTCCAATCTTTTATTCCGTTACTCATTTTTTTTTTAAATTCGTCTTCTGTGATATTTGACAGCGCCTTCATCGCTTTTTTCTTTAACACAATAACATCTGCAAAACGCTTTATTTTCATGTCTCAGGCAGTTTTTATGCTATTTTTGGTTTATAATTGGTGCACAAACATGAATCTGTGAGCATTGGCATTATTGTGGTAGAAATATCAGTTGCCCGACTGCCACAAATTAGGCCTCTTCCGCCGCAAACACTTGCGCAATCTTTTTAAAATTTCCTGTAGAAATCTGGATAACTGTCTGCCCTGTCTAAAAAATTCTAAGTTGGCGACTCTTTTCACATCAACGCTTTTTAGGGCGAGGCGAACTTGAAGTCTTCGATTGCATGATGGTTGCTTCGTTTCTAGCTCGTAACCGTAGCACCATGATTCGTCACCTGTGATGACCTTGGAAGAAAGGTTTGGATAATTTCGGAACTCTGCTTTCAAACCACAGCATGCTTCTACGCGACTTTGTTTTTGTATAGCAGTCAGCAGTCGATTCATGAATTTGGTAGTCACTCTTTTCATTCTCAAATCTTCCGGTAAAATTTGCTGAACTAACTCCAAGTCACTCCTGACAGCACCTCAACTTCTTCTGTGGCCCGCCCTTGATTTTTCAGAATCAATCAATTCGAGCCGTGGAAGAACGATCAGTTTGCCTTCAATTTACATTTCACATCTTTTGAAACGGGAAAACCATTCAAACACTTGAGTTTTCCCAATAACATCATCCTTGGCCCTGTTTCACATTTCAAGAGTTTCTGTGTCAGTTTTTTCGAGCAAAAAGAAAAACATTATGGCCGCGCGCTGTTCACGAAAATCAGCCATTGCAAAAATGACAAGTACACAAAACAACTGTCACTAAAAAATTTTAGAACAACGAATGCTGGATGTGCTAAGATCATTAAACGAAAACACACTACGAGCTTGTACCTCTGTTAAAACACGGTACCAAAAGTGTGTGGAGCAGAATGGTCGCCACATTGAACAGTTGGTTTAAGTAAATCTAAACTTTTAATTTCGTATTCGATTGAAATTTAAATTACATGCTCATATCTCTCTCGTATAAATAAAGATTTATTACGAATGTTGTATATTATTGAAAAGCTATTTTTAAGGATTATCTAACTAATTGACAATCAAATATGGCCACAATAAGAAAACCAAAAGATAGTGCTAAGAACTTGGAAACAAATGAAAATCCGGGCTTACTGTAAACACCAAAAAATTTGTCTTAAAAAAGTGTCTCAACAATGTTAGAATTTAAAAGCGACCGCATTACGCGTTATCGAGTTATTGCGGAAAATTGAAATCGGCAAATATCGGTTTTTTCAAAATATTCCAAAATTGTAAAGAGTCCGAATGAATTTGAAATGAGATTTATTGCCAGCATTGAATTCTGCACAACATTCCCCATTTAACAGTTCCGATATGTCTTCTAATAACCGATATACCAATGGCGAGCGTCGTAATGTGTATACTACAAATAATGCATCAACATGAACACAAACTTTGGTTGTTACTGGTCCTAATAACTATGTATTAAAACCAAATATGCAACAATATCCATACTTGGCACATGTGGAATACCATCTATTTAATCATGTAATTTCAAGAGTGAATGAATTCACATTGTCAATTAATTTAATGTTCATCTGATACCTCCCAAAAATGCATTCCTAAAGTAATATTAATTTTCCATGATGACATCCAAAAATACATTATTCCAACTTCTGGACAATCAGATAGGTATTTCTTCAAGTAATCTCTTCACATTTTCGTGTTTATAAATTTAACACACACGAATAATAAAACTACAGGAAAACTAATAATAATTATATATAAAACACTAGTTCGCTTACTGTTTGCCCACAGGCGCCATATTGGATCATGTGGTTTAGATTACCTAATAGTAGCGTAGCTGGTAACAAATGCATTCTTTCATTTTGCATCGCACACATGACATGGAAAAGCAATGTCATATTGATTGAATTATTTGTCATACCATATAGAAAACTGGTAACATCAACACCTTAATTTTATAGACGAAGTAATTTCTTCTATTTAACAATATAAATTGCTTTTTAATCTGGAATATCAGTCTAATTTTCAATTTTAATATACCTGCCAATTATTGTAATTGTTCAATATATTATTATCTATTAAAAATATCTCTTTAGCATAAATTTCGAAAATCAATCGTGTTTCTAATTAACAGTTTGTAACTTCAGTTAGAAGTATCAATTTGATTCGTATAGGTACCTACTAATTTTAAACTGCTTGCATAGAAAAGGTGGTATTTTTAGGTAACTTATTTACATATTTTTTAAACAGTGATTCATTCATTTGTATATGTTTCTAAACAAAATCACTTAAGGATAAAATTAACTATAGCACTCATGTAGTGTATCTCTGCTGTACATTATAAATTACAGGTAAGTATTTATTTCTCCAAAAACTGAGTCGTATGATAGCACAAACTTTTATTGTATTACTATCAATACCATCATGTCAAATAACAACATGCATGACTATGATCTACTCATTTATTTAGTAGACCTATGTGTAGGTATATCTGGTTTTAGGTCTTTATATACAGGGTGTGTATAAAATGTCGCAAAAGCTACACGCAACCACATTATTCGTTCGGTTTTGAATAAAAATTCTTAATGTTAAAATGTCGTATCATGCTTCGTATTTGTTCAGGAACCATTTGAAAGAAACATACATTTAGCAACACTGTAGTCGCATACTATTGTAATTGCAGATACCGCAATAATTTATGTATTTCAATCTTCGAAAACATTTTACTCATTATTAGTACTGTTGGAATTAAAAACCATCTCTCTCTAAACATAATTGTAATCTACGAGGTATCATCTATACTACTTGTTAGAGTCTTTCTGATGTAATTTCTAATACTGTCGCGTTAATTCTTTTTCTGTCTACGCCAGCGTCCTTCAGCTGTCAGCGTCGAGGAGGAGGCGGTACATACACTTTCTCCTTAATGAAACCCCAAACAAAAAAGTCTAAAGGATTGAGATCGGGATATCTCGCAGGCCATAAAATAGGACCACCGCGATCAATCCTTCTGCCTTAGAAGTGTTCATCCAACCATTCTCCTACATCACGAGCATAATGTGCAGGAGCTCCATCATGCATGTAAATCATGTTATGGCGTATTTGCAATGGCACCTCGTCAATAACTTGTCACCAATACATTGAGATCCGGAGATTTATTATGCCCAGCCAAACGTTAATGGAAACCTCCTTTGGTGCCCATATTCTCGAATTGCATGAGGATTATCATCTGCTCAATAGTGAAAATTATGAGTATTAAATACACCATCTGTGGTAAATATACTCTCATCGCTCCAAAGAATACGTCTGTAAAATGTTGTCGTTTCCATAGAGTTGCTGAACTTTACAAACATGATATGGAAGAAGGCTTCCGCGTAGAACCAACTGAACGCTTTCATTACTGGGGATATTTAAGGTTGAAACTAACTTTCGGGTACTAACGAAAGCAGCGGGTAAATATACAACACGGCTCTTTCAACTGCGCAAGTCCGAGCATTTCTATTAATGGTGGGAGATTTTGAAATTCTGCATCACATTTAAATAGAACAATTTCAGGTTCAATGATTTTCAGTTTAACATAACCAATCGTGTATTTTACCAAAAAATGTGGTAGGAAGGAATTCGCTAAAAATAACATGGTAGAAAATAACGTATTTATTTAAATTTTTATCTAGAGGTAACTTACAATATAAGGTGGCAACAACAGTAATAACATAATTTATGTAGGTAGGCTAGGTGACTATAGGTAATAACTAATAGTTATTGGAAAAATAAATTTTATACAGTGCTATTGAAATAATTGTGATCCGCTGCAGAATCCCTTGAAATACGAAGCACTTGTTTAGAGTGTAAATTTTCTTTTTTCTACTCCCATACTTTAATTGTATTATTAGATATGCCGAACCTGTACTTTAATTATGTCCATTACGATACGGATTTTCATTATGATACAAGTTTATATCCAATAGGAATGCGACATTCCAATATTCAAACAATATTCATATGGCGACTGCATATCTGACAGATATACAAATTAAATAAATGTGACAGTTCTCTGCAATTTACAAGTAAGTACTTAAAATTTGTGCTTTTTTGAAAATATAAACGGTAAAAATTAGGGATAATTACAGTGAAATGTAAAATTTGAGTCCACCAGAAATTATGGAACAAGCCTTAGTAACCACGAACAATTTATTACCAGCTAAATTCGCAAAGGTGCATGGAAAATCTTAACCTCAATTTATGAAATGGAATGTCCAAAAAATAATGTTTTATTATGGGGTCGTAGAAAAAATAGTGTATGCAACTCGCATTTAATTGCTATTAAGACACTCGTATTCATATTCGTAATTTTCTTACTCGCGTCTTAATAGCTATCATTAAATGCTCATTGCATACTATACTATTATTTCAAATATTTCAGCACCGTTAGGTTTTCCAAATTCTTCCTTTTTGCCGATTCTTTTTTTTAGTTGAAACAAACTGAAGCTGTTTTTTAATTTTTTTGTTTGCGGGTTCATTATAACCATTATTATTAACTTCACCATTGCCACCATCTGATCTGTTTTTGAAGTCGCTTGATTTATTATCAACGATTTTATCATTTTTAGATTGCAATAATAAATTATAGACATTATTTAGTTGTTTTAAAGCGTGCCTGAGTGCATTTGAATCGGACGAATCTAAATTTAAGGCAACTAAATCTTGGCATTTTTGTTTAATCAGTTTTGCTGAAGTTACGTTTTTATCGTTGGTGTTGGATTGAGCAGATGAAGATAATGTATTTAAATACGTAACAACTTCATCATTGAATTCCACATTCATGTTTTCAATGGCGCTCTTTTCAACTAACCTGACCTCAGAACTTGCTCATGATTTTAGGAGTAGCTGCATTGCCAAAAAATGTATATGTTTACATATGGTATGCCTAATAAAATAGTGTTGAATACATATATTGCAAACGACACACTTCAAATTGCAACACATCAAATTATTGTCTTTTATATTTTGACATACAATATAGTAATTTGTGTCCCCAGAAATGGTCCAACTTTCATCATGATTATCTTCAATGTTAAATTCACTTTTGGTTGCTTGTACGTGTCTTTTATCAATGTTTGTAATATGATGATTGTTTTTCCCTTTAATGTTTTTAATTATTCTTTCAACTATTTTATCCCTAATATACATTAGAACAGCGTAGATGCCTTTATCTAATCTCTTTACTTTAAGACCTGCCAAATAAAAATATTTAATTGTCTTATGCAAAGATTCCAGTCGCATATTTGTGTTAATGCCAATATTTTTCCTGTAACAGTCACCCCATTGTGAATAATTGTTTGCATAGTTGTCCATAAAATATTTTCCAAAAGTCCGAGTGTCAACATCATCATTCAATAAATCTTGCAGTTTTTTCAATTCTATAAGAAATTCTGATTCGTTGGTGTCCGTTTGAATTACCTTTAATGCCTTATAAACGGCCTTTCTTTTCTCTAAATCCCTGGTTTTGTTGAGGTTTGATCTCCATGCTCGATCTATGTGCCACGAACAAAATAACTGGGAAGTAACTGGGCCCATAATTTATTCCCAGGCATTATAGAATACCAATGTAATATCACTCATAAAAACTTTTGTGGAAACTGTACCTACTTTAGATTTCACTTGTTCAAAAAAAACTTCAAAAATAATTGTATCTTGTCTGATGCTGAACATAAAAGCAACTGGAAATCCTTCCCCAAAATCATCAATAATTAACAGGCTTGTAAGTTCAAAATCATATCCATTTAACCCATGTGTACTATCAACACAAATAATATTTTGTCCAAAAGATTTCAACATATTTTGCTGAGAGTCATTCATGAATATAAGTATAAAATCATTTTCATCTGTTTTCATAATTACCAGGAATTATGGGTTCTATATCCCCTTGCTTTTTGTACATGACCACACTCTTATAAGTTTCCATTAAATCAGAAATCCACAGATCAACTCTATAACATCATTTTCATGACACACTCCTTCATTAATGTCGATATTAAATGATTTTTTTTAGATCGCGAAAAATATTTTACACATAGTTGTATAATTGGTATGAGCTGTATAAATTAAAAATATTTTTATTTATACAGAGTGTTCTAGAACGACGAATTCACACGCTTATATTTTTTAAACAGAATGCTATGATTTTTCTTACATTTTATAAAAGACATTGATTAAATTAACGTGAATTTATAGCGGCGATATTCAACTGCTTCTGAGATAAAATAATTTTTAATCGAAAATTGTATAATTTTTGAATAATTCATATAAAATAATATTATAGGTTCAATTAGTAGATGTATTAATCAACTCCATGATTTTAATTGATTTTTAAAATATGAGTTTGTCATAAGTGGCATTACAGATAGCATAACTTAAGTTAGTTAGAAAAAGTTACTTAAAATATTTTCTTTTTACAAACAAATGATTTTCATTAAATCTTTAAAACTTAAAAAATCACTAGTCTTCATAATTGTGGTATTATGCATCGTTTGAACATATCGCAGAAGGTTTATAATTTTAGTTGAAAAAGCAATACCATAAAGAAAGGTATTCAAATGTACTTTTCTGAAAAATAGTTATCTTGAAAGACATGGTATAGGTTACTATGTTCAAGCATCGTAGCATCACAGTTATTACGAGGACGTATTTTTATGTTATCTACCTAGCCATGAAACAAAAGAGTGACGATGTCAAACAAATTATTGAAAAATTGCTGTCATTGTTAGAAGTACATGTGCTAAGTTGTGTTTAGTTTATGCTGTGTATAGAGATTTGAAACGGTCCATTTCTCGATAAAATGAGTGAAACTAAAGTTGAACATCGCAGCGTAATAAAGTTCCTGACAAAGGAAGGCAATGGTCCAAAAGCAATTCATGAAAGAATGGTTGCTGTATATGGGGAAGATACACCATCTTATTTCCAAGTAAAATACTGGTCTAAACTCATTCGATGGGGCCGAGAGTCAATCAATGATGACCCAAAGTCCGGACGACCCGTTGAAGCTCGAACTGAAAACATTGTGCGAAAAGTCGAAAATTTGGTACTGAAAGATCGGCGTGTAAAGATCTCTGTCATTGCCAATAAAGTCTGTATATCCGAAACAAATGTTCTCAAAATTTTGCATGACGAGTTGGGTATGAAGAAGGTGTCTGCTCGGTGGATACCCAGATTGCTTACACCTGAACAAAAACTGTGCAGAAAAGAAGTTTCTCAAGAGAATTTGGTCAAGTCGGAGAAGGACAAAACATTTCTATCTCGAATTATTACCGGGAATGAGACTTGGGTATATTACTGGAACCCTCTTACTAAACAAGAATCCATGCAGTGGGTATAAAAGGGCTCTCCACCACCGAAAAAGGCCAAGACACAATTTTCTGGAAAAAAACTGATGGCAACTGTTTTCTGGGATGCTGAAGGAATTTTGCTTATTGAATATATGCCGAGAGGGTCTACCATAAATGGAGAGGCCTAGGGCAACACAATTAAAAATTTAAAAACTGCTCTGGAGGAAAAACGCCCGCATTCTTATCCACAAAAAGACTTCTTGCTGCACGACAATTGTCGAGTTCATAAAGCAAACAAAGTTCAGCACATAATCAATGACTGTGGGTTTATAGAGTTAAGGCATCCACGTTATAGCCCCGACCTAGCTCCACCAGACTTCTTCTTATTCAAAAATTTAAAAAAGAATCTCAGAGGAAAGCGTTTTGCTTCTGATGAAGAACTCAAAGAAGCTGTTGAAGAATATTTTGCGGGGTTACCGAAGCAATTTCTTTCTGAGGGTATAGGGCAACTGGAAAAAGGATGGAATAAGTGTATTAGTGTTGAAAGGAGTTATGTAGAAAAATTTTGTTTTGTTCTCTTATGTGCTTTTTTTCATGGCTAGGTAGATGACATAAAAATACGCCCTCGTACATGACATAACAAATTAAAAAAATGCGGAAAAGATGAAAGGCATACATATTAGTTAATATTGTACATGCAGATAATGTAGTATTTAAAATGTATAAAACATAAACACAAAAACGTTTAAAGTAAATGATGATAAATAATATTAATAATTGTTCAAAAGTATGACATTCTTCTTCTATATACGTTTGTAGTCGAATTTGGATGAAATTTGAGATGTTACAAAACTTTGGCTGTCAAGTGATATAACCTACAAAAGCAATTTCAGGACTGCCAGAAATAGTAATATTCATAAACCTTTTAACATTTGTAAAGTCCCAATCTGCCTTTCCCATGGAGATGTCACACCCTGTATATGTTCAAATTCCACCTGTTATTGGTGCACCATGTTCTGAGAGCATTTAGTTGTATTTAGAGATGAATACAGTCATTCATGTGCTTGATGTATGACATGAAATATTTTTAATGATTGCAAATAGTTGTAGTAGTAATATATTATCATGAAGAAAGAAAATTTGATGTGTGCAAATTTGCCGTTGAAGCTCATTAATATGAATAGTTGATTGTAAAAACGTAACGCGCTTGGCATTTTGATAAGAATAAAAAATAGGACATTGCCACTCTATGCCCATATGCATATAAAATAGCACTCGCAAAATAAAAAAAAGTTTAGTACTTTCAAATAGGTATTAGTGATTATACTGACGTTTATTTTGATTATTATATTTTAACAAGTTAATAATACAAACGGTGAGTTTTATATTATACATTTTATTAAAACATTTATTCATCAAATTATATAATATTTAAATTAAAAAGAAATACTAATTGAAATATTTTCTCATTTTTAATTTTCTGTAACTCTTCATTATGATAATAAATAATAATATCTGCAATATTTTCGAGAAGGAGATGGTTATCTAATTTGAAAATATCTTATAATATACAGGATCGCTCAAATAGTCACAGCCAACCGAAGATTTTTTAATGAAATAACTGTTTTTTTTTGTTGCATTTTATGACTGCATTAAATTTCAAAACTTAAATCTATTGTTTTAAGAGCTTTTTGATGTTGAAGGATGATATTTAAATTAAAAAGAAATACTAATTGAAATATTTTCTCATTTTTAATTTTCTGTAACCGTTCATTATGATAATAAATAATAATATCTGCAATATTTTCGAGAAGGAGATGGTTATTTAATTTGAAAATATCTTATAATATACAGGATCGCTCAAATAGTCACAGCCAATCGAAGATTTTTTAATGAAATAACTGTTTTTTTTGTTGCATTTTGTGACTGCATTAAATTTCAAAACTTAAATCTATTGTTTTAAGAGCTTTTTGATGTTGAAGGATGGTAATTACGAAAATAGCAATGCTTTTATTACAAATAACACAATAATTATTTAATTAACTATTGAAAATATTGTCCTGGTACAGCTTGCTATGAATTTTTTGGGTGATAAATGGGCACTCATTCAGAATACAATATGTCAGTTTGTTTGGGCCAGCAGATTTTTCGACTACTAATTTTTACTTACCTCCGTTGTAATTTTAAATATAATTTAATATTATTTCACGTAAATGTTTGACGAATATGAGCAAATTTATGTAATGAAAGTGTCTTGTTTAAAAATTTAAAATTTATAGTTATTTTTATGACATTAATTTAATTATACGTTTTAAAAATAAAATTCACAAAAATGAATACCGAGGAATTCGAAGTAATGTATACGCATTGAGGTAATTATACATGTATAATATACAATTATTATATTCGAATGAAAAGTAGCATATCGTCGTCATAAAGTCAAAAACTCGTATCTGAAAAATAGTCAATTTTCAGGAAATAAAAAAAACTTCTTAAAACTGTAATAAATTGTCAAAAAAAATCTATATTTGGCAACATCCTTAAAAAAGAGTATAAACACTAAGTTAAGTAAGTTAAAAAATGTAAGTTATATTTTAACTAAGCAATAAATATATAAAACGAGCTACGAGGTTTCGTTTTTTAAAAAACGTAAATTCTCGTGAGGTACGAGATTTAACAATTTAAAAAAATAGTATCCTTTTTTGTAATATTAGTCTTTAAACTTAAAAACTAAATACAAATATGATATACAAATACGAAATACAACCAAAATATTTAGAACTTTCTCAATGAGTCGTAAAATCCATGATAATCTTTATGAATAACTGCCTTAAGCGATTGCAACTGATCGTACTTATCACCTTTAATTGGAAGGGGTGCATCATACAATTTTTTAATAGAGCCAACGGTCCAATTTATTCTTTTTGGCAAAGAAGACCATTTATGATCAAAATTTAATTTATATTCAATTCCTTGTGAAGAATATCTTAGAGCTCGTAAATCTGTGACACAAGGTTCACCCTTTTTGAGTCCAGGCTTTATTGATGAAAAATATTTAATTTCGTCATAGCTGTTAAAAAAAATAAAATCTATGTATTTTACTTTATAAGGTCCTTTTTCAGCTTTCCTTGCCTGCTCAATTATTTGTACGTAATTTGAAGGTGCTTGAATTTCTTTTTTTCTTTTTTGCTGCCTCTATAGTGGAATGGACGCTGTCGCATTCCATTTGGGAATGTCCTTTTACTAAATATTTTTGAAGTATGGTTTAAAATAAGGCATTTGATAATATGTTATTTCGGTTTTGAGCGCAGCATCCATCACTGTAAAATATTTTAGTTTTGTTTTTATCATCTTCTTGGACTCCTGTGTCTAAAAAATCAATCAGGATGCAAAGCAATTTGCTTCCAATCCACCCTCGCCTTCATGCCATACATAACACACGACTTTATTATCCGCTAAACTATAAATAGTAAAATTGTGACAAGCAAGTTTTTGTTTAAAATAAATCATGCCAGCGGGTAGACAAGCAACCAATTGAACTGCTTGGACATTCATCGTATATGCACACACTTCGTCAGTCAACGCTTTATCTTTGTCCAGTGATTTTTCTTGTCTTGCCCTATTTTTTTCAATTAAGTGTTGCTGATAGTTGTCATTAGATACGTTTCCTTGCTTGAAGCTGAAACATAAATCACATTGGTCTTTGCGTGGTTGGAAAACATCTACATTTAGTTCTCTCATCTCAGACATAAAAACTGACTTGCTACAGATTAGCTCCTTGTCAACTTCTTTTTTATACAATTCATAGACTTCACTGTATGAATTAAATACAGTTTCTAAATACATTTTACTCGTGGAGGCACGACAATAATGAGAGGGTAACTTAGGTAACCTTTCAAGAAACGATTTAATTGCAGATCTTTTTTGTTCATTAATGGCCTTTTGTTTGTTTGGAAAAGAAGAAGTTTGTGTAACAATGCCAGAGCTATGACTATTTTTCGCCCAATTTATTACGGACCATTCTCCCAAAGACAATGTAGAAAGGAACATTTTTTCCATACTGGTAGCATGACATCATTAACCTTTAGGTGGTAAAAGAAAGAACACTGTCGACGTGACTTCTTTTTACTGGTTTTTTCAGCTGTTGGGGCTTTGTTCACTAAAGCAGCAACAAAGGTTTTCCGTTGACTCCAATTCATGTCCGACCAGAATTTAGTAAACAATACTTGTCTCTGGTCATTGTACATTTTTTTGAATTGCACCTTTCTCCCATTTTTATGAGGCTCTTTTTGACTTTCTCATATTTAGATTCATTTTTTCCTCGTTTTGTTCCTTCATATTCCTTCCCTACTTCTCTAAAAGCTTTCGCTTTGTTCCTTCTCCAATTACTTAATTCTGCCTTTCCTTTTTTGCTCTTTTTACTTTCTTATACGTAGTATAAGGAAGTATTGTGATGATGAAAATTTTCGACCTCGAGATTTTTGCAGATGTCCACGTTTTGAGGTCCCCTGATACCAAAAAAGTGGTTTTTAAAAAAATGTCTGTGTGTGTGTGTCTGTCTGTCTGTCTGTGTGTCTGTCTGTGTGTCTGTCTGTGACCACGATAGCGGCCAAACCGCTGTAGATATCAATTCCAAATTTTGTATTTACGTGTATAATCACCCTCTTGAGATCTGATTAGTTTTTCAGTAAAATCGGTAGACCGGAAGTAGCAGTTTACTTCAGCGAAAAAATCGAATTTTGCGAATATTTCGTCAACTACAAAGTTTAAACAAATTTATAAAGAATTCATATATACTTAAAATTAAAATTGAGAATAATTTTATTTAAAAAGTTTTTCGAAATTCCTACCGGAAGTAGGTCTTTTACTCTTATCGAAAATCAGTTTTTTGCGAATATTTCGCAAGTCATGCTTTTTAGACAAGTACGTTACGGGTATAAAAGTATTTAGAACATAATATTCAATATCTTTTGTATAAAAAAAATTTCAAAATTCAGACCGGAAGTACCACTTTTACTCTTATCGAATAGCGATTTTTTGCAAATATGTCGTAAGTTATGCATTCTATATACATTTATCAAGAGTACAAAAGTATTTAAAACTGGATTTTCAATATTTTTTGTATATATGAAATTTCAAAATTCGGACCGGAAGTAGCACTTTTACTCTTAGCGAGGAGCGCTTTTTTGATAATATCTTGCAAAGTATGCATTCTATAGCGATTTATTAAGCGAATGAAAGTACTTAGAATAGGATTTTGAATAAGTTTTGTATAAAAAAATTCTTAAAATTGTATAGTTTGAAACGCTCATACGTATAAGAAAGTCGTGTGGTGGCCACACCTCATTTTTTTAGTATCGTCTTTTGAATTTTCTGTTATTTTTTCTAAAATATTGCTCTTCGCATCACGGCCAGAAGGATTGTTTTTAAAGTCATTT
The DNA here is from genome assembly GCA_963170755.1 of Amphimallon solstitiale. Lineage (NCBI taxonomy): Eukaryota > Metazoa > Arthropoda > Insecta > Coleoptera > Scarabaeidae > Amphimallon > Amphimallon solstitiale. The sequence continues at coordinate 25,184,997 of OY720684.1, forward strand.
TTGACCATAGTCTACGCTTTCTGTTAGTAGTATTGTTACTCGGCTCATCCTCATCACTAGGACAATAGCTTGACCCAGAGTCTTCAAACGGCTCTTCCTCTAATTCCGATACAGAATAGCGGCTACACTCTTCGGTCGTGGGTGACATAGAAGCTGCTGCTCTTGTTACATCTAGTGCTAGTCTTTTCCGTAATTTTTTTCTACAAGTTGGTGGTGTAGTGCTAACATCTTGTAAATCGGGTTTTAAGTCAGTATTTTGATTTATATTTCCCTCAAAAATATTTTTTTCGCTCGAGTCTGGCTTCATAGGCACTTCTTGTAGAACATTAGACAAGCGCACTTCCTCAAACAGTACTTGTTGGTCATTTTCCAAGTTTATCATGCTACTTCTTGGTATGTAGTTTTTCGGACTATTTACTTCAACTTCAATGTTACGATCTGAGTTAGACACCATTAGCATATTATTTGCATTTTCTTTTAACGCCATTTTCAAAATAAGCGCACTTCGGGACATCTACAACTAAAAAAAAAATATATTTAGTAACGACAAAACCTCATAACTCATAGAACCGGCACGAATTGTCTAAGAATATGTAAATTTTAAAACCTCGTATCTTAAAAATTTTCTTTAAAAAACTACCGATTATAGACTTGTTTTAACATTAACTTTTAATTTTCTACTAAAACAACTAAAATGCAACAATCTTGAATGGAAAAGTTTAATTTATAAAGTATCCTAACGAAATAAAATCACCTTAACCTCAAATAAAGAGTTAAAATTAAAAACCGTATGAAGTAATTAATAAAAAAATGTAATATAAGCGTAATTACAGTAAATATTATACGTACCATGGTTCTGTGTACTATTTATCACTAAAAACTTAATTTTTTAAATAACTGTCGGTCGGAAACGTGGTCGAAACAGCTGCTAAAAGTTGTTGTCACTAGCGAGCCAAACGAGATACGAGGTTTTCACATTTCGTTTAGGAGCAAATTTAGTTACGAGTTTTTGACAATTGTTTCCAGCGCCTTCGCCTAACGTCCAATTTTGATACGAGGTTTTGCATTCGACGCGAGATCATAAATAAAAAATTATGATGCTCGTAACTCAAAAACGCCAAAAATTTAGATACGAGGTTTTGACTTTATGACGACGATATACATTGTACATACACTTCTTTTATTCGAATTGAAATATTGAATATAAGTTGTATAGTTAAAGGAAACATTCACAATTTCTTTGTGTAAATGATTTATAATCAATTCAACATTTTACATTGATGCCTTTGCTTTTGTTAGTAGCAGATAGCAATTTTTAATTAGGTGCGTCTTAAATGAATCAAAAACAGCTTTATAGAACAAGGGCCTGATTAATTGATATGCGTGTTTTTTGATTAGTTTATAGATCAAACGTAGTGATTAAGATAACTCGGACTACTTTTAAGGAACATTCTTCTTCATTCAGATATTGTTCAGTCATCCTACGGAATAAGAGATATAAAAGACTTTGAAGGAAGATGTGTTCTACCCCGAAAATTAAACATTTAAAATTCAATGAACATTAAAGAAAAGAACGAGTGTAACAGATAAGTTGTTTTGAATCCGCATTATGCATAATATATTTATTAAATCTTTGGGAAGAATAGTTATTGTTATTATTATTATTATTAGCAACTAATTCCATTGAATTTTATATTTGAATTTACATATTGTTAATCGTTTATAATCAAATATTGGTTAATAGGAGTATTGCCTACTCGTAGACAGTATAAATTACTGTTTTGGATTCCACATATTCTAAGAATCTTGATACAAATTTACTTATTCTATCATGTAATAAGATTTGCTTTCATGGTCAACGTTATTTGTTTTTGTGTAATTGTTTTAATTTTTTTTTGTTATTTACGATACCTTGAATTGCATCGTCATATTTCTGTGCATCTTCTTGGTTTAAGTTTTCTGTGACCGCTTTTATAATATTTCCTAGAATACTTTTTTGGTTTTGATGGGTAATATTTTACTTAATTTAGTTCTCATTGTTTTCATTCCATTTATTAATATTTTTTCGTAATTATTGATTGATTTCCATTAGTTGATAAGCATTATGATTTTTTAATTCAAATCTTACTTGTTCACAGCTGTTCTTCCATTTGCTGACTTCAGCGATTAAATCGTCTAACTTATAAATATTTACGAAATTACAATATGTTCCTATGTTGTGGGCCTTTCCCAATTTAACAGGTTATAATTCTGTCTGTTCTAGTTTCCTCATTTTTAGGCTTCTTGCAACCCTGTAGGTGGGGCCGCTAGCTAGTGTTTTTTTTTTGTTTCTTTGTTTCTTCTTGTGATGTCGATTTTGAGACTCCTCCGGATCGATGTCTAGTTTCCCTGGGTGGATTGTGGATTGATGTTCAGCTTAGAATGTACCATAAAACGTAACTATCAAATTATGCCTGATATATTTAATTCATTTAAATACGGATTCAAATATTACTCATTTACGTTTTTAAATAAAATGAAAACTACATAATTTTAGCTGGCTAGCTTATGTTCTTTATCCTAGGACGCAAAAAAAGCAAAGATATTTAAATTAAATGACATCTGCATTAGTACACATTATTTGTTTTCCGGTGCCTTTCCGTATCTATATAAACACAAATAACAAAGGATAGATGAGAAAACAAATTATGCTCAGATTAAACATACAACGCATATAACATTTGTTTTTTAATCTTAGATTATCATAGGATTGGATTAAGTCTCTAAATGTTGATGAATCTAAACATTTTAGTTTACTTGGCACTTGTATATTAATAACTTTCAAATACCTTTCTTATTATTGTGTTTTTTCCGTTTTTCCCGATCTTTTCGTTGTCGGCTGGCTTAGTGCGGGGCCTCCCCCGACGGTAGAGGTACTAGGAGCTTCTTTTTCTACATGTGAACGTGCACTCTTTCAACTTCTTATATATTAAACTTTACACATTCAATAATTATTAGTCGGTCGACCTCTTTATATAAATTAAGAACCTTTTATCATATTTATGCGGTTCAAAACAGTTTAATACGCTGTCAACCGCTATGTTTGAGTCGACTTACTTATTAATTAGGAAACCTTCTATATAATTTTAACGCTCTATGATAGTCTACTAAGCTGTCAACCTATCTTCTTGAAAGTTCCCCGTCGACCTTTTATTACTTCTAATTCTGGAACATTCTATATTATTTAGTAGGGATACCCAACTGGACACAAAATAATCTGATAATCCCTAACTGGTTTATGGCCCCCTTCTCGATATGCTCATCTCGGCACAAACCTTAAGATAATCTTCTTAATGAGATTTTAACGATCAATATTTATTAACAAATTTAGGCATTACGGTTTATTGTTTTATTGCGTTTACCCAATACAGCTGCAAGGAAACTTCGAGGAACCTTTGTTTGCATTTTAATAATATTCTTAGAACTATTGGTCATTATCGTAAATCCTCTAAAAATTGTCATTTAGTGAATACTGTAAAATTATTGGCTAGGCACGACTATTAGATTTTCATTATTACGAGAAGTAGATTTTAACAATTAGTACCTTTGAGATATCGAAGTGTGCAAGTAACTAATTCCAACATGACAAGTCCAAGTAGTCCCTCAACGCCATTGCAAAAGTATGGCTAAATGCAAAAGTTACTGGCTGCAGGGTTCACTTAACACAAGCGTGGTATCGCCATATTCAAATGTTAGGTTTAACTCAGGAATATAGAGACAAAGCATCTGAAATTGGCCAATGGTTACATTACTGCTTTGGACTTTTATTTTTGAAAGCAAGCGATGTAGAAGTTTGTTACTTTTTAGAATTGTACGCAATTAAACCACAAGATGAACGCTTGGAAACATTTTTTGATTATCTATTAGAAATGTATTTGACAGACGACTCAAAATTTCCGCCATATATTTGGGCAGATGCGTCTGCGCCTCTAAATAAGACAACAATTGATTGGGAATCCTTTCATTCACATTTTAATAGTTCAATGTATAACACTCACCCTTCTGTTTTTATTTTTTTAGATGCAATTCTAGGTGTTCAGGCAGAAACTTATATAAAGTGTAATAGTGCTAGTATAACTCAGAAATTTAAAGCCGCAGAGTGTAAGAAAAAACAGGCGTTCATAATTAAAAAAATTGCATAGTACGAAAGAAACGCTCTAAGCAGACTTGAATACGTGAAAATATTGTCTTACTATAATAACGTCCAGTAAAGGTTACTCTAAATATTGTAAATGCTTATATTAAACGCAGTATTATACACATTATTGTAAATACATTATACATTTCAATCCCTCTTCACTCTTCACCTTTTAGTTCACACACATATTTTCACGTACCAAACGGTGATAAACACAAAAACTCGACGTCGCAAGTCTTAAATATAATACAAACATTTTCTTATCTAAATAATCCTTAACTTATACATGGGTTGATATACATTTAAAATAAACAACTTGAAGAAATTTATATTTGGTTTCTAACACGTATGCAATTTTTATTTATATTTAAAACATAAAATATTCGAATTTCGCGGTACCGTTACAAACGGAACACTTTCAAAAAGTTTTATTCATAAAAGCGTTACTAACATCCTACTTACTGCGCCAGTTAATAAATATTTTTTATTTTTAAAAAATATTTATTGAATTACAATACTAAAGTTTTACTCGGAGAGGTTTATCCTTCGAGACCCAGTATGCTACTCTTTAATACACATAGTATGAAGATCATAATGTTATTGTGAACGTGCTTACAACTAGATATTATGTTACTAATTTTCTAATTCTAATGAAGGGCAATCGCTGTGAGAATCCCTGTATTGTCCCACGGCACACAACTCGTATATATTTATTTACATTAAGTAATAAATTTTGAATTTTGTCGTGTTGCGCAATAGTTTGTAGATAAAAATATAAATGCGTTGAAGTTAGGTTTGGTATAATTTTTTGATTGATTAATTTAATAAATTAAAGTAGTTTTTTAATGGTATTGCGGATATTGTCCATGCAACCATGCACTAACTTTGAAGATGACACACGGGTTGGACAAAGAGACGTTTCGTGCCTATAGGCTCTTCCAGGCGACTTTATAACACAAACAAAACTTACCCGTGGATAAACACGGTTTTCCAACAAAGGTATTAAAAACATATAATGGAAGCTAATTTTTTCTCCTGAATTTATAAAAAAAAATTATTAGTCAGTCTAGTACATCCCTCCTTTTTAGGGTTACCACATGTTGCAGGTTAAATGGCCTTTCTACATTTAGTGCAGCTATATCATCGTAGACTTCCCGGAAAGCTTGATAATGTTTCTTGCAATCAAAAATGATATGGTCTAGGTGGCCTTCGGTGTTGCAGGAAGCACACTAATTGTCATCAATGATTCTCAGTTTTGCTAAGTGTGTTGGGTAGCACTCATGCAGGCAATACTGATATTAAAAATGTTCTGAAAAAGATGAACAACATAGTGTAAATTTTGTAATCTTTAACAGAAAATATGCCGGCAATAGAAAAAATGAAATCCCAGCATTTCCTCTCAGAATAATACATTATCGATAGTCAAAAGAATATAGAATGCAACATAAAGAAACACCCGAATATTATAACTAGTAGTCTATTGTGCAGACTCACAATTGACAGACGATCTTTCAAAAACAGTTTTCACAATGGACGAATACCACATTCTTTCATACGGTGATGCTAAGTAAATAACCAATGTTTCCCTGAAAAATAAAAGCAAATACGCAATGTCAGATTACGTAAAAGAATTAAAAAATAATGATTTCATTGCATTGGAAACAGATAAAGACATTCAAATAAAGAAAAGTAAATTTACTAAGACTAAACTATTAAATGTACTAGTAAACAACGTTAATCCTATAATAAATAATATACTTTCAAAATAGTTGTCATCTATTTTAGTTAACACATTAAATTTGCATTTAGCAAACCGTTTTAATTTAGCTTAGCATGTTCTTAAAATAAATATTTCTTGTTTGTGCGGCAGACCCCCTAAAAAATCTTTGCGGGCCACAGGTTAAGAACCGCTGATATAGATGTTTTGACGACTATGGCAATAGCAACGCAAAACTATGTACAAAACGGTATTAGAAAATGATATTAGACAACACTATATGAATGAAATTAAGAATCTCGAAACAAACAAAAGACAATTTGGAAAATAATTAAAAATATTACAGGAATGGGGGAAAACAAGTGCGGGATGCATGTGTGGATCTAGCAGATATGATCAAAAGCTTTTTAAAACTTAGGACTCACCTTTTTGACATATTAGCGCCGAGGGACCCACATGACCATTTAACAAACGCTAATAACATACATGCAAAATCATGTTATTTTCTGTCAGTATCTGAATGCGAACTTTTGGGAGTGATTAACAATATCAAAGGCAAAGATACAAGGAATAATTATAGAGACTCTAGCAAGTTCTTGGAAACTATTCGCCCCAGTATATTTGAACCATTACCTTTTGTCATAAATATTGGAAGGATACTTTCCGCAAGAACTAAAATGCTCAAAAGTAGTACCTATAACGTAGAGATATAAAAGATCCAATGAATTACCACCCAATATCAGTTTTACCAGCGTTTTCGAAGGTGTTCCGAGGAAATTATTACGAATATTGATTTGCTTCCTTGACAAAAACAACTCCACGTCGGTAGCTCAACATGGATTTTGTAAAAATTAATCAACAGTAACTGCCTTAACGAGCATAAAGAATGCTGTCCAGACGGCCTTAGACTAGCAATAATATGTCCAACTTTCTTGCTGTGTATAAGCAGGGCCTAAATCTATAATTATTATTATTATTATTATTATTATTGTTATTATTATTATAGAAAAAGGGGTGAAAAGAAGAGGAAAATGTGTTCATTAATGAAGAGAGTGTTGGAAGTGGAAAGGAGGGAATGTGGTACAAAATCGAAATTGTGACATTGAGGACACTGACAGATATGTTTTCGATTTGGAAAGAGAATTGAAAGTTGAATAAATTCCAAGGATATAAAATTTGCCATGAGACAGGGAAGACATTGTCTAATTGTAGTTGCGTCTACAAAAATAAAGAAAACGGAATAAAATATTTCGTAAGGGATATAATCTAAATGATATGCAAACAAATTCTGCAGAAAGTGCAATCAGCGCCTGCCCTAAGATTATACGAAGCTTTGCTGCCTTTCTATAGAAGGCTGTTATGAGAGGCTTACAATAAGTCTAGAGAGAAAGTAAAAGTCCTCGTACAATTTCTTCAGCTTTCTGTCAAAGGTTAGGATTCCATACGGTTTTTCAAATCAACAGGAAAATATTAATATTCCCACTAGGAAATGTTTGGTTCGTACATTGCCTTCTAACTGCTTTCATTTTTGTTATCTACTATCATTCTTTAAATCAAAAAAAAACATGTTACTGAATTCTTGTCTGTAATAAACAAATATCTCTTTAATTTGGGCAAACAAACATGAGGTGTATATGGACTCTGAATAGATATATAACATTTATAATATTTTAAATATGGAAAAGTTATTCATATTTCGCCTACAAATTGGTAGTTACTATTATGCCGTTAAATACCAACAAGTCCAACACTGTTTCGTTAAACCGGAAGAAGAGGGAAGGCTTGGGGTACTAAAAGTATTTAACTCCTTACCAGCAGCCCTTCTATACTTTCAAACGTCAAATCATTAAAAGAAAACAGAAAGCCAAACACTAGCTACTACATACAAATTTGTATTAATTGTGGTTGTTTTTATATTTTAGAATAAAAAAATAAAAAAGACAAAACGAAGTATTTTAAACAATTTGCCATAAACAAGCTCACCTTGGTGGCAATTTATTATTATATTTTATATCAACATCGCTCACAATTCTCATTTGATGATTCTCATCCTAATCAAGTTCCATTTACATTATCCAGTGTTTCAGAAGACGAGCAAATAATGTCGTCTTTCAATCAAGATTATACAGCGATGACCAAATCCCAAGTATATTTGTTCACAATGCCAGAATTGCTTTGGCTAAGCCTCTAGCTATAATAATAAATACTTCAGTAATGACAGCTAGTTTTCCTTGGCGCTGGCAACGAGCAAGAATAAGCCCAATCTTTAAAAAAGATGAGAGAACCAGAGTTGAGAACTACAGGCCAACATCCATTCTACCCAACTTTGCAAAGGTTTTTGAAAACGTAATTTATTCCTGCATAGCTTTCAATACAAAATCTTTGATTTCTGAATGTCAACATGGTTTCATTCGTGGACGGTCTACAGTTACGAACCTACTCACTATAACTCAGTCTGTCTCTCATGAACTGGATGCTAATAGCCAATTAGACGTGATCTACACTCACTTTAGTTGCGCGTTTGAAACGATAGATAATGGTATCCTTCTGGAAAAGCTCACAGCAATTGTATTCAACCCATCCCTGCTCAAACTTCTTCATTCATATTTGACTAATAGGTGCAACTATGTCTTACAATGAATTCATGGCATTTGAGTTTGCTCCCTCATCTGGGCTGCCTGGGGGCTCTAACTTGGGGCCTCTGTTAATTACTCTGTATATCAACGATTTGCTTCAATCAATAACATGCAATGTACTCGCTTATGCGGATGATTTAAAAATCTATTGTTCTATACGAAACTGGAACGATGTACTCCATCTTCAAAAAAACTTGAATCGTATATCAACTTCGTGTTCCAACTTCAATTTGAAACTAAATATAAGTAAATGTTGTTAAATGTCTTACTCTCGCAAAAATAACAATATACCATCTATATATTCTATTGAGGACAATAAAAGACCTTGGCATGTTCTTTGACACACATTTGAGCTTCTCCAGTCATATATATTTTATTTGCAATTCAGCTTAAAAGCTTTAGGTTTTGTTTTGCACAGTTGTAAGTTTTTAAAGAAAATTACTGCTTCTGAAAACTTTGTATTTCAGTTTTATCGTTAGTATACTGGAATATGCATCACAGGTTTGGTCACCTCAATACATATATCTACAACTAGCCATTCCGAGAGTGCAGCGGCGATTCCTGAAGTACCTGTCTTTCAAGGGTACGGGAGTTTATCCGTAACAGGGCATCGATTACAATTTCTTATTGCAAGCACATGACCTCCAGTCATTGCAGGATAGACGAGAGTTTCATGGTGCACGATATATATGGAAGCTATGTAATGGAATAAATGATTGCCAACATCTATCATGCTTAAACTTCTACATTCCTAGGATTTCCTCTCGCTCCTTCTCCACGTTTTGGTTGCCCTTTTCGAGGACTGATTTTCTTCGGGGATCGCCGCTGGTTACCATGTGTCGGGCTGCGAACTTACACTAGGAGGATATATTTTTTGTTTCTGCTGAAGCATGTGATGCATAATTCGTCAACTTTATATATAAATATAAGTACATGTATACATAGTTATAAATTGTTTCTATTACAAATAAGAATATGATCGATTTGTTTCGTATTAATGTACGCTACTTCTTTGTCCTATAATTGGTTTGATACTGTTGGACTAAATAAATTATTATTATTAATATTATTTAGCTCCAAATTTTATTATTTGCATCTGTGTTTTATTATATAATACTTTAACGTCTCCTTGTCATGGTTAACCGTTGAATTATGTAGTTAATTAGCAGATTATAATGTAAAAGAGAAGTAGCTCAAGATATGATACGCGCTTAAAAAAGATTATTTGATTAAAAATGTACATTAGCGAAAGAAGTACTATGGATAATAAAATATGCAGTTGCATGCAGCTCAACATTTTCAGTAAGTTTATTGAATTACGATCCTTTCGTTCAATTTTCCCTCTCCGCTATTCACGGTCAAGGATATGGGCTCTGCTCACATATACACAGCTAGATAGTGGCAGTTTTTATTTACATCCCTAATAAAAAAACGTTATTCTTACCATCATCGATATAGTTAGAGAAAATTAGCGGGGAAAACGATGAGATAGGAACATTAAGTAAATTGAAACATTAGTTTATTTTCTTAATCTTTTCGAAAAAGGAATTAGATTAATTTTCTTGCCTCAGCGTTTTTCCTAACTGTTTAACTTGTAGACACGTGATTTTTCCTCTCTAAAGTATTATTATTAGCGATAAATTACTTAAAACTACATTTAATTTATCCAGTGCAAAGTGTAAATTTCGATAACTTAATAGTTGTGGGGATTGTTTGTGCATCACTATGGTAAGATTGCTTTCAATATTCTAATTTTGACAAAAACATTACTTTCGTAGAAAGTACACTAACATGGTTTATTAAAGAACGGGTGTCATAAGACACGAGCCCAAGTTTAGTTTGCAATAAGTGTCTTATAAGTCTTATGACTAGGGCGCGGACACGAGCGGGCGTACTATTGAGATGTTGTATTTTTAAAGAGGTTTTAATTTTATTTATATAATTGGATAACAAGTGGCTGGTGATCTATAAAATACAAAATACCTTATTATTTGTTCATTTTCTCTTCTGTAAGACTTGTTCTCTTTGAATTAAGTACATCCTTGTAGATAGAAAACGTCCTTTCTACATCGCAAATAGTTATATGTGCGTACTGGAAATATTCTTTTATTTCAGCGTATTTAGCATACACAGTTGCCGCAATGTTATTAAATCTGGATTTCTATTAAAAACTGCGTCTAGCTTTTGCCGAAGGCCACATCCGAAGACACTTGGAATACTTTTGAAATTATTAATAGCCACATCTAATGTGGTTAATCCATTTTTTAATTTGAAATTGGATTTTCAAAATATGTGATTAGTTTAGGCAAATTTCCAAAGTGTTCCTGAAGGAATAACAACTGATTTTTTAAATTTGGGATTTGTGTTAGTTCCTTATACTCAGAAATACTTCGAGCATCGTCATTTAAACATGTAACGAAATTTTGTAAACTATGGAAATTCTCTGCATAAAAACTATTTCTGTGTATGTTTTAGCAAAGCTAAGTGACGAACGTGCGATATTTTGGCATTCTGTAACGATATTTTACAGACTTTGTAATAAATTTCGGAATCACTGACAATTCATTTTCATATCAGAAAAAGGAACATAAACAACGTTCTAGATCTAAATAAATGATAACTACAAATGTACGCGTATATTATTGAAACTAAATAACATTAAGTATATATACATATTTACATTATTTCTCTTGCGAAATATAAGGTAAATATAATAAATTTTAAAAACCTGTCAGGCTATCTACGCCGATGTAGAAAGATTTTTACTTATAAATTCCTTATTTTATGGCCACTTTTTGTTCTGATTCTCGGGCTCTTCTCGAGTGTAAGCAGATGTTGCAGTTCACCATATAAATTAGTGCTATTCAGTAAATATGTGTTGTTTACATTATTTCTTTGCTCCGTTGTAACTTCGTCGTAATTTAACTCGGAAATGTCCGCGCCCTACTTATGACAATCGTTCTTTATGTTATTTTTTCTAATCTGCCTTTTTTTATAATTTTTTTTTAATAAAATTTTAAAATGTAGTAATTGTTGTGGTGGTTGGCAATATGTTATGACATTTAATGTAAATTTAAAATTTAAATTCATCGCGATTTTTATAATCAATGATACTTCTTAAATTTAATATAAAATGAGTGCAAATATTTCATATTCACCATCTGAAATTAGAGAAAATGCCGTGGATAATTTACTTCCCACTAAATCTCATAGCAATTATGAGAAGCAGTATATGAAATTTGAAGAATGGTATAAAGAAATATAACTTCATGTTATATCAGAATGTATCGAAGTGGAAGGGTACGTTTTCGAACACATTTTCTGAAATGGGTATGATAAAGTAAAGTTCTTCGTTGTTGAATGGCTTTTTTAAATGTTATTTAATGTTAAAATAAAAAAAAAGACAAAATCATGTTTTCTCTTTTTTGAGTATTTTTTTCTAGACGTTTACGACCATGTTTTTGGAATTACAGCGCAATCTGTTACGAATCGAAAAACAAAGTTTAAAACAAAAGCTACATACTTGATGGCGTAGAATCCGAATCTGCAATACAAAATGGGAGTTCCTATTTAAGGTTTCAAAGTTTTACCCCCTCTCCCTGGGGGGGGGGAGAGTTCGGCACCATTCAGTGAGCCCCCCACATTATAACAAATCTTATTAAGATCATTTTTTGATTTGATGCAGTGGTTTAGAGATATTCCGTTGTCTCAAGTTAAAAAAACTCACCTGTATATAAAGATGTAGATATATCGTAGTATAAGAAATTACAGGCTTTCCTGAATCGTTTTTCTCAAGGTTACCTGCCAAAAAAATCTAAAATCGTGGAAGAAATAGATATTCTTAAATTTATACAAAAAGCGGATAATAAAATATATTTGGCAATGAAAGTATACGTACATTTTTCACATCTATCACAGCTTTGCATATAATGGTATTCATTTGTAGGTAGTCTTGATAATACGTTACAACGGAGCTTGTAAACGAGAAGACATGACCAATAGGTCTGTAGACGAATAATTATTAACTTACGGCCTATTAATACTAGTCATAAGCGATTTTTCTTGACTTATCGCAATGGTCAGTGTATTAATAGTCCAATGGGTATTAATACTAAAGGAACAATTCTGATGGGATTGCGAGTTTTTTGAAATTGCCAAATTCAGAATTGTTTACAGGTCACTGTTTTAGAAGATCTAATGCAGAACACATTTGGTTTGATTTGATGACCTTAAAAAATCATGGGGTTTGGAAGTCCTTAGCTGTAGCTGAGGGTTATATTGAATCCTCCTTAAATAAGAAGATTAAAATATCTCATATGCTCGGATCTCAGACTAATATAAAAATTCCGGGATGTTCAAACGAAACCACTACAATTGATGGAAATAACAGTTTTCATCAAAATATTCTATCAACAAGTACGAGTATAGTAGTAGAAAAACAAACGCAAAACGAATCGTCGTAAACTGAACATATCTGTCTACTAAAGCGAGATGAGTTCCAACCTATCAATACATATTTAGAACCCCATACTTATGTTTTATTAACATACATACTCGTATAACATTAACATATCAACATACATGAGGCGTCTAAATGCAAAAGTCGACATCTACTTCTGACATAAAATCGAGTAAAATGACAAAAACGCCTCTACTTTTTATTTTTCGGCTAAATGTTCTAAATTTGATATGTAAATTATGCTTTTAATATTCGCAGTATAACTAACATTATTTGAAAAATCTAAGAACAGTCGTTTAATTATAATTTGAACTTTAATTTTGCAAATGTCAACTTTTGCATCTCATGAGGTAAATGTCGTATTTTGCATCTCAGCATAATGCAAATTTTGATTTGTCATTTCAAACTATCAATCTACCTTTAAAAATAAAAAAATTATTAAACAATCGCTTTTATTCGAATTTGAAAAAAAAAACAAATTAGATTCAATTCAAGTAATTGTAAAAGTAATTTTAAACTCTTAAATAGTTCTCATCGTCTTCAGAAATATTACTTTCGGAGTCTAAACTTTGATTCTCATCGTTTTCTATCTCATTATGAAAATAGTTATTGTAAAAAGATAGTTTTTCTTGGGTTGGCCAGTCGTCGCCATAATGTTTCTTGAGTAAATCCGAAATGCTTTTAATTTTATCAGGTTTTACTGGCATTCCCACAGGAAGTTCCTCAGGCTTCAGCATCTGATTTTTTTTCCCCTTTTGAGAATGGATTTTGCTTCTCCAATGTCATTTCTATAATGTACTTCCCCACGAACTACAACACTAACGTTTTTCTCTGTCGTCTTAGAAAGGATGATTCGCTTTACTTTACTGATTTGAAAATGCCAACTATTTGTAGACTTCAAAACATGTTTCACCTTCTCTTTGAAATCATAGATTTTGTAGTCGTCTCCCATTTTCAGCACTGTACAATGTTTCTTGATTATGTCAGCATATTCATCAGGGGAAACAATACAAGATGTTTTTTTTCCTTTTTTTTCGATAGATCCAAAGACGCGATCCGGCGGTATAAAAGAATGACCGACAACTGGAAACATGATGTGAATTTCTCTTATCTGTTTTGGTGCTAAAACTTGAAGCCAATACATAGCCATTCCTAACATCGTGGAGTTTTTGTTCTGGCCTGCACATCCATCAGCTACAAGCCTAACAATTTCGACATCTTTTCTAAACCGAAAAGTGCATGATTTATGGAAAACAGCCGACGAGATTTCATTTGAACTTTTCGGTCTATCTACTTCGCTCCATAAAAATGCGGTAACCGTTGTTGAATTGAGAGGAGTGTTTGAAGGGCCATTTACGATAGTGAAATTATAAAAGTTCAATTGCATACTAAAATAGCAAGCTTGGTCCGGCAACTTCGGTAAAGCTAAGTTTTTTTCACAGTCAAATGAGAATGTTTCAATATTTTCTTTGGATTCTTTCAATAACCCATAAAAAGCTTTAGCCCTTAATTTGTGGACTCTCTGCTGAGCCATCAATTCAAGCTTGGCTGGTTTATCTAAATTAGTTTTCATTTTTTCTTCAAATTGTGTGCACGTAGAACAAATATCGGTTTTTGGAGATCCAAATCCTATATTGTACGTTGTTGTAAAAATTTTTCGAAAAAAGCACTGCTTTACTTTGTGATTTTCATTTTGACTTTCATTAAACATACACCAAAGCTTTTTTATATTTAATTCGCATGGCAGGTAAACACGTAACATATTCTTTGATCGACTATAATGACTTTCTGTGCATGTGAGAGATTCTATAAATTCGGTGACTTTTCTTCTTTTCTCATTGTTTTTATTTCCAATTCTGTTACCACCCCGGCGTTCCTTTGGTGATTCCCCAGTATAGAGATGCCTCTTAACAACATTGATTACTCTATCTTTACTTATACCCAAAATGTTTAAAAAAGCACTTCGGCATATTGCTACAAGAGATCCATCTTCAATGCGCCGAATGGTATACTTCATAGAAACATGTTTAGGTTTTCTATTATCATTCTTCTTTGAGCGCTTTGGGATTGATGATGTACAAAATCTCAGTATAAAATTGTCTTGATCAATCTTATTTTTAGTGGCATAGAAGTGTTGGTGAAAATGTTTTATTGACTGAAGAGACACAAGATTTTTATTGCAGCAATGGTAAGGTGTACCAGGTTTACCGTCATGTTTGCAAGAAGGATAAATTGGTAAATTTTTTGCAGAATGTCTAAAATTGAACATAATGCAACAATGTAAACAAAGATTATTGAAAATGTTACCTCTTTACTTTTGCTATTTCTCTTTTCCACTGACTGGAGTTAGCAATGCGTTTCCTTGCTTTGTTTGGAGAAGATTTAGTAATTATTAAATTATCCATTCGCTCACTATTTTAATAAAACACCACTAGATAATAATGATTAAAAACAATGCTTCTACATAAATGAAATCAACACGTGTTTGTCATGCCCCGTTGATCACGTGTATCGAATGCGAACGCCCATTGGTTCCTGTGCAAATGTCGTTGTTTGCAACTTAATCACACTAGGAGATGTCGGGTTTTGCATTTAACGCTGATCTTAAATGCTTCGTTTTCAATGTTAACTGTCGAGTTTTGAACCAGAACTATTGGTCATCAACTTAGTGAGAAAGTATTCTACTAGATGGCGCCCTTACCTCATTTTGTTTAAATTTGTCATATGTCGACTTTTGCATTTAGACGCCTCACATACTCTAAGAATTTATTTCTGAGATGAAGCACCAGGGTGAGGCTCATTAGCTTTGAAAAAAGAATGCAATGTTGATTGCTTTAAGTGTTTCTTTTTCTATTGTAAAATTTCGTCGTAGGGACGCAACATGGCAGTAATATCTCTTGTTCAGTAGAGCTGCGTTCTCATTCAGAGTTGCTATCACATAACCGCTTAGCTGCACTACAGACTCATCTTCTCTACCATGCTATTGCTTTGCTTATGGCTCAGTCAATAGCTGTGTTAATTCTTCTTGTTCTTCAGTGGACAGGGGTTGAGTATGACTTTGAGACAATTCAGTGATGTCTTCAGGTTCAACGTTGTCAAGGCCGACTTGCTTAGCCGATTCGATTACCTCATTTGTAACGACAGCTTCTTCATAATCTTTGCCACGTGCTAGATGGTAAGGCTAAATTGTATGACAGACACCTTTTATACATTCTTTTTTCCAAGCCACGCTTATGTTGCTAACATCTTTCAAGATGTTGTATTCTTCTCAATAATGCTTTAGGGTTATGCCAAAAGTGCCAATTTCATGTATCGTAGCTTGAAAAGTTTTACAAGATAGTAAGCCTTAAATGTAGCAATAACTCCTTGGTCCATTGGCTCTATTAAAGCTGTTGTATTAGGAGGTAAGTAAAACACTTTAACATGAAGTTCAGAGTTAATTTCACCAAGATTTGGTGGAAATGTCTATGTGCGTTACCCAATAAGAGAAGTGCTTTTCTTGGAAGGTTATTTTTATCACAGAATTTTAAAACACTGGGGCAAAATTGCGTTGTATATCAGTCTGCACAAATTGCTTGGGTTACCCGTTTTCTATTAGATTTCCATATTACAGGTCATTTAATTTTTAAAATAAATAATTCTTAGTTTTTTTCAATATTCATATCAAAATAATACACTATTTTTTACTTTCTTATACGTAGTATAAGGAAGTATTGTGATGATGAAAATTTTCGACCTCGAGATTTTTGCAGATGTCCACGTTTTGAAGTCCCCTGATACCAAAAAAGTGGTTTTTAAAAAATGTCTGTGTGTCTGTGTGTCTGTATGTGTGTGTGTGTGTGTGTGTGTGTGTGTGTGTCTGTGTGTCTGTGTGTGTGTGTGACCACGATAGCGGTCAAACCGCTGTAGATATCAATTCCAAATTTTGTATTTACGTGTATAATCTCCCTCTTGAGATCTGATTAGTTTTTCAGTAAAATCGGTAGACCGGAAGTAGCAGGTTACTTCAGCGAAAAAATCGAATTTTGACAATATTTCGTCAACTATTAAGTTTAAACAAATTTATAAAGAATTCATATATACTTAAAATTGAAATTGAAAATAATTTTATTTAAAAAGTTTTTCGAAATTCCTACCGGAAGTAGGTCTTTTACTCTTATCGAAAATCAGTTTTTTGCGAATATTTCGCAAGTCATGCTTTTTAGACAAGTACATTACGGGTATAAAAGTATTTAAAACATAATTTTCAATATCTTTTGTATAAAAGAAATTTCAAAATTCAGACCGGAAGTACCACTTTTACTCTTATCGGATAACGATTTTTTGCAAATATGTCGTAAGTTATGCATTCTATATATATTTATCAAGAGTACAAAAGTATTTAGAACTGAATTTGCAATATTTTTTGTATATATGAAATTTCAAAGTTCGGACCGGAAGTAGCACTTTTACTCTTAGCGAGTAGCACTTTTTTGATAATATCTTGCAAAGTATGCATTCTATAAAGATTTATTAAGAAAATAGAAGTACTTAGAATAGGATTTTGAATAATTTTTATATAAAAAAATTCTTAAAATTCTATTATTTGAAACGCTCATACGTATAAGAAAGTCGTGTGGTGGCCACACCTCATTTTTGTTAATATAAGACGTACGATACATAAAGTGTATAGTTGTGCTTCAGAACGTTAACTCCTTTATGTAACTTCAATTTCCTCTTTTACTTGCTTATACGTAGTATAAGGAAGTATTGTGATGATGAAAATTTTCGACCTCGAGATTTTTGCAGATGTCCACGTTTTCAAGTCCCCTGATACCGAAAAAGTGGTTTTTAAAAAATGTCTGTGTGTCTGTCTGTCTGTGTGTCTGTGTGTGACCACGACAGCGGTCAAATCGCTGTAGATATCAATTCCAAATTTTGTATTTACGTCTATAATCTCCCTCTCGAGATCTGATTAGTTTTTCAGTAAAATCGGTAGACCGGAAGTAGCAGTTTACTTCAGTGAAAATTTCGAATTTTGCCAATATTTCGTCAATTACTAAGTTTAAACAAATTTATAAAGAATTAAAATGTACTCAAAATTAAATTTGAAACAAATTATCTTAAAAAGGTTTTTCGAAATTCAAACCGGAAGTAAGTCTTTTACTTTTATCAAAAATCAGTTTTTTTCGAATATCTCGCAAGGCAGGTACATTGTATAAAAGTATTTCAATTATAATTTTAAATATCTTTTGTATAAAAAAATTTTTAAAATTCGCACCGGAAGTACCACTTTTACTCTTACCCAATAGCGATTTTTTGCAGATATGTCGTAAATTATGCATTCTATATATATTTATTAGGGATACAAAAGTATTTAGAGTTGAATTTGCAATATTTTTTGTATACACGAAATTTCAAAATTCGGACCGGAAGTGGCACTTTTACTCTTAGCGAGTAGCACTTTTTTTCGAATATCTTGCAAAGTATGCATTCTATAGCGATTTATTAAGAGAATGAAAGTACTTGGAATAGGATTTTGAATAAGATTTGTATAAAAAATTCTTAAAATTGTACAGTTTGAAACACTCATACGTATAAGAAAGTCGTGCGGTGGCCACACCTCATTTTTTTCACTACATAATCTGTGCGTTTTTGTTTAATTATTTCAGCAATTTAATTCTGGTGTAGAGAGAATTCTATATCAATATGTATGTTCTGGATAATAATAAATCAAAAACTAATCGTCTTTTGATGCTTTTAACGAGAGGGATTATTTAACGTGTTTTGAGCGAGTCAAAGCACCCTTAATTAATTATAGATCTCCATGTATGCGCAAAAAAACGTTCAGTTTTTGAGTGACGCAAAGCAAACATAATATTTATGTGGTTTTCATGTTGACTTTTCATCTCTAAATGGAAATACCTAATTACGTCTTTTTCAAATGAATACTATACAATGTATATATACCGCAGAAATGGATCTCACAATAATTATTACGATAGTATTTATTTATTAATAATTACAATTTGTATTACATAATGTATATATAGGTGCTACACAAAACACTAAATAAAGAGAGATTGTATTCAATTTCTTAATACATAAGCAAATATATTTCAAATATTTGTTTTCGTTTATGATTTATTGCATGACAGCATTGATGCTACTTTATTAAAAAAAATCTTATTTACTGTGACATTTGTAATTACTTTTATATTTGTGAGAATGAATGAAATATTAATTTTTCTTATTATTATTATATATTATAGGATTTAACAGGAAGTCTGATTAGATACCTCTATCGTATTCGTTATGGGTACAAAGCTAAATTTTGAAAATGTTATTAAAAATCAATTACCCATTATAATAAATCCTTGACATTTGTCTAGCGATAGATGAAATATCACTAAAGAAATACAAACAATGTATGTATTTTCGTTTTGAATAAAGCGCCAGAAAGGCTTTTAATGATTATTATTATTGTTAATGTGTTATTTTATTTACATACGGAGTCTTTTATTCAGGAGGTGAATTCGTCTAGTCTTATAAATGTTACAACAGAAAGATATAGTGCTTTGTGTATTAGATAGTTTATTTACACGGGTCTTTGTAATACGAACGTGTTAAGCACGACGGACATCATTGTTAATTTAAAGACGTTTCGAAAGAACAGTGGTTCACATGATCGACGTAGTTCGTTATGCCTTCTTTTACTTTCTTTTACGTAGTATAAGGAAGTATTGTGATGATGAAAATTTTCGACTTCGAGATTTTTGCAGATGTCCACGTTTTGAAGTCCACTGACACCGAAAAAGTGTGTCTGTCTCTCTCTCTCTCTCTCTCTCTCTGTGACCACGATAGCGGTCAAACCGCTGTAGGTATCAATTTTAAATTTTGTATTTGCGTGTATAATCTCCCTCTTGAGATCTGATTAGATTTTCCGTAAAATCGGCAGACCGGAAGTAGTAGTTTATTTCGATGAAAAAATCGAATTTTGCAAATATTTCGCGAGTCATGCTTTTTAGACGGATACATTACGAGTATAAAAGTATTTATAACTTAATTTTCAATATATTTTGTATAAACAAAATTTCAAAATTCGGACCGGAAGTAACACTTTTACTCTTACCGAATATCGATTTTTTGCAAATATGTCGTAAATTATGCACTCAGTATATATTTATCAAGAGTTAAAAACTATTTAGAGCGAGATTTGCAATGTTTTTTGTATACATGCAGTTTTAAAGTTCGGATCGGAAGTAGCACTTTTACTCTTAGCGAGGTGCACTTTTGTTTCGAATATCTCGCCAAATATGCATTATACAGGATGATTCTTAATATATGCGACAAACTTTAGGAGCTGATTCCTGGGGTTATTTTGATCATAAAAGTTCATAAGAATATATGTCCAAAACCGCTTAGTTCAGAAGTTATACAATGTTTAATAGAAAGTTAAAATAATAAATGGTTTTATTATAAATTAACAAAATAATTAGTAAAACAAACTTATAGTAACTGTTGAAATTGACCGCCCCCAACTGTACTACAAGCTGCTATCCTCCGCCGTATTGACTGGCGAGTCCGTTCGAAAATACCAGGGGTATTTCGAATTGTTTCAAAAGCTGCTATAATACGATTTCTTAGTTCATCGACATTTTCCATGGGAGTCGTGTAAACTAATGATTTAAGGTGGCCCCAATTTATAATAAAACCATTTATTATTTTAACTTTCTATTAAACATTGTATAACTTCTGAACTAAGCGGTTTTGGACATATGTTCTTATGAACTTTTATTATCAAAATAACCCCAGGAATCAGTTCCTAAAGTTTGTCGCATATATTAAGAATCACCCTGTATAGAGATTTATTAAGAGAATAGAAGTACCTAGAATAGGATTTTGAATAATTTTTGTATAAAAAAATTCTTAAAATTATATGATCTGAAACACTCATAGGTATAGGAAAGTCGTGTGGTGGCCACACCTCATTCTTTTAAAGTGAAATGATATATTTAATTGAGGAGCAAGATGTACAGAAATTGGTGTTCCGTATTACATACACCACACATATAGAGAGAAAGTGTGAGGGGACAAGGAATAGAGAGAGAAAGAGGATTTAATTAAAAGACTTTATAAATCACCAGATAAATAAACGAACTATCTCACATTTAAGAGCAGCAAGTCATTGGCCATTAATAACAACAATAATAATAATTTTATTAGTGTTCAAAAATTAGAGCCCACGTCAATACAGAGAGAATAGAAATTCAAAAATATACAAAGATTTGCCTAGCTAGAGATAAATGTTATTGTATTATCATCTCCTGTCTGTTTGTATGCTTCATGACGCAGTTCTAGTGTTTCATTCATTTGTCGCAGTTCATCGTTGTAGATATGCTTAGGTTTCCGATTGCTCTGAACTTTGACGGTATGGTAGGCTGACCCAATATTTTTACAGAATATATCTAGAAAGATGTTAAATTTTGCCTCAACATTCGTTGGGTAGAATACCTCAGTCCTACACGAGCGCGTACCTTCCTCAATAAGGTGATTACCTGTACTTATATTAATTATAATGGTTTCGGAGGTGATATTAAAGAAGATGTTGTCGATGCATGTTCGAGTCTACCCTTGTATGTGAGTGGGTTTACTTGTGACTGGTTCAAGATTGTACGATCCCATGGCATTTAATAGGGCATGCGTTTGAGGAGTGGACTCCAGAATATTTAAGTTGTAATCCCCTCTCCTATTAATAGAATGTTGATTCCGTTATTGAACTTGTTAAATATACATGTTCCTATTGCACTGTTTCAATAGGAACAGTGAAACAGTGCAATAGGATCAGAAGGCAGTGCACAAGAACGGGCAAATGCATCAAAGAAGAGCTAAGGAATAAAGTTATGGAAGAACACAAAACAAGTAAGAGGGAA
Source organism: Amphimallon solstitiale (assembly GCA_963170755.1). Classification (NCBI taxonomy): domain Eukaryota; kingdom Metazoa; phylum Arthropoda; class Insecta; order Coleoptera; family Scarabaeidae; genus Amphimallon; species Amphimallon solstitiale. The sequence continues at coordinate 25,206,898 of OY720684.1, forward strand.
TTACGGAAATTAAAAAGAGACTCCAAAAAAAGGCATTGGAAGGAATTGTGTGAGGATTTGAACAGGGACGTGTTGGGAGACGGTTATAGGATAGCAATTAAGGGAATTAAACAACTGACGCCTTACCAAATTCCGGATAAACAAAAAAAGGAAATACTGATGTACCTCTTTCCGCACCCGAGGACTGAGACATGGGAATACAGAAGGAGAATAGTTGAAGCACCAGCTTTCATTAGGAGTGAACTGGTCGAGGCCGCAGCAAAATTGAAAACGGGAAAAGCTCCGGGGTGAGATGCAATTACTCCAGAAGCGATTAAAGAAGCAGTAAAGTTAAATGGGAGCTGGATCCTAGGGGTGCTCAATGAGCTCCTTAAGACACAAGTATTTCCAAGGGAATGGAAAAACGCCAAGGTCATTTTAATACCAAAGGAAGGTAAAACAGGGAAGGCTAGTTCTTATAGACCAATCTGCCTCCTGAATGCACTTAGTAAAGTTTATGAGTCGATGATTAAACAAAGGCTGGAGGAGGAAATAGAAAAGAAAGGGGGATTAGCTAAACACCAATATGGCTTCAGGAAAGGGAAGTCTACGATTCAGGCCATGCAACAGATTAAAGAAGTGCTTGAGAAATGGGGAAGGAGTTGGAATGCGCTAGTGACCTTGGATGTAAGAAATGCATTCAATACTGCTAATTGGAGTTTAATACTTCAAAAACTGGAAAGGAGACAGGTATCGGATTATCTAGTAAATGTCATTTCAGAGTATCTCAAAGAAAGAAGCATTCAGGCAACGAGACGAGGAAGGATTGAGGTGAGAGCGGAGTACCGCAGGGATCTGTTTTGGGACCAACTCTATAGAACGTCCTATACAATGATGTTCTGGAATTGAAATTATTTGGGCGGGCAAAACTCATTGGATTTGCCGATGATCTGGCAATGATTGTTACGGCAGACAGGAAGAACGACCTGATGAGCTTTACAAATGAGAACTTAAGACGAGTAGAGAAATGGATGATGCAAAACGAGCTTGATCTTGCACCAGAAAAAACGGAGGCCCTTGTTGTGACCCAAAGGAGGAAGATAGATGGCCTAGTGTTTAAGATAGGCAATGTGGATATCGTACCCAAGGAAGCAATCAGATATCTGGGAGTATTCTTCGATAAAAGGGGCAGCTTTAGGGAGCACCTGGTACGAGTGACGGGCAAAGCCGATGGAAAAATAGGGACACTGCAACGCATAATGCCCAACATGGGAGGACCCCATATTTATAAAAGGAGACTGCTCGTGGGTGTGGTACATTCTATACTACTCTACGGTGCACCAATATGGGGGAAGGCAATGGAGGTTAGAAGAAATTTTCTCCTGATGGAAAAGGCGCAAAGAAGAATATTGATTAGGGCGGCAATGGCATATAGGACCGCCTCCACGGTGGCCTTACAGGTCATTACGGGAGTCCCACCATTGGATTTGCTGGTCCGAGAGAGGAGGTATGGGCACGATGAGGGCCAAAACGAAACTTATAGGAAAGTCGAGGATCGCACGCTCAAGACGTGGCAGGAGAGATGGGATGGAAATAGAATCAAAGGACAATGGACCAAACGATTAATACCAAATATAGGGAAATGGATAAAATGTGAGCATAAAAAAGTGGACTTCTACCTCACACAAGCTCTGACGGGACATGGGGTTTTTAGGGAGTATCTGTGTAGGATGGGAAAAATACAAGACGACAAATGTGCATATTGTCAAGATATTGACACGGTGGAGCACACAATTTTTTTTATGTGGTCGTTGGAATGCGATAAGGGAGGAAACGATGGCTGGTTTAGGCAAAAAAAGAATAACAGCGGAAAACTTAGTCGATGAAATGCTTCATTCTAGGAAAAACTGGATAAACCTGCACGAAATGATTAAAGCAATTTTAAAAACTAAGGGAGAGGAGGAGAGAAAGACCAGAGACTAAAGCGTAAAAGAAATGAGGCTACTCAGTGTTTCTGTGATGTATAAATCTAAATGGTGGTTCCGCAGAAGCACATGGCGAGAGAATTGGGTGGTTTTTTAGTGGGTATACCAGGCAGGAGTAAATCCTGGTCTTGGGAGTCCCACACTACTGTACAACGATGCCCTCTACGGTGTTCATAAAGGATTTTCCACCGACAAAAAAAAAATATACATGTTAGCACCTTTTCTATTGTTAGCAGGAACTCATTTCATTTACCCTCAGGTGATCTGTAGACAGACAATATTAAAGTATTAGTTGTTCGTCAAAAACATGCTCAAATTTCACAATTAATTTTCGTAGATTTAGCACAGAGATTTGGTATCGGCTGAGCTATCATATAAGTTCTAGCGTATATTGCAGTGCCCCCGTGGCTGTGTTGCATTCAAAAGAAATGACACAGATAATAGTTCTCCAAGTTATAAAAGGCAATATTACGAGACATATTATCTGGATGTCGTTATCCGAGACAATTTTTTCTATGTATCCTGTTTTGTTTGAGAGGATTTGAATAGTAAGGGTTATTCATTATAAATTACGCAGCCTTTATCATCGTTATTATTGCATACACAAAAAAAATTTTTCAAATAAAAGTTGTGTGGCTGAGATTCAATCTTATTTGAATGCTATCAAAAACACAGTGGCGTTCAGATACAACGGTATAAAAAGAAAGTAATGTTCTTTTTAAATGCAATACCCTCTATATTATTAAATTTTTGGTCTTCTTACTCTTATTTTAAAAATATACTATATGATACCGGTATCTTAAACCGTTTTCGAGTTATTAAATATCGTATTTACTGTACATACTATGGAAATTTAACACTATTAAAGTAAGCTATGAAAATGACAATTATTGTATTTGATAAATGACATTTCCATTTTGATTATTTTATTAAGAAAATGTCATTTATCAAACATAATAATTGTTATTTTCATAGCTTACTTTAATATGTTAAATTTTTTATAGTACAGTCTCAATTCTTGTTCTCTGAAAAGATTGTAGTTAATTTTTACAAAAAGTGCACATTCCAATATATACAAGGATGGAAGCGTTAGTGTTTTATTGACAATAAACACCTGTTTGCATGAATCTCTTTGTTTAATATTGAAGACTCCTCTTAAGCACATCTTTTGTAGCACAAACAATCGCGACACCCTCACAGATGCGCCCAGAAAATAACACCATAACGCAATCTCGAGTGGACATATGAGTAGGACGCACTTAATACATAAGAGCATAATCAAACTCAGATATTTTTCCAGATAGATACTCTATGTGTCGTTTCCAGTTCAACTGGCTATCTAAATATAATCCCAGAAATTTTACTTCATCATAAGCTGAAAATTTTTCTCCATTATAATCTAATGTCAGTTTAGTCTTTTTGAAATAGCCAAATTGAAGAATTTGCGTATTTTAATATGTAGCTTCAGATCATTGTGCAAAAACCACCTGTCAAATTTATTGGCTGTTGTGACTGTTTCTTGGTTTAGAAGGTTTTTATCTGCTTTTATTATAACTGACGTGTCATCAGCATAGAGCGTAGTCAAGTAGCTGACGATATTAAATATTTCATTGGCATACAATAAGAACAGAAGAGGTCCCAAAACGGAACCCTGCGGAACTTTCCTCCGTGTATCCTTCCAATGGGATGAGAGCATATGGCCAGATTTTCCATCAACCGAAACCACTCGTTGCTTTCTGTTAGGAAGATAAGAGCGCATCAGATCCAAGGACACCCCTTGTATTCCCATGCCTTTCAATTTCGTGTCCAATTTGTCGTGATTCACACTATCAAATGCCCTCGACAAGTCCATGAAAATTCCCACGGTCTCATGATTCTCGTTAATACCATCTAAAATATCATCTAGCATCTCATATATAGCCTTTGTAGTTGTTCTGCCCATCATATAACCATTTTGTCTAACTGTGATATGATTCATAAATCCATATATTCTTCTGCATAATATCTTTTTGGAAATTTTTGATATATTAGGTAGCAATGATATCGGTCTGTAGTTCTGTATATCTTCCACATCACCCTTCTTATTTACACATAAATATTATTTTTTTCCCTGCAGTTCTACTATTAATATTGGAGTTTATGTGGTTTACGGGTCCCACAATTTTGAAAAGTTTTTGAAAAAATAAGTAATGTCCCTTATAGAAGAGCTATAATTAAGTCTTATTAAGGACATTATCGTCTAAAAGGTACAAAATAGGAAATAATTACGAAACATGTACTTACCGTGTATATTTTGCAGTTTACATTGTGTATCATACATCACAAATAGATCGTTGAAATTATGTAAACAAAATAGACCATAATGACTCTTTGGATAAATATGTAACTCAATATTACTGACTTTTCAAGCCCATGCTAAGATTGCTAAGGTTGCTTCAATAGAATTAATACAAAGTAGAGTGTCAATTAATATTTTATTTGAAAATTATATGCAAAGCAGTAACGAAGTACGTAATAAAATGTCAATTATTTATAAAATTCTAGTTTATTTTAATTGGTTCTTAATATGTGCTTTAAAGTTATATTAAACCCAATAAAGAAGTACGTAGTAAAATAGAAAGTATTTATGGTGTTTACTTTTATTTTTCCTTTCATTTATAAGTCCTTTTTCACTTCTTTTCTGACTCCCCCCCCCCCCCCATTATGTCTTTTTTAATGTAAAGTAAATAAATCACATTATGAAATTATTTATAATGCCGTCTTTGCATTGTTTTTTTCGTTCGTTTATAGTCGATTTTTTACCTTTTTTTATCGTAGGGGAAAGAAGGGCGGTAAACAATGCAAAACATTTACTATCAATAATAAAATTAAACAAGTACGTAATAACACTGACATTTTATATGGTTCAGTGTTTGCATTGCTTTTTCTGTTCATTTATAGCTATTTTTTTGCCCTTTTATCACCTCTCTTACCCCTACTGATATTTCCATTCAATTTTAATATTTTTGAGTTGGTCTCTCCTTTTCCCCACCTGCTACTAATTTACTTTTGTTTTTTGCCGACCCTTTTCCCCAACATCCGCGGGCAAAAAGGAATTATAAATGGATGGAAAAATCAAAGCAAGCACCGGTAAATACTTTTTATTTTACTAAGTAGTCAATCGGCCTTTATATAATTTTAAAAGACATATTAAAAAAACAATTAAATAAAAAACAATTCTATAAATAATTTACATTCTATTACGCATTTTACTACTGCTTTAAGAATACTAAAAATGTACAATTTTAATTGACACTACTTAATATTATGATTCGATGGAAATCTGATTCCGGGGCATAGTTTAGTTGTCATGGTCTACTTTTTGTTTACATTATGTTATACTTTTAAAATTGAAGAAAACTCGTAACGGAACATAAAAATCAAACTTAATTATTGTGTGATAAGGTGAAATAAACATCAGTTATTACGATTTTCATAACTTCAAGGGTCAGTCGTTGAGTAGGTAATTTATTAATTATCTCCATTCCTTTCTTTTCCTTCGATAATTTTATTAGTGAATGTTGTTCAATTACAGGTAATCTATAAGGTAGACTAGTGCGTTTGAACTCCAGTTTACCCTTAATATTAATTTGAGTGTAATATTTAGTATTTCCCTGATACTCTAAGTACACAATTATTTAACTCTGCATTTTACTTTTTTGATTTATTGAATTATTTCTAGGCATACAAACAACTAGCTAATGGAGAAAATGCCTCGAAGGGGACAGAAAAAAGTGACTATACTTAAGTAAGAAGGCCCCGAGTATGTAAAAGAAGTGTACAAGCACGAAAAGGTATGTACAAGTGTTATTTTCGTCAGCACATTAAGAAAAAGATTTAACTGCTGAATTGTGCTATAGTCTCATACATAACTTGGAAAAAATATTTTCACCAAACAGTGTATTTTCTCCAACCGAGCAAGTTAAGGAAACAATGTTGAAGCTGGATTTACTTTAGTCATGCTTTAGTTGTTTATCAGTCAGATACGGAAGACCAAGAATGAAAAATAAAGCTCTCCCAACATGTAGCCGTTCTGTAAATTTTGAAAGTACATCATAGAGGAATGACCATAAATGCTGAGAGATATTGCGATACACTAACCAAGCTTAGGCGCGCTATTCAAAACCGCCGGTGGGGACTTCTGTCTAGCGGCGTCGTGGTGCTTCACGATAACGCTCGGCCTCACATTGCAGCAATGGCAAAGACGCAACTGGACAAATTTCGATGGAAATTACTGGACCATCCCCCCTACAGCCCTGACCTGGCACCATCAGACTTTCATGCTTTTCCTAAACTCAAAGAATATCTTGGTGTATAGCGATTTGAAAATGATGACGTGTTGAAAGAAACTGTTACTAATTGGTTAAATGCTCAGGCTGCAGAGTTCTATGGTGAGGGGATCCAAAAGCTAGTGCCACGACTTAACAAATGCTTGGATATTCTTGGTGACTATGTAAAAAAGTAAAAATATGTTCATACTTCTGTTTTTGATACAATTTATGTTCATAAATAAAGTTGCTGTTACTCCACTTAAAAACGGTTCTTACTTTTACAATGACCCTCGAACATACCTTTTTAGTGGCAATTAAAGCCTTACCTCAAATGACATCAATATATATAATGAAAATAATGTCAAAGTTTAAATAAAATCCGATCTAGACAACATTTTTAAAAACGGAAAAAATCTCCTGATAGAGCTTGAGTCGTAGAATAATTGAGTATCACTACTTCAACCTTCTATTTCAAAAATCGACTATGCATTATTGCATTAAAGGCGATTTTATATTACCGACGTTCCGAAATATTTCAATAAAATCGTTTCTAATAAAGATTTTTCAAAACGGTAATTTGTAGGACATGTAATACAACTATGCAAAATTCCAGCGTCCTACTGTGAGAATTGACGATATGCTCAAAAGGGTTCACCCTCATTTTATGCAAATTTTGCAGTTTTTGGCACTTTGCCAAGCCCCGCTTTGGTTTCGTCAACCCTAATTTGACGCACATCCTAGACTCGCCCCCGAAGTCCCAGTTTACCTGGATGACCCTTGGCTTGACGGATTACGTTGTTAATCCTACTGTATAGTTGGGCCAAGGGGCTGCGGTTCTTGTCTAGCAAAGCATATACAAATTTCTTGTAGGAGTAATATAAATTGAAGTTAATATTTATTTGCTGAAGCATATTTTGAAAATGGCGAAAAAGAATACACAGCAGTGGGAAAATAATATACATATTTATTTAAAAGACGAAAATTTTTTTTTGCCACGAAATATGAAACGTCTGTCTTAAATTATATCATTAAGTGCCATATTGTCATTAATATTTGTCATTATATTAATGACAGTATGACACTTAATGGTATAACTTAAGACAGACGTGTTACATTCCATGGCAAACGTTTATCAATATAATTTTTGATCTCGCGTTACAGAAGTTTTAGAAAAAAATATACAGGGTGTTATAAATTAAGTCGGCACTATTGCTATTAATGAAGCTACAGTATCGGTTAATTTAGCAAAGTAGTAGTATTTTTATCGTGAACGTTGATGGAAGAACCGAAAAGACAGTTAAACTTCTAATTTTCGCTCTATTTACAAAAACTACTATTTTTTAAATGGAACACCCAGTATATTTTTGCATATATTGAAAGAAGGAATTATTTTATAAAAGAAAGCTTTCATACATTATTGACAAAAAGTTGCGGCAGTTATCCACTATTTTTTACAGCAATTCATATCAATAAAATCAAGATGGCTATGATAAGAAAAACAGCAAATATTATATAATAATAGTAATTATTTTATTTTGCAGCTCTAAAACGTTTCCATATCTCCCTTTGTAAATTTCATTTTTTAAATACCCCAAAAATAAAAGTCCATAGGGTTTGGATCCGGGGACCGTGGTGGCCACTGAATTGGTCCATTCGTACCTATCCACTTATTCCGAAATATTTCGCTCAAAAAATTCTGTACTTCGCGATGATTATTCGCTGGTGCTCCATCTTGTTGAAAATGTATATGTTGCCGAGTAGCCAAGTCCAAATTATCCAAAAATATTCCTAAATGTTCAGTCATGAATTAAAGTAAAGTAAATATCTTGTTTTAACAAAATCTAACCTACTTATGGTTTTAAGCATAAATTCTTCAATTTCACTTTGTATATACTTTTGTTTTATTCTTATGGTAGGTTTAACTGGATATACGTATGGTAGGTTTAACTGGATATACCTATTAGAACTATTAATTTTTACATACACTTCACTTTGAAAGCATAAAAGTTGATCTAAATATTGAAAAATATTTGGGTATGTGACGTAAAAACTTTTATCGAATCTAGAGTGAACGGATTCACAGGCATTCGTAGTTCTGTTAATAGAGACACTTGAAGAGGCCCAAATATGTGGTGGGAACAATGAATCTTCAGTAATATAATTGTCAGCGAAATAATCAGAAAAATTTTCTAACTTATTATTTTTTGGTATGTCAGAAAAAAAAATTAAAAGTAAAACAATCACCTTCAATAGTATTTAAAAATTGCAGCCCAAAGAAATATTTTATAGCTTTTCCGACATCTGTATTATTTTTGTAATCATCGCTTAGTCCTAAAGACAACATTTTTCTATACCATGCCTGCGACAAATGAAACCTATAATATTGTAACATTTTCGGGTTCGCAATAAACAACTCGTGCAATTTATTTATTTAAAACAGTGTGTATATTCATACACGTAAAATTAATTACAATATAAAATGTAAAACTAATGTATCACACTTAAAACTATTACGATTTAAATTAAAATTAACACATGTATATATTTCTATTACTAATATTTATATTCGTATATTTAAATCACTTCTATTTATATAACACCCTAATATTTATGTATTTTCTTCGGCTACCACTTAAAGAACTATTTATTTATTTCTTATATTTCTACTTTGGTCTACGCGTCGACTACTTAAGGAACTTCTTATTCCGGAATTACTCATCCATCGGTGACCCAGCCGCCTTATATACACATACGAAACATCTGGAGCATACGCGTGAACTCCATCTTCCTCTCGATGTTTGTAGAACATTCCACAGACATTCTGTCCCGATGCAGTACAACGCAAATGGATGGTTTATTGCTTTACGATGTTTATCAGTCGCGTCGAGATGATTTACAACCTTTTTTTTATTGTCGCTCGGAAGTCTGCCCGGATGTCTACTGGTTTCGTTACAATATTAACATCTCTCCATATTTGATTAACAGCATTATGAATCCCTAATAATATAAAAAATTCAAGTTGGTAAAACATGTAAAAATAATAATTGTATTATGGACATCATTTACCAGTAAAAATGGCTCGCCCTTGTTTGTTTTTGGAGCGACATTTTCCAAAATAAAAAGAAGAAGACTTCTTTCGGATACTTTGGAAGAGGAGGAAGTTTAGTTCTTCTGGACATATAGAGGTTATGCCGAACAAGCTCCAGGACTATTTGCTCGAAGTTCTTAATCAGTTTTGCAGGTTTCTTGTATAAATCCGTTCAAGCCTTTTGTTATTGCTTATCATTTGTCGATGAAGATGCTCGTCGTAGGATGATTGCGATTCAAATCTGAATCAAGAATTACACTGTGGTCATCAGCGGGTGTGTATAATTTTGCGGGACATTTAGATTTTTAGTAGTTTAGTCTTGTCTTTTAGAATATTTGCGACACAAAATTTAAATTTATTAACTGCTAATAATTCTGTGCCGTTTTCACTATACTGAAGGTTTCAGAATAATGTAAGACAATTCGCTAAAAGTTTACATTTATAAGCCCTTATACCCGCGACAGTCTCATATGTATTTTCAATGTCTATTGGTAATTCCGTCCCAATTGCTTTCAAAAATAAATATTAATGGCCGAATCTGTAAATGCATAATCAGGGAGGAGCAAATTAGAAAGTGTCATTAGTAAGTGCACCTAATCCCTACGTCAGACCGCTCCGGCCCAACTAAAGGTTAGGATCATAGCCTCTCCCGCTGCGCTGGCCCAACTATACAGCGCCCCTCGCCCCAATGGTTATTTTAAAAAAAAGTAAATCGGTCCAGCAGTTCCTGAGAAACAAATGGGTAGACATCCGCTCTAATGTTAAACAAGGGTATCAAGTATATTATAATTTTTTTCTACTCCCATACTATAATTGTATTATTAGATATGCTAAACCTATACTTTAATGATGTCCATTACGATACAGATTTTCATTATGATACAAGTTTATATCCAATAGGAATGCGACATTCCAATATTCAAACAATATTCAATATGGCGACTGCATATCTGACAGATATAAAAATTAATTAAATGTGACAGTTCTCTGCAATTTACAAGTAAGTAGTTAACATTTGTGCTTTTTTGAAAGTATAAACGGTAATGAGGGATAATGACAGTGAAATGTAATAATTGACCACCAGAAATTATGGAACAAGCCTTAGTAGCCACGAACAATTTATTACCAGCCAAATTCGCAAAAACGTACGGAAAATTTTACGCTCAATTTATGAAATGGATTGTTCAAAAAATATGTTTTATTATGGGGTCGTAGAAAAAATAGTGTATGCAACTCGCATTTAATGGCTATTAAGACACTCGTATTCATTACAATACTCGGCTTCGCCTCGTATTGTAATTCTCTTACTCGTGTCTTAATAGCTATCATTAAATGCTCATTGCATAATATACTATTAAAACATTCTTTTCTAAATGTTTAACTTTCTAACGTGTGAATTTTACACTCACAATTTCAACAATGAAATTTTTAGATCACCTTGTTTCTTATTTGTAATTGACGAAAAATGTTTTATTATTTTACCTCCTTTTTAAATTTTCAGAAAAGAAGCGCTAGTTTCTTTTATAAATGACAAGAAATGACATCAGGTACGTCGTCACCAACACCGACGGATTCGCCGTCTTTATCTCAACGGCCACTGTTAACCGCCTCGGTCCAAATATCTCACAAGAAGACTGTCGAATTTGACGTAATGCCAGCTCACAACGGAGCAGACGAATTAGCAACGAAAACAATACAAGATCCCGAAAGGTCAGTGTCTAAATATAAATCCTAAAAACGGTACTAAATTATCGGTAATTAACAAGTTTGTCCGGCAGTTCTGTTGATCTTTGCCTGGATCCACTTTTTTTTACCTCCCCTGCTGTACTTCATTTACTATTGCTTCCCTTTTTTTTTTTTAAAGACGTATAATTGGTGGTTTTCCTAGCGCATGTCACGACTACTGTGTCGGGTCGTGTCGGTTTTAGTCGAGAAGTTAGCACGCGTATAATCTCCTGGCGCCGAGGCGCAACGAATACGGTTAGTTCTTGCTCACCTGTACGCTTTGGTGCCTTCTGGCGTGTTTTGATTTTCACATTCACTCGTGAACCAGTCAGGGTGGAATGTGCACATGGCATCGCCTCTTCAACACTAACCCCATAGTCGACATCAGTTCATCAGTTATCTTCACCTCTAGTACTGCCAAGTCTGATTCTGCTATATATCATTGCTGTGGTAAATATTAATCACTCTAGAGGAGGTTTCAAAACAATATTTATAATTGTTATGTTTACAAACAACACAGTACTTATTACATCCAATTTAAATCTACCACAAGCATTTTTTTTAAACTGATATTTTGGTACTTGATGCTTTGCAAAAAAATATTTTATTTGGTTACTAGTAAGAAATTTAATTTGAGTATGTTATTGTTTATCTTGTTAGATGTTGTAATTTTAATAAAAAGTTTACATGTACTATTTATTTACTTTTAAACTTGAATAATTTTAGAATAAATGCAATTTTCTAAATGTTTAGTTTGTATAAATTGATTAATAAAATATTTTGCAATGGAATTCATACAAATGCAAAAAATACTATAGTTTAATTATTATCTTTTGAAATTTGCAATAATGTGCAATATTAATATTGCTGTTTTAGTTAAATTTGCAACAGTGATTTGAAGAAGTTAAGTGAGTTATTTGAATGTAAGTTTTTATTGCCGACAAAAAGTTTTTTTAAATAACAGAATACCTGAATTATTGTGTGTGAGAATTAATTATCTTGGTCTGTTAATAACCACTTTGTTCATTTTATTATTTAATTATTCCAAATTATTTCATAACAATTATTTAAACTATTTAACTATTGACCACTAAGCATATGGTCGACATCAGTACATCAGTACATCAGTTATCAGTACTGTTAAGTCTGATTCTGCTAAATATCATATCATGTGGTAAATATTAATCACTCCAGAATATCATATTTATAAATATGATGTTTACAAACAACACACTACTTATTACATTCAATTAAATCTACCATAACTATCTCTAATTTAATACACAAACTGTTTGTATACCTTTTTAGGGTCTGTCTTTCAAACTTCTATTAAAATATTGGTTCAACTAACCAATCATTGGTTAAGCCTAATCAATGATTAATTCTAACAGGTGTTCTTCAATGCGAAAAAGGTTATCTAAAGAGTGTTTAAGAATTTTTTGTACAAAGTTGGCAACATATTTGCTAATACATTTACTCTAAATTAGTATATTTCGTTCTAATAATATTAGCGCTATTTCTTGCATTTGAATCTATTCTATGTGCTTTTTGCCCTTATTTTATTTTTTAAAGATTATATTCCGTATAATTACAAATTTCATTTTAGTAAATAAACTGTGCACATTTATTTGGTGAATATAGCATCTGAAATTCTGTGTAAATATGAAATAAATAACAGCAATAAACTTGGGTGATACTGAAAGAAATTTACTGATTACTTACTGTGCTATTGAGTAATAACAGCGATTCTCAACCTGTGGGGCGCGCCCCTCTGGGGGTGGGGGTGATAAAACTAAATGGGGGGCTCGAGTATATCGAGAAAAAATATTATTAAAAAATTTATTTAATTTACTGAAAAAAAAACAATAAAATACATTCTGATATAACAAAAAGTAAAATTAAAAACACTTGTAAATAGGATTGTATCAGTAATGTATGTAGTACACAATGTATTTAATAATTAACTTACCAATATTAAATTAAAAACAAGATTAATAATTAGATTAAAAAGAAGGTTTAATATTAGAAATTGACACTGTAAGCTATTTTTCTATATTTAGTTAGCTGAGATTTACATTTTGTCTTCAAAACAGCCCCCCCGGAAAATGCGGTTTCGCAAGGGTAGGATGTTAAAAAAAATAGTAAAGTATACGAAATGCTTTTGTTTTCAATGCAGAAAACTCATCATCATCCAACCCTCCCCAAAATTCAAAGAGTGATTTATTACTAAATTGCCTTTTGATTTCGACACTTGCCGTGAAGTCTATAAAGATTCATCTTCGGCAGTTGAAAGACCTTCGGGAGTATTTTGAAATGGGTCCTTAGCCCACTAGTAACTTGGTATCAAGTTGAAGTCAGCAAGAAAATACTTATTAAAATTATTTGCCAGCATGGTTAAATGATTTTCAATGGTAACAAAAACAACTTCCACATGTTGTTCTTCAGCCTTGTAAGTTTTAACACATCCAACCATATTTGTAGACGTTTCAAGGTTTTTTTGGCTTTACATTTCTTCTTGACAATTCCAGTTTTCTACAAAAAGAATTAACTCGTATCTGACATGTGTGTAGTTGAAGATTCAAGGTGAATTTCTCGAACATGTCGACCAAATAGCTCAATTTCATCACAAATAAATCATCTCGAAACTTCTCGGCTTCTCGTTGGTTTTCCTCTTCTAGAAAAATGGCGATTTCATTTCTTAATTCAGAAACACATCTTGCCCCCCAATAAAATAGTAACGCTGAATGTACTGCACCCATATGCAGAAAAGATTCTTGATTTTAGAGGTATTATTTTTATATAATTTACTATGGTTACCACCGTCGTTAGCACAATATTCGGACCAGGACTCATTCCTTTGGAAGGCAGAGCTTTTCTGTGGTTCATGCAATGTGTCCAGATACACTGTGGGGATATTTGTTTCACAAGTGCTTGTACATTTTGGAATCTTCCCGACATTGTACGAGCAGTAATATGCACTGATGATGCATTGTTTAGAAAATTAGAGATAGCAAACAATGCAAGTGCTGTTGTTTTGAGTTATATAGGCTATTAAATGAGCATCTTTATTGTTATGCATTTATGTATTTTGATATGTTGAATTGAAAAAAAATGAGAAAAATTTGTATGGTTACGCTTATGTTTATTGCAATATTTCAGTACAAAACTAATTTGTAACTAATTTTTTAGTTTCGTTATCAAGGTCCTAATGTAGTTTTAGCGTCAAAATACAAATAAATTAAATAGAAACTAATATATAAAATTACAGCACTATTTCAGTGAATATTATTGTATTGGGGGGGGGGGGGGGGGAATTGAGTCGTAAATACTAAAAGGTTGATAACCCCTGAAGTAATATAAAAATATTGTGAAAAATGAAGACACTAATATACCGCGCGATCATTTAAATTCTAAATTAGAGCAGTTTGTGAAATTTAAATTAAGTTGATATATAAGTACTAATTTACAATTTGAATTGTCAAAGTGACGGTTCAAAATGTTTGATTTAGAACATAAGATTTTTCTTACTGAAACTTATTTTAAAACCGCCGAACGACAAGAGAATGGTGAATGGACATATTCAGTACCGCACTGCATCAATGATTTTCAAAATGCCTTCCCTAATTTTCCTGCGGATTATCAAAAATTAGTACAAGAAATTTACACATGTGTGGCGAAATTTCGTAATGTTGGAACTGTAGGTAGGAAAGCTGGTAGTGGCGCGCCCAAAAAAAGGACTCCTGAGATTGTGGCAGATGTTGCAGAAAGAATGGAACAGTCTCCCAAAAAATCTCTTCTCAGATTAGCCCAAGAAATAAACCTTTGATATGCAACTTGTCAAAAAATTTTAAAAGAAAATTTAAATCTTTATCCCTATAAGATTAACGTCGTTCAAGAGCTATTCCCTCGAGATTTTCCTGTACGAATAGAATACTGTCAGTGGGTTTTGAATAATTTAAATAACAACAACACTTTGGATTTAACATTTTTTTCTGACGAAGCATGGTTTCACCTATCCGGCTATATAAACAAACAAAATATGCGTATTTGGTCTTCGGAGAATCCTCATGAGTTTATTCAATCGCCTCTCCATTCGCAGAAAATTGGTGTTTGGCTAGCGGTTTCTAGAAGGCGTATATTTGGACCTGTGTTTTTTGAAGGAACGATAAATGCTGAGAGATATCGAAATAATTTACTTAAACCGTTTTTACAAAATCTTCATGATGACGAACTTTTACATGGGTATTTCCAACAGGACAATGCAACAGCTCACAAAACATGGGAAAGTATGGCTCGAATTTGCGAGTTTTATGATAATCGAGTCATTGAATTTCCGCCTCGCAGTCCGGACTTAACGATTCTTGATTATTTCATTTATCCGTATCTGAAAAACACAGTTTACAAAAATAACCCACAAAATCTTGAAGAACTACAAGAGGCAATTTCTAATGCATGTAACGCTATAACCGTTCAGATGTTGGCAAATGCGTTTGAAAATATGAAACGGAGGGTTAACAGTTGCATTGCAATAGGGGGAGAACACTTTGAACACCTTTTGTAATTCACAATAAAACTAATTTATCTTGTAATGCTTTCATTTCCATTAAATTTAAATCGATTACACATAAGATTCACAAATGTCACAAAGTATAACATAACCGCAAATTTCAATTAATCAATAATTGACAATCTGGACAACCTAATAAAAAAAATCCCGCCTGCTATAATTTAGAATTTAAATGATCGCGTGGTACATACATATATTCATATGAAATTAGTAGTTACCAAAAATATGTAAAATATATGACGTAACAAAATTATAAAAGTAGGAATAGTTTGTTTAGAAAGAAAAGTCTGCGTCTAGAGTCTTAAGCTGGATTATCAATGACATTCTAATAAGATATAAGATATCTGAGACGATTTAATTTACACTAAATTTCAGAAAGATGAATAATGAAAAATCATATATCAACTCTTTACTGAAAACAATACATTCTAACTAATTTTACGTCCAAATTCCTTTAATCTATCAAGGTGTGTTGGGAAAACCTTATTTCCAAATTGGTTTACACGATCTCGACTTAAAAAATGTTATGTTCTGAAAGAATCTGAGTGACCTGACAGTTCCAGTAATAATTATTGCTGTTGAATTTAACTGCACATCAACTTGACAAGCATGTGTTCATTCGGAAATATAAGAAAATAGCTTTTTGAGATGTAAATACTTTAAGTAGGCACCCTACGGTAAGGGTCAAGAGAAAGCAGAGCAGTATTAATTTTTATTTGATAGGGCTAACAATAAGTGTTCATCAGGTTTATTTTGCTAATATGTTTATTATATAATCAAATAATACTAAAAAAATGATTTTAATTTAAACAGATAGGAAGTATTACATTGTTTTATTACTTGGATATCAAAACGGAAATAATAATTTATATAGATATACATGTGTGTCACAAAAGCTATCATATATGTACAATTCAATAAAAAAAGGGAAATATCAAAAATACAAACTGTTCAATAAAAAACGCAGGAGTCAGCTATAATGAATGAGGCAAGTAATTTAACAAAATACTTCCAATTTATTAATCATATAAGACTTACTACACATTACATATGGATATGCATTAATCTTTTCCGGAATCTTCAACACTTGTTTCATCACCATCACTTAAATGAATTATAAATTCCTGATTCATACATGTGGTAATATTCATTTTCTATATAGTAACTGTATGTCGAATACAATTTCTCCAGTCTTCCTGAGTGATATTCCCTGCAGCTTTCCGAATAAGGTTTAACGAGCATTCGCTAAATTTGAAATTGATGTTGTTACGACGAACATTCTTCTTCAATTGACTCCAGATTAATTCTATAGGATTAAATATGCAATAGTACGGCGGTAATCGCAAAACTGTGTGTACCGCGCTTGCAGCTATGTTATCCACCTGATATTGTTTCGTAAACTTCTTTGTACGTAGAACTTCTAAAAATTGTACTTTCATGTAACTGACCTCGTAATATAAATCGTTTGATTCCAAAAATCGTGCTATTTCTGCCTTTTTGCTGCTACAGCCTGGTATTTTACTGATCTGTCGTGAATGATATGGAGCGTTGCCAATTACAATAACACTATTCGAGGGCAAGGCAGCCAATAATTTCTTTTCAAACCAGTCTTCGAATAATTGTGCTGTCATATCTTCGTGGTAGTCAAGATGACATGATTTGATATTTTTTGCTGATAGCAACATTTCACCAACCCAACCATTATCCGAACCACAATGTAAAATTATTATTCTCTTTCCTCTTGATGAAGGAACATTTAAACTACACATATCAGTATTATCAGACCAGCCTTTTATTACGGTGTCGTGAGTATCATACCACGTTTCGTCTAGGTAACAAATAAAACGGCCATCTTCTCTAATCCCTTTCTGATTCCATGATGACACGCCGTTTATCAATTCTGTGATATTTAAAACCATTGCTTTTTAACGTTTGCCATAATGTTGTAATGGAGCACTGAATTTCCGGATTGTCCTGAACTTGACAAGGTAGGAACTTCGTTTTGTCTATACATCTTATAAATTGTCTGACGAATACTTTCGACTTCCCAATTTGTAATTCTCCTTGAGGATCCTTTATCAATTCTACATTTTCTTGTTTGAACACAATATTTAACAATTTTGTAAATTGTTCCACAAGGTACTTCTGTTAACGTTGATGTTCTTTTTATAATATCTGACTCAGGTGTAGATTCGTCATTTTCCGATTTTAAGTTATTGTAAACATTCAGAACTATTTGCTTAGCCTGAATTCCTAAACAAACTCTTACTTTTTTGTCGTCGTGAAAATTTATATTTTCTGTCGATAAATCAACATTCGTCATCATGTTCTTCATACTCTTCTGTATCGCACCAAGATCTCCACATCTTTAACAGTTTTTGAAACACAAAATAGAATACCTTCGCCAACAAAATATTCTCCGCAACTGGACACATATATTGCACACCTTATATATTATAGGTACATACCATATATAAGGATGGATGTTTTCGTGTATTACGGTAATGACACGTCAGTAATATTATTCAGGTTAATATATTTTTGGATTTTCACAAAACTGTGTATTAGTATATTATTCATGATAATCATTCAATAAGTCTTCCAAGCGTTAAACTGATTATTATTTAATTGTAAGTATATATAAATAACAATAGCCCCAAACATTTTCTGTTACGGTCCTTTTATTTAATAGACGATCCACCGCCTGGTTCCTAATCCTTGTGTAAACAGACCGCAATAAAGTACTTATTGAAACCATTAGGCGTTTCTTATATTTACGAAAGAACTATACATTATTTATCCAAACCAATTTCAGCCAAAAAGTACTTAGTGTCTGGATAAGCTTTTGCCAGCTTCTGTAGAATTTCTGTCATGTTTTCAATTTCATTTGTAATTTTTTAATATAGTTTAATGTATTATTAACAATTATCTATGATTTGTCCAAAATATGTTGGACTAAAATGTTGTTTTGATAAGGTGCTGTTAAATGCAATTACAAAGCGGACAATAGCAAATGCAAGCCTTAAATTGTCACAGAATAATTACGATCTTCACGAATTGAGGTAAAGTCCCAGAAGAGTAGTACAATTAAAAAAACGTCCAAAACTGAATCTTCGTCATCTGAAAAAATAATGTAATTAAAGTTAATATTAAATATTATGTTACTTTTATTTATAATTATAATGTTTATTTCATCTACAGAAGAAGCAAAACAATCACTAAATCACTGATGAAAATAATTATTAATTAATTCCAAAAAATACTTTCATACAGCAAACAAATGCATATGAAAACATAATCGCTGTCAATAATTACAAAAACTTAAATCTCCTAGGTTATGCGCATGTGTAAGTAATCCTAATCACTGATTAATCTTTTAGCAGGTACTCGAAACACCGGTTAAAGTTCTTCGATTAACGGCGTTTTTAATCAATGATTAGTTCTAACCGCAGTCGGGAAAACGCAAATTTGTGCTAACCGGTATTTTGTTCGATGATTACGCTAACCGGCATTTTAACCGGTGTTGAAAAAATCCCCTTAAACTGATATTTTGGTACTTGATGCTTTGTATAAGAATATTTTATTTGGTTGCTTCCAAGAAATTAATTTATTATGCTGTATTATTGTTAATCTTTTTAGTTGTTGTTATTTTTAATATAAAAATCACAAGTGTGTACTTTATTTACTCTTTACTTACTTTTTGATGTGAAGAATTTTAGAATAAATGCAATTTACTCATGATTACGCTGTATAAATTGTTTGAATAAATATTTTACAATGTTACTTACAAATGCAAAAAAATACTATGGTTAGTTATCAAGTTATCATCTTTTGAAAAAGATAATTTTATTAAGAATGAGTCATTGAACACGTTACGAAAGTGCCTTCCCACTACCATCCAAACCCTCCATTTCGCGAACTTAAAAACGCACTCTGCTAATTTATAATTTGTTATACAAAAATACTAGGTCTTGTTTTTAATATTTATGTAGTTTTTATTATTTAAATTGTTTCCATCTAGGTCAAGCATGTCAAACTCGTTTACCACCAAGGGCCACATCAAGCATTACATACAATCCGTGGGCCGCATTACCAAAAAGCTACAATTGAAACCAAACAGATATTTTATTAACATGGTAATTATATACAAAATAATGTATAAGTATTAAAAAAAACTGTTTTTTCAAACTAACATTAGTTAAATAAAACTGCATAAATATATCGTATCATTTTTTTGAAGAAACTTGGCAACGTTTATCATGAACCAAATCTTCAAAATTTGGTTGAATTTGTTGAGCTGTAGCTATTTTTAAAATGGATTGCATGGATTTCTGCTGTTTTAATAATGCATTCGTGAATAAATTCCCCTTCATTGAATGGTTTCGACTTTCTTGCAATTAAATGTGATAACAAATAACTAGTTTTTACAGCAGTTGTGTTATCTTCAATAGGTTTAACAAATATACTTTGATGTTTTTTAAGTGTCAACTTTAATTCTAACAATTTATCTTCACGAAGTTTCGTAATATATTTGTCGTAGATTACTTTATGATTTGTATCGTACTGTCTTTTAATATTGTTGCGTTTTCGGGTTCCAATAAACAACTCGTGCAATTATTTATTTAAAACAGTCTGTGTATTTATATACTTAAAATTATATAACACTATAAAATATAAAAACTAACGTATCACACTTAAACTACTATTAATAAATTAAAATTAACACTTGTATTTATTTATTTCTATTACTAATATCTCTGTCCGTATTTATGTAACACTTCTATTTATTTACACGGCACTACTTATTTATTTCTACCGTACGACTTATATTTATTTCTTATATATTTATTTCTACCACACTCGAGACTACTTAAGGACTTTCTTTCCCGAAACTATTCCGCAATTATTCCATCCCGCAATGAATTCCGCCGCCTTATATACGTATGCGAAACATCTCGAAGCATTCGTGTAAAACTCCATCCTTTTCTCGATGTTTAAAGAACATTCCATAGACATTCTACCTCCAACACAATACCATGCGTAAATGGATGACTCACGGCTACTTGCATTTCATTTTTATACGCCGCGCCGAGATGATTTATGGCCTTTTTTATTGTCGCTCGAATGTCTGCTGGTTTCCTTACAATATTGTATTATTTGCAAACTGCAATAGAGTTTCTACATATTAAACATAAAATTTTATTTTTTGTTTGAATATGAAAATATTGTAATTCCCATTTTTCATGAAAATTGCGATGTTCATCTTCAATTAATCGTTTCTTACTCATACTGGTGAGAGGGCTTTGACATTATTTTAAAAATTCATTTAATTATGTATAAAGAAAATACTACACTTTCTGATGTCTTGAAAATTGTTGCGTACACACTTTTAGAACGCTGTATTCGTTGCAACTAAACGAGGGTTGTGAGATGATTTTCTTTTATTTCCTTAGATTTCTTCTAAAAATTTCCCTAGATTTCCCTAAATTATCTTGAACTGCCTTGAAGTGCATAATTTTAAAAATATATAAATTGAAGTTGGTATTGTTTAGTATTAAACTATTAGAAAACTTCTAATCTATTCTTTTTATTCAAAAACATTAATTAGTAACTGAAAAATAAAAATACAGAAAATGAATTATCAGTTATGTTTTCTCTGTTTTGCAAGAACTTGCGTGCACTATATTTTAAATTTGTATTTATAGAATTTTATAGCCTATTTTTAATATTTTCTATCTGCGTTTCAAAGGCACCTAATATATTGAGCAAAATACAAAATATAGATGATATTTTTTTTAGTATTGAACGATTACAAAATTCATTTCAAATCTCGTCATCTATTTTTCATTCAAAAAAAAACCTTAATAAATAAGAAACAGCCGAAAACTGAAAGTAATTTTGTATCTATATATGCTTACATTAAATAGCTATAACTAAGCTGTAGTTAGAAAAGTGCAACGTATTAAACGAACCGATAAATCTAAACTTATTAAATTCAAATACTTACGCCCTACATATACACTTTATACGTTCACAACGATTCACTCCACGAATGCTTGATTTCAAATGTGAAAAATAATATAAAAAAGCTGTTTTAACATCAGAGCAGGAACTTTTTCCAAGGCATTTACCTTATTTTATTATACTGTAGTCATTTAATAGACTTGCAAAAAGCGATAGAGCACCGATTCGGAATGTGTGCAGATGTTGTTAACCCTTTTTTTTTTCTACTTGCCATAAGGTAGCATACTACTCTTAAAAAAATCAAGTAATTAGTGCTTTAAGTTTAAAATGAATTGTGACAATATAGGTAGCTTAAATACAGGCGGTTGTAATAAATTTTCCGGTGATTAATAATTTTAAAATAAAAACGTAGATTTCCCTAGATTTCTATTAAAATTCCCTTTTTCTCCAAATCAACATAAAATTCCGTAGATCTAGGGAAATTTCCATAGATATCGCAACACTGAACTAAACTGCACAGTAAACTGCATTGGGTTACGTTAGATATCGGCAGTTTTCGTGCACATTCGACAAAGTTCGACGACGATAGTACTTGGCCTACCCAAGAGGTGCGCTATTGGCGCTTTTACCCGCGATATTCAAAAATAATATTGTAATTTTTATAATATCAATATATTCCCAAGACATCATATTTTTTTATAAATGTCATGTGATAAATTTCATATATAGATTTATCACTTTATGACACTTATAACAAAATATGATGTCTTAGGAAAAATCTTTTGGAGATTAAATGAAAAACAATTATTTTTACCTTGTATGGAAATATTTTTTTTTAAATATTTGATACCAACCTTGCCGGGCCGCAGACAATTTGTAGGCACGGGCCGCGAGTTTGACATGCCAGATATAGGTAATTGCAGCTATGGTAAAACATATTATTTGTTTTTATCAATTATACCTCTATAACATATCTAACACTAATATTATAATATCACCTAAATGTTTTTCTTCACCGGAAAGATATGTAACTGATAATATGCTAAGTATAGAAATAGAATTTACTTTCTCTTCTTATATACGTTTAAATAAAAGAGCATTCCTTGTAAATATGATGTATTCGAATCTGTAAATGTGTATATTGATAATAGACTATGCAGAAAGAATACATAAAACACAAATATTTAGCCACCAACATTATAACGCAGTTATTATACAAGCTCCGTAACCCCTTATTTATTACAGCATTTTAAGGAATTAGAAATAAAATAGTTTATGCATACATATCTGTGTGCCTGTATATTTCTCTCTGTCTTTCTTTCTCGCTCTCTCTCTCGATGATCGCGATAGAGACCAGCTTATTATTGATAGCTTAGCTATTAATAATAAGCTTTTTAATTAGGAATATAATCTTTCACGCAAGAGCTGATTAGATCATCTGTAGACCGGAAGTAGTAATTAACTTACGAGAAAAACAATTTCTATTAATATCTCTTCAACTTCACCATTTCGAGAAATATCTAAACAATAGAAAAGTGCTCAAATGTGAATTCGAGTGTTATGTAACCGGAAGTAGAGACCTTTTATCGAAAAACAGTCTTACGCGACTATCTCACCAATTATACATTTAGCACATATTTATTAACAGTATGAAAATAATTAATTGATAAGGGACACACCTGCGGACAAATGCGATAATTCTATAAATCTTGCTTCAACTAATTTTACCTCTCAAGAACAAATATCAAAAATAAACATTTAGAAAATTTAGCAACAGAAACTGAACTGGCTCTGTATAAGTCTGAAAATAACCTTTATCATAAACTTGTAGCTAGTAACATTATTGAAAACATTAGCCCACCCCGGAATTTTAATACAGATTTGTCTACTATCAAAGCATTGCAACAAAAATCTATTGACAATGATATAATATTCACAAAAGCGAAGAATATTATAACAAAGTTGAGGATTTTCTTAACTCTAATTCATTTTTGAAAATTAAAACGAACCCCACATCTAAATTTCAAACTCAACTAAAAACTACGTTAAACAGCACTAATATTTTATTTACTCCGTCTCAAAAACGCAAACTTATTGTAATGAATTCACAACCTCCTAAAATGTATGTTTTGATAAAACTCCACAAAAACATCTTACCTATCCGACCTGTAGTTTCGTATGTAAACGCTCCGTGCAGAAACTTATGCAAAAAGCTAATTAATATTCGAAAATGAAAAGTGTGAACACATGGATGTTAAAACTAACATCAAGCAGTAAATAATTACTGTGACTTACATATATACCTTTATACGTAAAACGTATATGTATATATGCATTTTCGTTTTGATTGGTGACGCCACCTAAGGCTCTATTACACGAGATACACTATTAACATAAAAGCCTCTGTATAGCAGAACATGCTGTCAGAAGCCATCGCTTTTTTCCGTGTCATCTTTTGGGTGTTAGATGTCGCTGTGATACTCTCACTGCATTTAACATGCAAAAATAACATAGGCAGCGATTTAAGTCTTGAAGCCATTATCGAGAATCTCCACGTACACTGATGAGACCTCATAGGTCGAAACAACGGTGTCTGTGCGTTCGATTATCGGCAATGGCACTTAATGTATGTGTGTATCTCAAACACATGCATATATACATATACGTTTTACGTATAAAGGTATATATGTAAGTCACAGTAACTAATTAATATTCTATTAGAACATACAAAATTTAAATCTAACTTTTCCGTAAAAAATTCTTTCGATCTCATAAATAAAATTTCTAATCTAGATATTCCTAAAAATGCTACATTTGTATCATTTGATGTTTGTAATCTATTCACTAACATACCAAGTATTGAAGTAATTGACATCATCAAATTAAAACTACATCAACACCATACTAATCCCGTTATATTCGAAGAAATCTTAGATCTACTTAACATCTGTATTGAACAAAACTATTTTCAATTTAACCATGAATTTTATACACAAAAGACAGAATTAGCCATTGGAAAGCCATTAAGTCCCTTGTTAACGGAGTTCTTCAGGAATCGCTTCGAAGAAACTATTAGCTCTCACCCCCTTTTTAAAAAATGTATTTACTGGTTTAGATATGTTGACGATATACTCGTTTGCTTTAATGGTACCGATAGACAATTAAAATTGTTTTTTGATTATTTAAATACTGTTCAACCTAATATTAAATTTACTCTAGAAATAGAAAATAATGGTTCGATTAATTTACTAGATTTTACGATATCACATATCGCAAATGAGCATGAGTTTGCCATTTACCACAAGCCCACACATACAGACACTATAATACATGCCACATCTTTTCATCCTATAAAACACAAATTAGCTGCGTATGAATCTATGATACACAGACTTTTAAACACTCCCCTTAATAAAACTAATTTTGATATAGAATTAGACAGAATTCACACTATTGCTAGAAATAATGGATATTCTTCTGATACTATCAAACAAAAAATAATTACACGCTCATTAATATATCCTAAACAAGTAATAAAAGATCCATTTCATTATTGTTCCGTAACTTACATCGGTGAAACATCAGATAAAATTTGTTCTCTAATCATGAAAGCCGCTAACACTGCCATAGCATATAGAACTAATAATACAGTTGCAAGATTTATAAAAAATAATAAGGACAAATCGGACAAAAAACTTGGTTCAGGTGTATAAATTAACATGTGTCATATATTGGCCAAACAGGACGAACCTTTACTCAACGGATATCCGAACATCAAAGAAGTTATAGAGATAGGAAATCAGATTCTACCTTTGCTAGTCATTGTATAGAAAATAATCATAATTTCAATAATAACTATAAAATCCTGCATATACAAGAAAAAAGTAAAAAACTAGATTTGCTTGAGTCTCTAGAAATTTCTAGGTACAATAAATTAGGATTAGCATTAAATGACTATACCTACTGATATATGTAACTCCTTCTTACTTTCTTTAAATTTGTAACCTTAGGCTTAGTATATATATCTTGTACATTTGTAAATTTATTAATTCATTCATCCACCTGATGAAGTCACTGTGTGACGAAACAATATTGTAGTGGAATTACTATTAAATTTATTTTGAAACTTAAAATTATCGCATTTTATTTTTACTGAGTATGAAAATATTTACAACTGCAATTGAAACTTATATAGAGGAGTATGTTCAAAATTCAAATAGGAAGTCACACTTTTACTTCTAACGAAAAGCAGTTTATTGTAAATATCTCGCAAATTATACATTCTATAGAGCTTTATTATTAGTATAAATGTATTTAAAACTTCATTTTAAGACATTAGAGCTTGATATAGACCAATTCTTTTTATAAAAAAAATGTGCACTGTTTTATCAAACAGCACATTTATTTTCTATATGTGGCAAATTATACATTATATACAGACTTGTCAAGAGTACAAAACTATTTAGGTCTTAAAACATGTTTTTAAACCTGCATTTTCATAATATGAACCAGAAGTAACACTTTCAATCTTATCAAGAAGCAGTTTTTGGCAAATATCTTATAAATGATGCATTTCTCGCAGATTTATTAAGAGGATAAAAGTATTCTCAGCGCCTAATTTACCCATCGGATTATTAGCATTAATCTCTTCCTGTCCATTTTACCTGAACTCTTATTCAAAATGTGGAGTACTTCCATCTTATTGAAAAAACACAATATTTAGTTTCGCAAGAGGTGGATAGTCTAAAAAGTCGTCAATGTATTCAGAAACTAGCCGATAATATTTTTCTTGATTAAGTAGATGTATAAAAAATGGTCCAATTAATTGATCGTCCTGAAATTATTTTTAACAATAATTCTAGGAATTTCCTGACTCCCAACTAGTGAATATTTCTGTTAAAACTATAATTATTGGTCAATGTGCATTTCTACAGAACATAGATCGCGTTGTAACATGTTTAAAAAAATCTTTCATTTCTACATTCATCATTTCCCCCAATTGCTTACGTCTTCTGAAGACTACAGTGGTATCGCTATTTGACAAGAAATTTTCCTTTAAAAGCCGCTATAATTTCGAATGACAAATTTTTTCAAATTTTTATATTCTATATGATTTTTTTGATAATGTTAAACACATTTAATATTAAAGGCATTTTGTGGCTTTAAAAATACAGGTTTTAAATAGATTTTCCAGCAACATATATAGAATTTATTAATATATGATTAAATCATTAACTAAAGTCAAATGTAGTCCATAACCTCAGTAGTGCAATAATTGAAATTATGTTGTTCATCAAAACATCATAAGGACCGGATGAGAGGTTTAGAAGATGTCCATTCCAAGGACGCATGGATGACATCATGAATCCCGATATCATATTTTTCACACGCAAACCAATATACGAGAAGCAAGTACTTACCAAGTAGTAGTATATAAAACTTGTTTTAAAAATGTTGGGAAATATGGCGTTAGGGGTAGGGCCATCAGCTGGTTCAAGCCTTAAGTAACAAATGTCAATTTGTCGCTTTCGGTGATCAAAAATCAAGTGTACAGTATACAAGTACATGAGTTCCTCAAGGATATATACTGGGTCCCGCACTCTTTACTATTTTCATTAATGATCTTTTCAATTATACATCAACTCCAGGTTGTACTGTAGTATCGTAGGCCGATGGCACGATAATCATTGTTACAGATATCTCTTTGGCGCAACTTGTGCAGCCGACCAAGTGCATATATGCATATACGTTTTACGTATAAATGTGTATATGTAAGTCACAGTATTTAAGTGCATAATACTTCAGTTACCGGGCGAAGTTAACTTGTGTATAAATATTTACAAGCCTAATTACGGTGCTTTTAATTTTAACGTAGCTGATTTCTCGTTAATTTTTAACGATGTAAATATCCCGCGTTTGGATTCTACAAGATTTATACTAATACTAATGGACTGTTACTTTGGATGTTTTTCTGAGATATGGTGTTATTCAGTGGGGATGTCCTGAGGCGCTACACGCAAAAACGTGCCATTAGAATAATTAAAAATCTGAAACCGCGCGATTCCAAAACTTATTAAAATAAATATTTTGACTCTACCTTCGATATTTATCTACAAAACCTTGTGTTTCGTGTATAAGAATATGAACTCGTTTCAACTTCATAAAAAGAGTCATGAGCATGATACTATAGAAACAAGAGTCACATTGTACGACCTGCGCAGCGCTCTGCTCTTTTCCAAAAACACTGGAATATGTGGGATGTAAACTTTTAAACACTTACCTCCCAACATTAAAAATATAAATAATGTACTTGACCTTAGAAAATCGATGAAGTGGTTCTTCTTGTCGATATGCTGCTTTAGCATTGACGAATACTTATGTTCAAGTATATAATTTCACTTTCTTATGTTTTTGTCTTTTGTATTGTTGTGTTGGCATTTTATCTAACATGATTGCTTATGTTTGTAATCATGTCTAATGTAGCAGTTATTATATTTTTTCTACTCCCATACTTTAATTGTATTATTAGATATGCGGAACCTGTACTTTAATGATGTCCATTACGATACAGATTTTCATTACGATACAGGTTTATATCCAATAGGAATACAGATTTTTCATAACGATACAAGTTTATATCCAATAGGAATGCGACATTCCAATATTGAAACAATATTCAATATGGTGACTGCATATCTGACAGATATAAAAATTAATTAAATGTGACAGTTCACTGCAATTTACAAGTAAGTAGTTAAAATTTGTGCTTTTTTGAAAATATAAACGGTAAAAATGAGGGATAATGACAGTAAAATGTAAAATTTGACCCCAACAGAAATTATGGAACAAACCTTAGTAGCCACAAACAATTTATTACCAGCTAAATTCACAAAAACGTACGGAAAATTTTACGCTCAATTTATGAAATGGAATATTCAAAAAATAATGTTTTATTATGTGGTCGTAGAAAAAATAGTGTATGCAGCTCGCATTTAATGGCTATTAAGACACTCGTATTCATTACAATACTCGCCTTCGGCTCGTATTGTAATTTTCATTCTCGTGTCTTAATAGCTATCATTAAATGCTCATTGCATAATATACTATTATATTCTTTGTAAATGTTTTTTTTACTGTGCCCAATTTCAAATTACATAATTTATTTAAGTAAAGTCCTGGAATGTAAACCTCATTTCCGATCCCTAGTTGTATTATAATTTATTTGAAGTATGTATGTATAAAGCTAGGAATATTTATTTGTCACAAATAAAAGGGAGGTGAAAAATATCTTGATCATTATTATTTATTTTATTTTTAAAATAATCTGATTTAAATCGTTCTCGAATCTGTTAATTGTCAAATTAATAGTGTATAAGGTTTTGTATACTAACGGAATTATATTTATAAGTCTAGAAGATGGTTAATCATACTTAAACGTATTACACATGCACATTACATATTTGAGATACACTATTTAGCTAATTTAACCTCGTTTAGGACGCTGGGCTTTTCTAAATTGCCTATATATAAGGGTGTTTGCCTTTCCAAAGTAAAATGCGAAATAGTTTCCTGCATGTTTACACAGCCGTAATTAGGTTACTCATTTTGGTTGTAAAGGGATACTTTTGATATCGAATATGTAATTAGCGTTTGAGCATAACGCGGACGTTAATTTTAATTTCTACTATGTACAATACATTCCAAAATAAAATAATTATTCAATTATCTACTTTGATTACATGCATATAAAATACACGTGATATTTAAAGAATATACAGGGTGTTGTAAATTCTAGGATCATTATTAGTTCTTTTACATGTATTTAATCAATTTAGTCCAAAAAAAAATTAATCATATTTTGAAACAATGTTTAATGCATTTGTCTTTTAAATGAGAGGCGTATTATATATTAATGGATTTCTATAGAAGGCTGGAAAATTACTTAATTACATTTTAATTGTTTTTAAAGCTCGCACGTGCGCCACCCCAGAAAAAATCAATTCGTAAGAAAAGGGAGAAAAAAATGGAAGGTTTGCCTTCTGATCCTCTAAATTTATACTCTTTTACACTTAAAACACTTTACAGCATCGTGGTATCTCGGGAGTCACAACTATTTTGTGTAATTGTCATATTCAATAATAATAATAAATCTTTATTAGCAATACGCTATTTACATACACTTACATTATTTATATAAATTTATCTAAAATATATAATGACAGTTGTCTCTTAAATCTATTTATATTATTACAATGTTTTATGTCATACGGCAGGCTGTTAAACATTTTTAGCCCATTAACAAAAACATTATTAGCCGTTGATGACCTATTAACTTTTTCTATAAAGAAATCATTGATGATTCGTGTATTATATTTATGTGTGTCATGTATATAAATCAACTTCTGACTAATATACGGTGGCGTAACACCTTGTTTACTCTTGTAAATGAATAGCATAGTTTTGTAAGTTATTCTTTGTCGCACATTCATTAATTTCAATGTACTCAGCATTAATGCAACTGGTGTATATTTTTTACACTTTAAAATTGTTCTCATAGCCCTATTTTGTATTTTTTGCATTTGCTGAGTTTCGTAATTATTTAACTTGAAAAGCATACTTGAGCAATATTCCATGTGTATCCAAATTAGCGATTTATATATAGACAGTTTAATATATGTAGACATATTTTGACCTATTCTACTTAAATAACCTACTTTTTTAGACATTTTATTTAGAATATGTTTTGTATTTTCTTTAAAATTTAAATGCTGATCTATAATTATCCCTAAATATTTTATACTATTTACTCTTTCTAAATAATTATTATCTATTTTTATATTAACATTGTCATAATTAATTGTGTTTAATTTATATGCACTACCAATGATTATAAATTTAAATTTACTTATATTAATACTTAAACTATTGGCACATAACCATTTATATAATAAAGTCAAGTCTTCATTTATTTTGTCCTTCATGTCATTTAAATCATGTCCACTGACATACCACATTGAGTCATCAGCAAACTAATGTAATTTACTGTTTTTGGTCCTTAGCATAATGTCATTAACATATAAATTAAAAAGTAACGGTCCTAATATTGTTCCTTGTGGTACACCATATTTAGTAGAGCGCACACCTGATGTTGTCCCATTAAACTTTACACTTTGGTATCTGTCAGTCATGTATGAACGACACCATTCCAGAGCGATGCCTTGAAGCCGATGACTTCCAATTTCTTCAATAGTAATTGTCGCTCGATGGTCTCAAAAGCTCTTCGGAAATCCAAAAACACAGCCAGCACCATTTTGCCACTGTCCATTTCCCTCGACCAATTATCACAAATGTTCACCAAAACTGTTTCGCACGAGTGTGATTTCTTGAAACCTGACAGGTTCAATGATATTATACTATTTGTATCACAATAACTATCAATTTGTTTTTTAACATGGCATTGTATTTATAGGTCTGTATTCTTCACACAGTTTCGTCCCATTGACTTTTGGGACAGGTACTATATATGATATTTTCCAGTATTTAGGAAATACCCCTGCCTGCATTGACGTATTTATTATGTCTAGTATTCTATTTGCTGACACCAAACAAATGTCCTTTAAAACTCTGCTTGTTATACCATCACCAGCAACGTCTCCTGTACCTTTTAGAGATTTAATTACATCTTTAATTTCTTTCATAGTTACATTTTCAAATTTACAAAATTCCGGATGCTGCGGTATGTCACGCAAAACTTCATTTTCACTGTCAATATTTTGTCTTTGTATCCCATCGACTAGTGTATCTATGCTTGTTGCATTTTTAGATTCTTCCATAGTACTTTTGAGTCGTTTCTGTTTTGATCAAGTGCTGTTTTCAAATACTCTTCTTTCCGTTCTCTAATCATTTGAACTATTTTATTTCTAATTAATTTGTATTCATTCCAGTCTTCCTCACGTTTCGTAAATACTGCTACCTTATATTTATCATCTCTAACATTTATTTGTTCTAATATTGCATAATTCATCCACTCATTCCTTAAATACTTTTCCGGTAAAACAAATTCACATTTTGGACACATTTCTTCAATACTTTGATTTATAGTTTCAGTCCACTGATCTACCATAATGTTGACATCATTTCCATTATTCCAACTTTTTTCGTAAATGTGTTCATACAGTTTATCAATGTCATAATTTTTAAAACTCCTTATAACTTTCTTTTTCTTTTTTGTCACATCACTTTTTGTCTGTAGTATAACTTTTAACATCGAATGATCACTTATTTTTGGTGTATGTAGTACCACAGTATATAGCTATGTAATAGAAACAGTAGTTTCTCTCGAGGGAAATAATTGTCCACCGGCAAACCGACGCGTGCGTGACTGCGCAGTAGTCAGCCATCAGCTGTTGAGTTGGCGGGATTATTTGATGCGACTGCTCGGCATGCGGTTTGTGAATGGTCGTTAATGTAAGTTATGCTGGGTGTACACCAATTATACAAAATGTTTGACAAACAATTTATTATGAACACTAATTTTACAAATTAATGGGTAGTTGTACACAAATTAAACAAGGCATATGTAAAACTAAATTATACATTCTTTTGGCACATATAATTAACGTCAAATAAATTTATTAACACATTATTAATTTCCAATTTGTGTTTAAAATGTGTCAAAATTTTTGTTTGATTATTGTGCATTTCCTTGAAACATTTCCATATAATTTAATGGATGCTGACGTACTTCTAACATTTTTGACAAACAAATTGTTTTTTATAATTAGTGTGCACGCAGCATAACGTTTTATCAATAATTGTAGTGTTTCGTTTCGCGAATACTTGGAACAAAAATGCCCCATTATTGTTGTGCATCTCGGTGCAAGAATAGTTCGAACAATTCTAAATTAAGCTTTTTCAGGTTTTCGAAAGAACCAATGCGGTAAGATGCCCACGTGCATTAAAATGTCCTCAACTGTTAAAATGTGCATATTGTTTATTGTAGTTGTGAATAATTACTGAAACTTCATGACAAATCCACCACCACCAACGCAAAATTTAATTTTCGAAGATTGATTACCGACAATGGGAAAATATAACTGCCTTCACTTATTTTGTAGGTTATTTAGCACACAAATGTTTTGAAAAGCGTAGTTTTCCAACAATTATACGTTTAAAACACAAAAATGAATGAATTCAAATTTTACACTTATTTTAAGGCATGTCCTAACTTTGTGAAACAGCTTTACTAATTTGGCAACGCCCGACCATAATGTCAGTATATATATAAATACCGCATTAGGAAAAAGCCTTCTGTGAATTTTTTTCTTCATTTTCCTTCGAACCAAATGTTAGCTTTAAATTAAAACAGAAGTTGGAGGAAATATCATATAAACATCCCTGCGAAAATTTTCCTACTGAATTTTTGATGAAGCTATTTATTCGCGTAAGAATTTTTTATACTTTGAAATTTTGCAATAGAAATTTCAAAGTTAGTGGCAATTCAAATAAAATAACAATTTAACAACACCATTGATGAATTGTGTCAAGAAATTTAAGTAATCTTTAGGTTAAAGTAGCTTTTTTTTTATGTTGTACGTATAATGTATTACATTTTAAATGCGTGTGTAATTTGTACTTAATAAAAAGCAGTGTTTTATCCTCGTTTTTTGTATTATTGATATAGCTTTTTCATAATTTTAAAAATAGATTAACATAATTATCTCATAAACGATTTGGTTCTGCGCCACTGGTTTATTCCTGAATAGAAAAATTGACTACGCCTCTGGTTGCGCGTACGTGAATGCGCAGTAGCATTTTGGGACACAAATATCAAAGGTGCCGACGGCGAGAGAAACTACTGTGTCTATACAGTTCTATACTGTGGTAGTACCTCATGTTGTATTGTTTTTTCGTTAGTAATAATGTAGTCAATGAGTGTTTTGCTATTGTTTGTTATTCTTGTATATTCAGTTACCACTTGCTGTAAGCCATTTATATGTATCAAGGTTTTAAGTCTATTACTGTAATAAGTGGTTTGTGTATAATCTATATTTATATCACCCATCATTAAAATAGTCCCATTGAAATTGGTTATATTATCAATATAGGTTTCAATATATTCCAAAAATAGTTTATCCATGTTTTGTGGAGGGTGGTATATAACGGATAATAGTATTCTTTGACTACCCATTACGATTTCCGCACTTACCATCCAAATATATTTTTCAATGTGGATGTTATGTATTTTATAACTTATATTACTTATTATATAAAGTGAAACTCCACCAGTTCTTCTATTATCTGTGAGTGCCTTTATTACATTATATCCTTTAATTGTAATTTCACCATCAGTAATTTCATCATCAATATGGGTCCTTACAAGACCCAATATACTCGGTTCCCACATATCACATAGATGCAATATAGAGGAGAATAACAATTCATATGTAGATATTTATAATAAAAAGAGTGCGATGTATATAGATACTTTATGAGTGCATTTTTCTTGTTTTTTGACATGCTATAATTCTCAACTGTCAACATGAATGTCATCTCAATAATCTATTCAACCCAACATCGATCGATTCAATTGTCCGCTTTGATTTAGTCATTGTAGTTGTTACTAGGGCGTTGTTTACAAACATAAAAGATGTAGTTTTGCTGGCTCTGAATAAGTTTATTTTTCAAATAGAAAATGCAGCAATGGATGCTTGCGATTGTTTATTACCCGAAAAAATTGAAAGGGCACTGTGAAAGTACATACAGAGCATTCAAGGAGAATGGTGTCAGTTCAAAAAATTCTGATGTTTCTGAAATGTCACTGTTGGCATACTTTATGAAGAAATCAAGGTCATTAAAGTCACCAGCGAGTTTGTAACGTGAGTAATCATTAATTAAGTCGTGTCTTTTCATAGAGGAGAACACGAATATATCGAAATATCCTAAACTAAGGGCATTTCTAAAATGGAAGAATGACACCTGCAAGCCTCAAAAGTAAAACATTTTCTCAAGAGAACAAGTCAATAATTTTTTCTTGCAAGCATCTAATGAGACATACATACTTGCTTAGGAAGGTAGTGGCGGTCTTAGGGATTGCAGGCGCATGGCGCTCTGATGAGTTATACAAACTTAGAATGGAGAATGTCATGCGTAAAAATAACAATATTGTTGTTGTTACTATTCCAGATTCTAAAAACGGTTTGTCACATATATACATTTACAATAAATTACTTCTTGGCTAGGTAGTGTTTGTCATCTTGAAATTGTCAAGAAATATATAACGATTAGAGATTCGTAACGAGACAGCGCATTTTTTGAATCTAAAAAATCACAAAACATATACAGGGCATTCATTCAGGCGCATATCGGCAACGTTACTGGCAAATACTGGAGTGGATCTTTAGTTTTAGTACATCGCATAAGGTTATTACAACGGATCAGTCAGACAAAATTGAGCCTCAGGTTATTGTAATGGAGCAGTCAGTACATTTTCAGAAGAATGCGGTGGTTAATAGATATGAGGGAGGCTCCCCATATTTTGTAAATAATGTTACCAATTGTAATGATTGTACAATAACTGTAAAATAATAATTAGTGATAATTAAAATTTGAAGTTCAACATATTTTTAAGTGATTTCGATAACTCAACTATAAATACACAACTTCTAATTTCTATAGGTAACTTATTATAACGTTTTTTTTTGTCTGTACACATTTATATATAAATATTACTTATTTTTCTAGAATGTATTATAATTATGAGTCTTGCACTAAATATACTTAATTTTAGACTTTTGTGTTTCTAGAATTCGTTGATAACTAGGACAGTTTCTGCCAAATGCACTATGGTTAACATCTAAATCAATTTTTAGTTTTGCTACCATTCTCATACAATTTACACACTTCTCGTCCTCACCAACACCATTAACACAATCAATTGTACAGTGTTCACCTGCACACCTACCGCATGCTTTAGTTACTGTGCAATCCCTCGCAAAATGATTATAACCTGCACAATTATAACACCTTATTGTATTTACGTATTCATAAATATCGCATTTCTTCCATCCAACATTAATTTTTTCTTTCTGTAGTATTTTCCTAAATATATCCGATTTTACATCAATTATTATGTTACCATAGTTCATTTTCCGCTTGCTGAGATACTTCCTATTTATTTTTACTTTTTCCTTTATATCACTTCCTAGTATTTTTAGGTCATTTTGATTAACAATTGCGCACATAATATCCTCTGGCTGCATGTCAATATATTCTTTTTCCACTCCTACTATAATAATCTGTGGATCTTTAAGCTTAAGATCTAACACATTATATTTATTTCCCAATTCTTTTTAGGGTCAATTTTATTTCTCAATTCTGTGTTTGTTTCCTGGCTTTTCTGTGTTTCATTCTTTGGCTTTATAATAATTTTATCATTATTATTTTTTACAGTATCACTGTATAAAATTCTTTTTTCTGTTTTGTTTCCGGCGATAGAAATAGACTTTAAAATTTCATGAATCAATATGTTTTGATCTGAAATTGTTTGAAGTTTAAGTTTTTTATCTATTTCATTCATTTTTTGACCAACTTTTAGTTTACGACAAATATCGCACACATAAGTAATTATATCGGTTTCACTTAATTTTTTAGCTGTCTAGTATTAATTATAGTATTGCCATAAGTTAGGCATTGCCAAATAGATTATGCTGTGTGCTGTTCCAGCAACATAACTAATAAAGATGATGATAATTTTTATTATCCTTAATATATTTATTTATTTTCTTAACAGCACGTACTTTATAAGTATACGTGAATTCTATCAGTGTATCTAAATTTCTCTTCTCTCGTCAAATCTCTTGTTTTTCTTATTATAGGGATAAGGTTATAGCTTATTTTGAATAAAAATCAGAAACCATATAAAACATAATTGTATAATTTATTCAACATTATTTTTAGAATAGATAGCATCGCTATACTATATTCACCATTTAATTATAAAAGAAGAACATAATTGAAAGAAAACATTTGTACCGTGTTCTAGGTTATAATGTTTTATAGAACGAATATATTTTTAATGCTTAAACAAAATTAAAATATTGTCCTGTTTCAAAACAAAGAAAATTCAATTAATGTTAGTATTCTATTGATATTTTATGCAAATTCTATTCCATCAGAAACATTATATTCGCACGTAATGCTATGATAAACTTAGAACTTCGCAATGGTCAATGTTCGGAGAAAAAGCTTGAGTTTGATTACTGGCTACAACCATTCACACGTATTGTGTCCAGCATCTCAAAGTCCGCCACCCAGAAACACTTCCCTTCTTAAAAATCTAATTTAAATTATTAATTTATAATCAAAAAATTATTTTGAGAATTAGTAATGCCTATAAAGTGCCAGAAAATATACATTTGCACGTTATATCCTCTTAACACCCAACACCATTAATAATTCTATTTGTGTTGTTAAAACTAATGACTGTATATTATTACAGGACAATATCTATTATCCCTGTTGCACAACGTTATTTTTTTTAAATACAAAAATTATTAACAAAAGAAAATTCTTATAATGAATGAAACTTAAATACAAATTAAATTAATATGCTAATACAAGAAATAATGAATGAATATAATCGTGGTGTATCTGACCCTACGATTTAATTTAATTTAATTTATTTAATTAATCTCTCTCCAAATAACTAACTAATAATAATCGTGTTCTTCTTCTTCTTGTTGTTGTGCTTTGCAGTTAGGCGTTAGACCTTTAACTAATAGTCTGAGTATGATTCGATCCTGATGTTGATGAGTGGTGACTGAGCTATAGTGAGGATTAATGACGGGATAATCTTGTTTATTCTTGTTTTTCAATTTATATACCCGGGAAGACACGTGACCGCTCGCAACGCCATCCTTGGAACTAATATTCAGGTTATCACCCTGCCTCTTCAGTGAGATCTCTGCCTTCCAAGTTGCCGTCGTGACACGAACACACACACGCACTTATTGTCTTTGACAGTTCCTTCACTAAATTGTCAACACATTGAGAATTGTTTGCTTATTTTAAAAGTCTTTCACTCAAATTATCCAGTATCTTCCAATGTAGGTATATTCGTATTAATATAATTCTTCCATATATTTGTTTATGAACTTGCTTATTCATTGTTCTCCACATACTCCTTCTCACACGCTAATGTAAACCATCATCTTCTTTTAGGTAAATGAAAATTGTGTACTACTGGAAATATATTTTACAAATAACAAAAATTCTTCCAACGTTCGCTGCCCATACATGACGACCCATCGGACCTACCATTTCATCGCTGCTTTCGATCCAAGATTTTTCTAATGGTTATATTGTTAACTGTAAAAAACTACAAACGAAGTTTACATCATATTTTCTTCTTTATAGGTCTTAAAACCGTATAAATCTCTCTCTACAGTCAATGAAACATAGTGCTTGCTACACACTCGAATTCATGAATGTACTTTATTATTTGCCAGCTGTCGTTTATAAAAACACTACTGCTGATTGTATGGTCTCGGAATATTTTAACTTTATATCCTTTTTTTATTATTTACTTATAAGTGAAGGTAAATTTTATTCTTTTAGCATGACTTATTTTAATTTCTTTTATAAAGTTTTTTTTATTACCTTATGCACGTTCTCAAGTTTACATAATTTATTCAATTATATTTTTCTCCCCTGCATATCGGATTTGATCCTCTTTTTAAGAATTTTACTGCGTTTAAATGACTAAATCTCTTTACTTTTCTATAAAAGAAATATATATATATATAGCTTAAATTTATCTCGTCTTTTATTTTGTACCTGTTTAATATCTAAATTGTTAATATAAATTCATTTTTATTTCTGTGTTTTCTATACTTAAATGTATGCAACTTAGTATACTCTTATGTTGAAATCTTTGAATACAATAAAAACTGATTCTTACTGTCTCTTTTATATTTTTTTATACTTAAATTAATTCTCAATGCTATTACTATTATTTTTAATATGCAAGAGACCACGGCATAAACAACAAAATTCTATACAATAGTATGAACAAGTCAACTGCTAACAAAATGACACAAAACACAATCAACTTACTAACATAAAATCAGAATTAAAATCAAATCAAGAAAGCTGCTCCAGGTATTCATCAACAGTATAGAACGAATGAAAAGCACCAAGTTTCACCTTTCTGGAAAATCCCTTTCTGGAAAATCCAGTCTACCCCGGGTAGACGATTGTACAGTTTAGGTCCCCAATAGTCGATTCCTTGTTGGGTTGTAGCAAGACGATGGTGTGGAATCGCTAATTCGTCTTTGTGTCTTGTGTCGTATTCGTGGTATATGGAGTTTTTTCAAAGCGGTGCAGTCTCTTATGCACAAATTTCACACACTCTAGAATGTATACACTTATGATGGTAAGTATTCGCTGGTGTTTAAAATAGTTTCTACAACTGTCTCCATACTGTAGGCCGCACAACACTCTAACAGCTCTCTTCTGCAGTAGTAAAACAGTCTGGATACACGAGCTACTCCCCCACACGACTATACCATAGGATGCAGGACTGTGGAAATTTGAAAAATAGGCCAATTTTGCAGCTTGAATGGAAACAACATTCCTCATTTTTCTTGTTGTATATATTGCCGTGCTCAATCTGCTACACAATATATTTATATGATCAGTCCATTTTAGCCCATCGCTTATGTGTATCCCCAAAAAGGTTGCTCCGTCCCCAGTCTGATATTGACGCATTGGGAAAGCAAGTACTAAAAACATGGTTTGCCATGTTTTCCATTTCAGTTTCTCTTATGTCACTTAAGTTGTTGGTATCTCCCTTAATCAATAGAGATGTATCATCAGCATACAAGTAGGGATTGCAGGCTAAGTTAGAAGGTAAATCATTTATATAAGTAATAAATAGTATGGGTTCAAGTATGGAGCCCTGAGGCACTCCACAATTCACATTCCGCCATTCGGAACTGTTGCCCTGCCACCATATCGTTTGGCGTCGATCCTGGAGATATGATCGAAGTAACTCATAGGCCACACCTCTAATCCCGTAAGCATATAGCTTGTCCAACAATCTACCATGAGGAACGCTGTCAAAAGCTTTACTCAGGTCACACAATATTAACTCACTACTCTCTTTATTATCCCTCGCTGTTAAAATGTCATTGACCAATCCAATCATTGTCATTGTTGATCGATCTGACCGGTAACCATGCTGTTGTTCTGCAACTAGGACTATCGCGGTAAAATCAATTTACTTGCTTGCAAACAATTTAACAATAGTTTACTTACCATAGTGGAAGCAGATGACATGAATAATCTTGTCCTACGATCGCGTGGGCAATGGCGACCTTGAACTGTCGTGAATGAATTACGTTTGCTTTTTCGTTATTTTTATGTCTTTGGTCAAGAAATCTATACAATATTTTCTCCATTGCATGGCTCGACATAAGTATTTGTGGCAGCTGTAGAAACCCTTTTTACTTTCTTATACGTAGTATAAGGAAGTATTGTGATGATGAAAATTTTCGACCTCGAGATTTTTGCAGATGTCCACGTTTCGAAGTCCCCTGGTACCAAAAAAGTGGTTTTTAAAAAATGTCTGTG
The DNA here is from genome assembly GCA_963170755.1 of Amphimallon solstitiale. Taxonomy (NCBI): domain Eukaryota; kingdom Metazoa; phylum Arthropoda; class Insecta; order Coleoptera; family Scarabaeidae; genus Amphimallon; species Amphimallon solstitiale. The sequence continues at coordinate 25,247,149 of OY720684.1, forward strand.
TGTCTGTCTGTGTCTCTGTGTGTGTGTGTCTGTGTGTGTGTGTGTGTGTGACCACGATAGCGGTCAAACCGCTGTAGATATCAATTCCAAATTTTGTATTTACGTGTATAATCTGCCTCTTGAGAACTGATTAGATTTTGAGCAAAATCAGCAGACCGGAAGTAGTAGTTTACTTCAGTGAAAAAATCGAAATTTGCAAATATTTCGTCAATTACTAAGTTTAAACAAATTTATAAAGAATTCATATGTACTTAGAATTAAGTTTGAAACAAATTGTCTTAAAAAAGTTTTTTGAAATTCCAACCGAAAGTAGAGCTTTTACTCTTATCGAAAATCAGTTTTTTGCGAATATCTCGCAAGTCATGCTTTTAAGACAAGTACGTTACGAGTATAAAAGTATTTAAAACATAATTTTCAATATCTTTTATATAAAAAAAATTTCAAAATTCAGACCGGAAGTACCACTTTTACTCTTATCGAATAGCGATTTTTTGCAAATATGTCGTAAGTTATGCATTCTGTGTATATTTATGAAGAGTACAAAAGTATTTAGAGTTGGATTTGGAATATTTTTTGTATAAATGAAATTCCAAAATTCGGACCGGAAGTAACACTTTCATACGTATAAGAAAGTCGTGTGGTGGGCACACCTCATTTTTTCGTTTTATTTTAAAAATCGCAGATTTTGCGACACCAAATTTTTGGCTAAATACGTTACACTTTTCATGTAGAGAAAGGCAGGTTTTTTAAGCGATATTTTATTGATAATTACCGGAATTACTATGTAAACACAAATAACAACCACTAACAACGGCCAGCCAACTTCGAGTAAACAAAGGAAATAAAATACGTAAAACTTACACTATCGCGGAAGAATACATATTGTTATCGTTGCTTTCTTTACATGTATTAATGAGGGAAATAAAGATGTTGAAGACTTTGATAATTAAATATTTTAAAATGGCAATAAAAATTTATTGACAGTGACAGTTTATTGAAAGTAATCAATTTGACAGTTAAGTTTTAGATTAAATATATGTTATGTAAATAAATATTATGTAAAGAGAAGATGTTAAAAAATTATGATTAAATTAACATGTGATGAATAGACAAAATATTAAATATTAGTTACTATAGAAATGTTCTTATAAAGTAGAGATTTGATTTATTGGAATACATTTAAGAATATATTGAATGACCTCAGAGATATTATTTACAAACAGAAGAAAAGGAGAATAAATATTTTACTTCTTAAGAGAGGGAATGGCAGGTTTATTATATTGAAATCCGATATTATTTTTCACCCCTGATTAAATTTTCTAAATACAATATTTTGTGAAACATTCATGACGCTAAAACCGAAAAAGATTGCTGTAGGTAAAATTATATTAGTCATAAATCAAACGGTAGACCCAAAAGTATGAGAATTGCGCTAAAAATATTGAACAAAACCTGTAATATCTATTTTTATAAATAGTGCAGAACGATAAATTGCAGAACTAAGATTTATAGAGTACTAAATTCAGATCTTTACCACATTTTGTTACAGATTCAATCTAAATAAGATCAACATTGTTTTCTGTTTCTTAGACTTTTTGGAATTATTTCCTTGCTGTATTATAGACAATTCATCGTAAGTGGACAGGAAAACATGATGTATAGATAACAAATCTTTCAAGTTCAAAAATGTTTTGCTATTGCGTACTGAACAATGATTGGTTTCGAGCTTCTTGAGTTTCTTTAGATTGATATACAGTACGTACGGACTAGTTTCGCTGGCTTCTCTGGGAAGCCGCGTTTATTAGTTCCACGGTTAGGTAGCGTCCTTCTAGTAGTGTGTATTTATTTAGGAACTCAGAGTCTACCCGGACTTCCATGCTCAATATTAAGTGCAAGTGCTGTACTTAATGTAATCGTACGTTGTGTTTGTAATTTGCTTTCGAAATATTAATTTGGCCTTTATTTTGTAGTTGCAAAAGGTCTTACGCGTTTTTAACACTGATGAGGTTGCGTCCTACCCGGACAATACCATAGTATCGGAGAATGATGTTTGTGTTACTGTTGTATATTATCATTTTGTGCAAGAAAAAGTCCGACTGCGCTGGTTATGTTGACCGATTACGTCGTTCCTAGTTGTCCCCGGAGCCTCGGTAAACGGCTGGTATGTGTGTATCCTTGTGTATTTCATTGTTTTGGTTATAATTGGGATTTGTTGGGTTGTTTGATATGGTTTTATGTTTCTGTAAGAAACACATGGTTAGTTTTATATTGCGCCGAAGATTTCATTGGTCAGTTCTATCATCGAAATATTTTGTCAGTTTAGAGAAATTTATGAAGAATTCATATGTACCTACTCAAAAGAAAAAAATTATTAAAAAAGTTTTTCGAAATTCCTACGGGAAGTAGGTCTTTTACTCTTATTGAACTGAATAATTTTTGTATTAAAAAATTCTCAAAATTCTGGCCTGCAGGAACACACTCACCCACATGTTTTGTGATTTGTATTTATATTTCAACCGTCGAAATGAAAATACCATATTAGTAAGAGTGCCCTGATTATTTATTACATATTTATTCTTTTTTCATTTAACGTTTGCCGTTATTTTATCCTTGTACAAACATAAAAGCTGCACTTACATCATTTTTCTCTACATAAAGATACCCATGCGAAAGCTCAACACAAAGATCTAAAGATAACATAACATGCTAAAAGAAAAGGGATAATATGTTCCATTCCACGGCAAGTACAGATTTTTACCCGGACGGTCATCTAATTTCAGATCTTTATGAATGGTAACCTTATTATATGCAATACGTATATATTATATATGTAACACATATATGTACATACTCTTATGTGTATGCAAGCAAATATAATTTATACCCTGGAGACACAAAAGTTGTATAACATTTGAAATTGAATTGTAAATGTACGATTTACATACGTGCACTGTGATTTTTAATAAATCAACGTAGAATAGATCGTTCAGTTGTGTCGCTAAAATTACATACATATTTGTAGATAATTCAATGTACGTGTATATAAAACAAGAAATAAAAGAATATCGGGTGTATTCCGCTGTAGAGCAACCCTAGACGCGTGTTTCCGACTCATTCGTCATTATCAGTCCGCTGTAGCCATGGAATAAAGTGGAATAACCTTGGAGATGTAAGCATACACCGAAGATCATCAGGTGACAGACCGCCATTTGCAGCTTCAGTTACAGCGAAATATATCCGATTCTCTTCTATTTCTTATTTCTTATGTAGCCACGATAATTTCTTTTTTGATTATCTTTCGTGGGTTCGGATGGCACACAGGTTAACAAGGTCTTCCTCGTGGCAATGTTCGTTGTTATTTTTAGAACTGATGCTCTTCTAACTAAAGCTACAAATGGCGGCTGTTACCTGATGATCTTCCTATACAGCAAGAGCGCGCGAGGTATGATCACCCGATGGTATACGTAAACTCGCATCTAAACGTGGTCCGATAATACATATTAGAGTTACGGCACAACATACTAGCATTGCCTGCTCATATTCGAACTCATAGTGATCTGATTATTTTTTCGCAGATTGACAAAAAGAACAAATTAAATTTTCTCTTTAAATGATGACGATTGCTTAGATAACTAAGTCGATAATAACGCGAAGATTGTAATACTTATAACGTAATTATGATTATCCTTATGAAATTAAATAATAATGTAGTTGTGTAAAAAGTTATAGCAGTACAACTGGGTTTTAGAATGAAATAAAAACAACCCGCCTGAAACATCTGCAGAATAAACTAAAATGTCTAGAGAAAAATAAATAAATAGAAATTTCATGGTAAAAAAAAACTATGAATAAGTATAACAGAAATACCATAAAATAACACAAAAACGACCCTTGAAATAGAAATTAGAATTAGAGATTCTCTCCAGTAAATATAACGAAATAACAACTCTGGAAAAATAAGTTGAATACATTTATAGCAGAATTATGCATTCAAAAATAAAATAATTACTCTATTTAATAAAAAAACGAAAACTAAATAAATGAATCTCATGGAGAAAAAGAAATAAAAGAAACTCCTAAATAAAAGAATAATTGATCCGTTAGTGAACTAGATGTTCGAAACGACCTCCTAACTCGAAAGCACAATATCCCAAGCTATTAACAAAGTCTGTACGAACATTTCTCATTATTTGTGGTGATATGTTTCGCATACAATGATTAATTTTTACACGAAGTTCGTCGGTTGTCTGAGCTCTGTTATGTTGGAAACCGTAAATAGAAGATTTTACATATCCCCACAGGAAAAAGTCATTCGGGGATAAATCGGGGGACCTAGCGGGCCAACGAATAGCACTCCAGCCAGCTATTAATTTATTATTAAAAATATTAGTTAAATATTCTCTCACTGGTGCAGCGTTATGCGCAGGACACCCATCCTGCTGAAACCAAATATCATTTAGGTTAATGCCTTGTATGTTTTGCACACAAGGTATAACACTATTTCGCAAAAGAGCTAAATACTTTTGAGAGTTTAAATTCCCATCAATAAAAAATGGCCCAAACATTTAACTTTTGTGGATATTGCGTTCGAGCGTCGTAAATCATATGTTTATTGTTCTTCGACCAATATCGGGTAACAGACGGGTTGTGTTTCCCATGTATGGGGAAAGAGGATTCGTCAGTAAATAATACATGATTAACAAAATGTTCATTATTGTTGCAAAGTTCTAGGAGGACCTCACAAAAATCAAACCTTTCGTATTTATCGTTTGGAAATATTTCGTTAGATTTTTTTAATTTATACGAACGATATTTGTTTTTTTCTTAAAACTTTACGAACAGTGGTATGTGCTATATTAAGTTGGTGAGCAAGTGTTCTACTCGACTACTGTGGTTCCCTCTCCACTGCAGCGCAAATTAAAACATCTCGTTCTTCATTTTGTGTGGCTTCTTTTCTATGCTTTATAGGGTATAAACAACCGTGCGTTTCAAAATTGTTAATTATATGACGCACTGTCCCGTAAGCAATAGTTTTTTCAAACTGCGTTTGAAAAGAAAGCATGTTTTGTCGAATAGATTGACCACGATGATAACATTTTACAACAAACTTTCGTTCTTCGATGGATAAAATGTCCATACTTAAATTTATAAAATGATCAACCCCTAAGAAAAATAATATTATGAAATATTATACGCAAACAGTGCCAAGTATAAACCTACGTACATTCCTCTTTGCAGCCAGCACGCAATTGATGTCATACTGATGTAAATATCTGGCGAACACAGCTGGCGGAGATCATTTTTCGGAATATACGTCCGAAGAATATCGACTGGCATCGGGTGATCATACCCCGCGCGCTCAAGCTGTATATATATAACATATAAAAAATTATATAAATATATACCGTTGTGTTTTCCCGGGTTTGGAACGCGTTGTATTCGCTGCAAAAAGGACGTTTTCGCTTCTTAGTTGACGTTTTGATGAGATAGCACTCATCTTCATCTGGACGATCGAGTTCGGTTTGCATTCGGAGAATGCAGTTGACTGCTAGAGCTAGTGTGTGATTATGGTGGTGGAATTTGTATCAGTCCTTAGTCCTTCGTTGACTGCTGTCGGTGCCTGGTGCCTCCACTTGATTTCTTATTCTAGCTATTGTTTTCGTTATATTATATTTGTTACTATCTGTTTTCATGTTAGCGGTAACCGTTGTGCGTCATCCCGTTTATTAAGATTATGTGGTCGCTTCTCAATTTCTATGGCCTCTCATTAATCTGTGTTAGGCCAACGACGATGGTTTCTTTCCATAAGACAACATTTCAGTGTTCGTCTCGCAGGATATTAATTCGTTTGTCTGATCGATGTAGGATGATTTACAATCGCCACATGATATTGCGTATACTTTTTGTTGTTCCAACGAAATATTATCTTTTGGGTTAGATAACATTCGGCTTTAATCGACCTCCAACGTCGAATCTGTTAACCGATGTTAGGTAATTTGCTGTTAGACCAAATCACCCTTGGTGCAATGAAATTACATTACATGTATATAATATAATTAACACTGTTCTAACCGACGTCGGTGCAACGGGGCATTAGTGAATATTCTCACTCAGTAGTTCCTCCGTTTTGATCTCAACCCATCAAATTAGCTAATGTATCTGCTTCAATATGTTTCTGCCTTACTTTTTTAAAATGCGCGATTTGAAAGTCAATATTAAAATATAATTTAATTCACGTTTATTCTAATAAAGTTATAATAAAACCAAAATGTCTAAATTTGTAGAGAATTAAGGTCATAAAGTGTATGACCGGTGTTCAAGAGTACAATTGCCTTTAAATTTGTTTACCCCTAAAGTGGCCACTGTAAATAGCTGATATATAGAAATTCCTAATTTTTATAGTGAATGACAGGTATAAAAAATAACATTTCCCGGAATAGGTATATAAAAGAAACATATATAAATCTTTTAAAAAAAAAAATATAATAAAATTATTTCTGTTTACTGCCTAGTGTACTGTCAATTTTTTCCCTGACGAAAACAAGGAGAAAAGATTTTAGGAAATTCCCTCAAGTAATAGGAATTCTCTAAACTTAACTATAATATCGTAATAGTATATTAAGATACAAGTTTCATAAGACACGATTTTTGCGCACGCGTTCAAGTTTAGAAAACGAGCCTAGGATAATTACTTGATAATTACTTGATAATTACTTGATAATTACTTGATAATTACTTGATAATTACTTGATAATTACTTAATATCCCGACAGTAATGAAACAGTTTCCAACTCGGTATGTAATATACTATTTAATGCTAGTGTGGCTGATATTCTTCCGTTGGTATTAAGTTCTAATTTTCAGTTTGGAAACATCAACAACACTACCAAACATAGTGTCTACCTAATACCTCCTTTTCGAGAAATATAATTTTAAAAAAACGGTGAATTTTTCAGAAAAATGGTAATTAGTCGAAAAATTTACAATTTAGGCCTATAGAAAATGTAATAATATATAGACTGTTCCACTTAAAACACTAACAAGTCAGTCAGCCATCTAGCTATGGAAGACCGCTGTACAATAAAAATAAATTTAAAAGATGCTCCTAATGAGTGGCTATCTTAGGAAGAAAACTGCTTCGTAATATCTTTTTTCTACTCCCATACTTTAATTCTATTATTAGATATGCTAAACCTGTACTTTAATGATGTCAATTACGATACAGATTTTCATTATAATACCAGTTTATATCCAATAGGAATACAGATTTTTCATTACGATACAAGTTTATATCCAATAGGAATGCCACATTTCAATATTCAAACAATATTCAATATGGCGACTGCATATCTGACAGATATAAAAATTAATTAAATGTGACAGTTCTCTGCAATTTACAAGTAAGTAGTTAACATTTGTGCTTTTTTGAAAACATAAACGGTGAAATGAGGGATAATGACAGTGAAATGTAATAATTGACTCCACCAGAAATTATGGAACAAGCCTTAGTAGCCACGAATAATTTATTACCAGCCAAATTCGCAAAAACGTACGGAAAGTTTCACGCGCAATTTATGAAATGGATTGTTCAAAAAATATGTTTTATTATGGGGTCGTAGAAAAAATAGTGTACGCAACTCGCATTTATTGGCTATTAAGGCACTCGTATTCATTACAATACTCGGCTTCGCCTCGTATTGTAATTTTCTTACTCGTGTCTTAATAGCTATCATTAAATGCTCATTGCATAATATACTATTTTCCTTCCTTATGGGGATGGAAGTCTATATATGGTTATTATATAACTATGATAGTATTGTTTGTAATGAAATGAATTAGCAAATTAGCAAATTTGAGAAAGCAACGCTGATCTATATGTATCTAGATAATATTATTTGTTTGGATGTTATATAAAAAAAGGAACGGGAATAATAAATTTGATGTTTGAAAAAGCTTGACTTAAAATTTAAAGATCTATAAATTTAAGAGAATAAATCCATAAAGTAATAGATTTATTTAAACAAAATTACTTAAATGTATGAGAAAGAATCAGTAATAGTTTAAAAAATTTACTAATTGGAAAAAAGTGACAAAATTACAAAATAATATTAATATATTTTATTATTAATTCAACATTTGGAAATATATTAATATTATAAGTATATTTTCCTTACTTCAAACAAATGACTATCTAATGTCATTTAAGGATTAACAAATTATGATAATTTAGGACGTACCCAACCTAATTAGATAAAAATATAGTTCCTGATGAACCTTCTTTTAGTTTTCTTTCAGTTATTTTTGGAAACTCTTCTCGAATACATTTAAAACTTACACAATTTACAACTTTTTGATCCAGTGCTTTAACAAAATTTGTCATGAGCACTAGTTTTATTATTTGCAAAGTGGCATTATGGTAATTTTTTTTTCACTCAAGGTTGATATCGTACGTTGTGTTTTTCTGGTATAAAGTTCTGGCGTAGTCGCCATTTCTTCTTAATATAATGGTTTTGCCTGCTATGAGTGTCCCAAAAACCTAAAAAGCAACATGATTACATACTCAAAATAATTGCACTAATTAACTAGAGCTAAGGCATTACTAGTGCTTTTCGATTAATTTATGCTTTGTATATATTATTTAATTTTGTCATTTACTGACTTAAGGTAAATATTTAGTTGGCTAATGGTAACGATAATCATGAATGTATTTTCTTTAAAATATTGATATATCACTTGGCAAGGACGTTCATCCGTCAAAATTAATACCTCATCAAAAATAGACTCTATCCTATATATATTATGTTTAGCGTATTAAGGTCATAGATATAAAAGAACATTGATAAAATACATGAAGCACATGTCATGTAAAGCATAAATGTTAACTAATACATTTCCTGGATGGAGTCAAGTTGTTATGAACTCAATTTGATGTCACGGTATATTACCTCCAGTTCATTAAACATTAATATCTACCTTCATACGTGATATGTCACTTCTGCTTGCTCTTGTGGGATCTACGTATTTTATTTAGAAATTATACAATTTTCTTAGATTGATGCCAAACATTTATTTGTCTTATGTATTATATCAGCAGGTTAGTTAAGTGAACTAATAGATACATAACAGAACTTTTATGGAATTGTTATGTAAACGATAAAATGGGCCTGTTTGCAAGGAGGAGTTACAGAATACGTATACATAATTTGTGGTGCGAAGCTCATTTATTATTTACTGGTGATTACTGCAGCATGCAATTTAACTTATGATTACAATATACTTGTTTCCTGCCGGCTTCGCAAACGTCCTTTAATATATGTAGTATTGATTATTACTTAATATGTACAAAAGCTAAGATTACACAAATATACTTTAATGTATATTTACAATTACCTCCAATTTTTACAATTAAAAATGTGAGGAAATATTGCATCCTTTTTTATAAAAAAAATGAGGTGTGGCCACCACACGACTTTCTTATACGTATGAGCGTTTCAAACTATACAATTTAAAGAATTTTTTACACAAAAATTATTCAAAATCCTATTCTAAGTACTTCTATTCTCTTAATATATCGCTATAGAATACATACTTTGCAAGATATTCGAAAAAAAGTGCTACTCCCTAAGAGTAAAAGTGTTACTTCCGGTCCGAATTTTAAAATTTCATATATACAAAAAATATTGCAAATCTAGAATTAAATACCTTTGTACTCTTGATAAATAGATATAGAATGCATAACTTACGACATATTTGCAAAAAATCGCTATTCGATAAGAGTAAAAGTGGTACTTCCGGTCTGAATTTTCAAATTTTTTTTATACAAAAGGTATTGAAAATTATATTTTAAATACTTTTATACTCGTAGCGTACCTGTCTAAAAAGCATGATTTGCGAAAAATTCTCAAAAAACTGATTTTCGATAGGAGTAAAAGACCTATTTCCGGTAGGAATTTCGAAAAACTGTTTAAATAAAAATGTTCTCACTTTTAATTTTAAATACATATGAATTCTTTATAAATTTGTTTAAACTTAAATACAAAATTTGGAATTGATATCTACAGCGGCTTGGCCGCTATCGTGGTCACACACACAGAGAGAGAGAGAGACACACACACACAGAGACAGACAGACAGACAGACACACAGACATTTTTTAAAAACCACTTTTTCGGTATCAGGGGACCTCAAAACGTGGGCATCTGCAAAAATCTCGAGGTCGAAAATTTTCATTATCACAATGCTTCCTTATACTACGTATAAGAAAGTAAAAATACTTACTACCAGTAATCAGATTTTAAAAAAAATATCGACAAAACGCTATCTTCAGCTTTTTTTACCACATTTAGGGAAAAAATACAATACAAACTAACATAAACGAACCGGAAATCAAAATTTACATTTTGGTTTAAATTAAAATGTTTATAAAAAAACATTGAGCGTTTTTTGAGTTTTCGGACTAAACCAGGATTTTTAATAGATGTTTTATCTATATTAAGTTATGTATATTTTTAAGTTTTAATACAAATCATACTCTACACTGAAAATAATATGTCAAAATTTTTAAAATGTCAAAAATGGTTTTTTGCTCAAAAAATGAACAAATGTAAGTAACTGTTTATAAAACTTAATGTAAGTTTGACTCATTAAATTGTCTTGGTTAATTTAATAAAGGTTTGATATTTTTTTAAAACTCTAATAATACTGTATATGCACAAGTCTGCTTTTATATGCAACCTGCTCACACAGAAATAAAAATATTATCATAGTTTTAAAAATGAGGTGTGGCCACCACACGACTTTCTTATACGTATGAACGTTTTAAAGTATACAATTTTAAGAATTTTTTATACAAAACTTATTCTAAATCCTATTCTAAGTACTTTCATTCTCATACTTTGCAAGATATTCGAAAAAAAGTGCTACTCGCAAAGAGTAAAAGTGCCACTTCCGGTCCGAATGTTGAAATTTCATGTATACAAAAAATATTGCAAATTCAACTTTAAATACTTTTGTACTCTTAATAAATATATATAGAATGCATAATTTACGACATATCTGCAAAAAATCGCTATTTGGTCGGTAAGAGTAAAAGTGGTACTTCCGGTCCGAATTTTGACATTTTTTTTATACAAAAGATATTTAGAATTATGATTTAAATACTTTTATACTCGTAATGTACCTGTCTAGAAAGCATGACTTGCGAGATATTCGCAAAAAACTGATTTTCGATAAGAGTAAAAGACCTACTTCCGGTTGGAATTTCGAAAAACCTTTTTAAGACAATTTGTTTCAAACTTAATTCTAAGTACATTTGAATTCTTTATAAATTTGTTTAAACTTAGTAGTTGACGAAATATTGGCAAAATTCTATTCTTTTGCTGATGTAAACTGCTACTTCCGGTCTACCGATTTTACTGAAAAACTAATCAGATCTCAAGAGGGAGATTATACACGTAAATACAAAATTTGGAATTGATATCTACAGCGGTTTGACCGCTATCGTGGTCACACACGCACAGACATACAGACAGACATTTTTTAAAAACCACTTTTTCGGTATCAGGGGACTTCAAAACGTGGACATCTGCAAAAATCTCGAGGTCGAAAATTTTCATCATCACAATACTTCCTTATACTACGTATAAGAAAGTAAAAGAACCACAACTTCTCTTCTTTACGCGTAACACTTTGAAGCACGTAATTAAAATTTTCTTGGTAAACATGAAGCGTCTAAATTCAAAAGCGGCTAAATCAATGACAGGTTGCATTCATAACCGACTAAATTCATTACTATAATATGTTTCAAAACCGGTTAATTTCATTGTCTGACTTATATACGCAAAGTTATTTTAGTTTCAAAACCGGCTTATAAGTAAACGAATTGCACAGTATTGTGTGTTAGATTCATTGTGAGTTTTAGGTTTTACATTAGGAATAAAAGATGTCTAATTCAGTTGAAACTACACCTGAGATATTCAGAAAGAGGCCCGGACAACCTGAACAATGGAAAAGAGCAGTTGCAGGACAAAAAAGCATATCAGCTTCATATTAAAAAAATGGCGGATGTACAATAGTCTGGCACATACAGAATCAAAAGTACAGAACAGTTATTTCAGAAACATTTTTAACAGTAATTTTAACATTGGATTCAATGCTCCACAAACTGACGTCTCAGAGTATTCAAAATGAACATATTCATAATCGAAATTAATCACGATGTAAAGGTTAAAAATGGAATCTTGTTGAATTATTATATGCCGTACAAATATGTATAAGCAATGGACTCATTGGATTTTAACCCCTTAGGGCAGTGGTTCCCAAACTTTTCCGAGTAACGGCGCCCTTTTTCAAATAATTTTTGTCCATGGCGCCATATCCTAAGTGAAAGTATGACTGATCGTAAGTAAAAAATAAAAACAAATAAAATTCGTGCAACCTCATTGTTTAACATTTTTTTCTTTATGAATATTAAACTAATAATTAATGTGATGTATGCTCCTCCAAATCACTGTACATTTTCTCAAATCGTGGAACAAAACTGGATACGGACACTTTCATGTCCTTTTCCACGTTAATTTTTGCTCTATACTTGCTTTTTATCACAGCGATAGCCGAAAACCTAGCTTCGCACAAATACGACATAGAGAATATAATTAAAATCAGCATAGCCTTATCACTTAGAAGGGAATATTCATCTTTAAGTGAAATCCAAAATTCTGTCAATTCCATGCTGCCAAATTTTGCTTTCAAACTGATGTCGCAAGATAACTCGATAAAATTCTTTTCTTCCGCAGAAGTAAATTCAGACGGAGCCACTAGTGTTCAATGGATCTTGAATCCATGCAAACCTATCGAAATTTTCATTTTGAAAGTATTTCTCAAACTAGATTATTAGCTGTGATAAGTGCTCTTCAAACGTATTTTTTATATCTTGAGAAAGGTCAAATTCATTTGATCGTCAAAAATTGCTGCAATATTAAAAAACAATCTTTGCCTGCATCTTCGATCAATTTTCTTCTCCATACTTTAGTTTTTTTTTTATAAAAGCTGATATTTTTTCCGGTGAGTTCAAAAGGTGCATCCTTTTTGCCTGCAGAGAGAGATTAAGGGAATTAAAATTTTCAAAAATGTCGCATAAATATTCCAGTTTTATTAAAAAAATCGGCATCAGCAAAATCTTCTGCATCTCTGTATCTTTTTTCCTTAAGAAAAATAACCATTTCTTGCCGCAATTCAAAGGTGTTCGTCTCCCATAACCTCAACACCTGATTCAGTGCAGGACTCAGGTTCTTTGACGCAACCGCTTCTCTATGAATAATGCAGAGGTTCCACAGTGCATTTCATGATTTGCTTCAAAGACGTGCCTGTAATCCTCCATAGCAGCCAGACGTGGAGCGAGCTCCATTAGTACAAACACCAACGCACTTTGGCTAATTCTATTTATTTTCAGATATGAATGTATCAAGAATCTCGAACAGCATCATGAGCATCCTTATTATTACCCGTAACTTCACCTAGCTGCAATCCAAATTCCCCTCCTTAAATTTTTTCAATCATTTTTTCAATTAATTGTTGATATCTTGCGCCTTATGATGTATTCTCCAACCAATTGTGTTATTGGACAAAGGCACTTTTAAAATCAGCTACCCAGCGGGCTCACCTACAATCATGTTCACCATATCTACAGCAGCCGGAAGAATTAGTTCTTCTGCGATGGTATGAGCCTTCTTATTTTGTAAGCCACCTTGAAAGATGCTAGTAAAGCGCTTTTTTTTGGCATAGATTAAAGTGATCAGACGTCCCGCTTTTTATTTTAAATAGCCCCGATTTTTGGAAAGAATGCACGGTAAGCTGGTGTTGAGACTTTGAAAGCCATTTTATGTGTGAAATATAATTTAACAAATTCTTGTGAAAAATTTCATGACCTTTTAAATAACGACAGCAATCTACTAAAAAAAAAATCCCTCAAATGAGAAATATGCCAAAGAATATATTAATACTATACATAATTTTTTTAATGTATCATATTTGTAAATTTTGCTTATGTTTAAATTTAAAAAAAATATTTTACAATACTATTTTTGCGTTCTATGAAAATTTTTGTTGCTCCATATACGTAGACCAAATTTTTAATCAAGAACCTCCCCCCGTCAATGGTGACAGATTTTACTATTGGTAAAGCAATAGTAAAATCTGGTCACCTTAGTATAGATGCGATCTTCCAAAATGTATTTTGTTGTTGTTTCTGTTTTTTTAATTTCTTGGCCAAAAAATCACGAGGTTTGCTAATCTAGATATTTTTAGTTTATATAGCTTATTTTGTTTTTTGTTTAATTGGGGCAAATGTCTTGGTTCAAATAATTATGAAGCTTTGACAATATTTCGCGGCGCCCCTGTGAAGAGGCCACGGCGCCCTGGGGCGTCGCGGCGCACAGTTTGGGAACCACTGCCTTAGGGGATGAAATAAGTAATTAAAGATGCCACGATCTTACGACCCTTACTTTCTGTGGTATTTAGCACAAAAGTATTTATTCATTATAAATAACTACTAATATTTAGTTATAAAGAGCTGGAGGTGCTGTTGTAAGGGGGAGAGCTTGGTGGCAAGACAAGACACACACAAAACAAATATAAGACTTATCATGCAAGTCTTCACTTGGGTCATCCCTATACATTTTGCTTTTTGAGCTCAATAGTAGCCTATAGAATAAGTCCTCATTGATTTTAACGGGGTTGATTTTTTGCGTATGTTTTAAAAACTGTACATATATTACATTTTAAGTTATTGGCAAAAACCTTTAAAAAAATTACTAAATAGTTGAAGAAAAATATAGAACTGTTCTTAGCCTACAATTTCTTTGCCAACTCGATCTGAAAATTGTAATACAAGTTGAAATCAGTTTTCGATTAATCAATCTATTGGTCAAGAAATTCGTAAATGTAAAACTATTAGGCTTTTATCGGCGTAAAAAATCCCAGTTTAATTGATTTGCGTAATTCATCTCATTAGAAAAAGGAGAGCATTTTTAATTAAAGATAACAGAAAACTCCGTATTTTAGATATTACAATTTGATTAAACTCGCAAGTTACGATGTAGTTACTTTTTATGGTCTTGTGGTGCCAACCTGTGATGCCAACTACTCTGTGTTAAATTTGTGTATTGCGTACTTTTAAATAACTCGTAACATACTAAATTTTATAATTATTAACCGCGCGAATTACTGTTAATTATAATTTTAAATTATAGTAAATAATTAAATTATCATATAACATACAATTAACGTCTAAGTAATTTCAAGATATAAGCGCCATCTATGCTATATGTGCTACACCGTAATGTGACGCAAATGTAACAGATATCTGTAAATGCATGTAATGGTGTACAAAAATTTTATAAACTTTATATCATGCACCATTTAAAAAATTACACATATGTTTTAGCTATTGTTACTATTTTTATCTTCTAATATGAATATGGACTGTAGGAGCTATATTACATATAAATTTACCGTGTAATTTTTAAATTACTTGTAAAACCAGAGACTTTCCAATTTATTTACTGCTTATACAGGTAACCAAATAAGTTCATGCGGTTTTTTATGGTAAAATATAAATATTTATTAAGAAACAATAGTACAATATTATTCATCAAAGTAATTACCATCACACTCAATGACCTTTTGCCAACGTGACACCAATTTTTTTATGCCGGTATTGTAGAACTCTACGGATTTTGAATCAAAAAATTGACGGACTGCGTCTATTACATTAACTCGAGTTTTAAACTGCCTATGTCTCATACAGTTGTCAAGAGACAAAAAAAGATGGTAATCACTTGGCGAAATGTCAGGGGAATATGGAGGGTGTGGCAATATTTCCCAGCCAAGTCCACAAATTTTTTCCCGGGTCACTTTTGCAGTATGCGGTTTGGCGTTATCTTGTAAGAATATCACTTTCTTTCGATTGATTAAAGAAGGCTGTTTTTGGATGAGTGCTGCTTGTACTCGCTGAAGTTGTTCACAATACAAGTTCGCAGTGATGGTTTGGCCCTTTTCCAAAAACTCATAATGGACTATTCCATTTGCTGTCCACCAAACACACAATAAAATCTTGTTTGGGTGCAAGGAAGCCTTGGGAGTGTGAGGTATTGCATCAGTAGGCGACAACCAATGATACGAACGCTTAGAATTTGACTATAATATCCATTTTTCGTCGCAGGTTAACAACCGATCAAGAAATGGTTCATTATCGTTGCGTGAAATGTTTGCCGAACAAATGGTAAGACGACTTAATTTGTTATCATTTGACAATTCATGTGGAACCCATTTGCTCAACTTCCACGTCTTTCCTAGCTGATGAAGATGCAAACGAATGGTTTCGTCACTCACATTGAACCTTTCTGCAAGCTCTAGGCACGTTGTACTGGAATTTGCCTCCACAACCTTGAAGATCCTCGTTGTTAATGATCTTCGGTCTTCCAGAGCGTGCTTCATCGGTTAAGTTGAAATCTCCCGAAGAAAATTTCTTGAACCACTTCTGTGCTGTTCGATCACTTACGACATCATCTCCGAATGCGGTACATATTTTTCGCGCCGCCACTGCAGCTTTAGTACCAAGTTTGTACTCATAGAGTAAACAACCTCGAATTAAAGTTTTATTCGTTTCCATTTTCAACTATTCAAATTAATAATTAAATAATTGTCACGAAATGTGTATGTATTAAATGACAGAAGGATTGATACTAAAGTGGATGACAGATAACAGACAAGTGCTATCGATCAACAACTTAAAGAATATTCATGGCACTCTGCTGTATACAAAAAACCGCATGAACTTATTTGGTTACCTGATTACAGTAATTTAATTTGAAAAAATGAAGTGTGGCAACACTTTCTTATACGTATGAGCGTTTCAAACTATAAAATTTTAAGAATTTTTTATACAAAACTTATTCAAAATGCTATTCTAAGTACTTTCATTCTCTTAATATAGTAAGTGTGCAGAGATAATATCCCGAATCGATAATCAACACCAATATATTCCGTAACACTGTTATACGAAAAATGTCTGAAGTCATAGGATTTATAGATCTTATATTTATATTATGGACTTGAGTTCTCATGGAAGCATCGGGGCATTTGCCTGTTCAAAATTTTATGAATTAAATGTGAGGTAGCGTAACGTGCGGCGCTTAATCATGTTCATTCAATCAATATCCTCCCGCTGTCTTTATACCACACGTTTCGTTTTCTTAATCTAAATATTAACCTTATGCGGCAGTTCTGTATTAGCTGAATTCTTCGAGCAGCCATAGAATATATGAAGTTGTGATAAACTCCATCTGCGAAGTTAAATTTAGAGACGTTAACAGTAAGGCTTTCCTGTAATGATTTTGGTATTTATTAAGAGTTGATTAGCGGTTATTACTGCGATATTTCGCGGTAATTATGAATGTAATATGATAAAAATCTATTGCAAGCTAAAATGATATTTGGCAACTGATGTTATTTGCTTTAGTCAACTTTCTACTAGTGAACAACGTTAAACATTCTTTTAAATAAGTAAGTCAATTCCTTATTTTCTGCATATGAAACTTATTGTAACACCACATTTCAAACAAAGAGCAATGAGGTGTGGGTACCACGCGACTTTCTTATACGTCTGTGCGTTCTGAAATGTGTATACAGAAATTGTTCAAAATTAAGTTTTGAATGCTATATCTTCTTAATAAAATATACCATTGAGTAAGTGTTACTTCCGGTCCGAATTTTGATATTTTTTTATACAGAAATTATCCCAAACCTAGCTCGAAGTATTTTTATCTTCTTAATAAATCTCTGTAGAATACAAAAATTCGATAAGAGTAAAAGTATCACATCGGTTTCGAACTTTAACATTTTTTATAAGCAAAAATTTTTCCAATTAAGGCTCTAAATAATTTTGTATTCTAAATATATGAGTTTAGAATGCATAATTTGCTAGATATTTGCAAAAAACTACTTTTGGATAACATAAAAAACCTACTTCCAGTAGGAATTTCGAAAACTTTGTTTTTATAAAAACTTTTTAGTACTTTTGCATGCTTAGTAGTTAACGTGAAATTTTGATTTTTTACTAAAATATATTACTATTTCTGGTCTACCGATTTTACTAAAAATCAATCTACTTTGGTATTGCTAGCTGTAGGCCTTTGCCCGCTTTCGTGGTCACACACTGTAAAGGAACCCCTAAAATTATTATTAATTATTCATAACGGCTCCAAAAATAATGTAATGGCCGTCTTAATTATGCCCTGTATATTTTCATATTTTTTAAATAAAATAAAATAAAATAATTGAATTGTTTTACCGCACTAGCTCATTTTCCCAGAACGATCCAGGGTAAGAGATATTAACAATAAATAATCTTAGGGCATTAATTGGCACCATTAAATAAAACACAGTTATATTAATTTAAATAATACTTATATTAGAAACCAAGATCTTTGCATATATTATTACAAACACAATAAAGAAACATACACAAAATAACATCAATTTCAATTAGAATAAATACATTAATAAAGTAATTTCATTGCGGTTTAAATAGTGAAATATTCATTGTGATTTATTACTATTCTCAGTTCTACGAAATAATATATGTCATAGATTGGTTGCTTTCCACCGCCCTACAGTATTTATATTAATACTAGAAACATACGCAATAGGAAAACAAACTATGCCAAAATTGATATATGCAACACTGCAAATGATATTTTTGTTTAAAAGAACATTGACAAGTAATTTTACAAATACTGAGACATTCTCATATCTAAGACAACCTATTAAATATGCAAATAATACATTAAGACAAATTTTGATATTTATTTTTACACTCATTTAATAACAGTTTCTAAATACCTTTCGTATATTCTTCTCTTTGTTCATCTGATGAGACTCTTCCTGTGACGGTGTGCTTTGTGGGAGTCATCCTTCGACGGTAGAGCCGCCTGTAGCTCTTTAAAAGCTAATCGCACAAAATAACTTTTTATAGGATGATATATATACTCTATACACTTAGTTGGCGGTCAGTCTTTATGTAAACAAAGAACCTATTTGTTTACTTTCAAGGTTCTAACAACAATTTAATATATTATCGACCGCTATGTGTGGGTCGACTTACTTTTTAATTAGAGGACCTTATTACTTTTACTTTAACGGTCTACTTAAAAAATGGTGACCGATCTCTTCGAAAGCCCTCAGTCGACTTTTTTACTTCTAGTCTAGTCCACTTTTTACGTTCAAGTCTCGGGGTTCCCCTTTTTTCTAGAACGTCCATGCTTATCTCTTCTTTCACATACATTCCATCATGCACTGGCGATATATACACAAAGTCAGCGATAACCGAAATTCGGCAATGACGTAAACACTTTGGTGCCACAAGTCTTATAATTAATATAAACATTTGCTTATGTAACTAGTGCTTAACCTAGATATACATTTAGGATAAACAGTTCAAAGAAATATATTATTTGGTTTCTAATACATAACTAATAAAATAGTAAATTATGCCGTACCGTTACAACACACAGAGAGAGGGAGACCACTTTTTCGGTATCAAGGGATCATCACAATACCTCCTTAACTACGTATAAGGAAGTAATGTGGTGCCCACACCTCATTTTACTTTCTTATACTTAGTAAATAATTATGACACTTTTAAATTTTAAGTGAAGGGTTTTGTTTCTAACCAATTGTTCGACTATACTAGTTATTACCTTAACCAATTTATTCACACCTTGGACATATCTATAATGCCATATCTTTAAATCTAAATGCATTAGTATTAAAAATTCAATAGAACCGGTGAGAAATAGAAATGTGAGATTACAAACGGTTTTACCAAAATTTTCTTAGACCATATTTTCAATAGAAAGAACCTTGGAAAGAGAATAACGATCAACAAGAAGCGACAGTACAGTTGAATGAAACATTCATGTATATTACAACTAAGAACAGGAGAACGATTGAACAACTAAACCGACCGAAGAAACAGGAACAGGCTTTTAACGTCTTTGTCACTTATCGTTGATCGTTGTCCTCTGGCCTGGCTGGATTAATTTTCTGACAGTGTTGCCAAATAAAAGTTTGGGCTTATTCTATTTAATATGAATATTGTTTTGTTTGTGAAATATTCACCATATTTTTCAATCATGATGTTAATTACAAATCGGAAGTCAAGTTTACAATGCAGGACTTGATGTCACTATTATTGTGCCCAATTTCGAATAACATTATTCATTTAAGTGCAGACCTGCGATGTAAACCCGACTTCCGATCCCTAATGATAATATTAATTAGGGAAAGTCTCCAACTAATTAAAACTGAGCGGTAGTAATTTAGATGACATCATTTATTTATCAAGAATTTAAGCAAATAATAAGCGTGGTTAGTATGTAATAATTAATAATAATAGATTAATCAAGTTTAAATACCAGTGTTCAATATAATCGAGAATCGAGAAAACTCTGATCAAGTTATTCATCTACATATACACTCATTCATTTGTTTTCATAAACGAAATACCTTGTTTTATAAACACCAGTTTTAGGGCCCTAATAAAAAGTCGAAATCCCAAACACGTTCACTCCATTTTGGTGTTACTATATTACACAACTTCCTCAATCTTCGATCGATTAGACTAATATTACTAATTAAAAAAGAAAATAAAAACAAGGCACTGGTATGAATAAGCAGCAAAAAAAGCGCTTTGGTGATTGCCTGGCTCCATTGGTAGTAAGCAGTGAAGTTAATGTTTTTTTGATTTACATGGGCGAATTTTACGTGTATGTAGTTTTTTTTATAGCCGTTATAAATTACTGCATGTGACAAGAGAATTTGTGTAAGCGATTTCTTTTTGACTATTAACATATGCATATACATCTACATAGGAAGGCGTATTTTGTATATCCAAATTTAAAAAAAGACCGGAAAGCGAATGATTGGATTAATATAATTAGAGTTTATTTTATAGGTCACAAATTTTGAACTTTTTCTAGTCGTCAGAAATAATAGTATATTACATTACTTGCTAATTTAGAAAACACCACGAGTAAGAAAAAGAAGTGTACAAGCACGAAAAAGTGTGTACAAGTGTTATTTTCATCAGCACATTAATAAATCTATTTGATTGCTGAATTGTGCTATAGTCTCATAACTTGGACAAAATATTTTCACCAAACTATCACCTACGAGGTAGGTAGGTTCAAACGTGTTCAAACTCCGTCACGTCATGCATGCACATACGCGAGGTGTACACTATAAATATGACTGTTCGAAGCCTAGTAGTTTTTAGTAACCAGCCAACCAACGTGACTAGTGCACGAAAATGTCTGAAGTAACGCAAATTGAGTACTGCTCGGTCATTTAATTCTTAACAAAAGAAGGGCATACACTTTATCACATTAAACAACGTTTAGTCTGCGATTACGGTGATTCATCTCCTTCGTCTTCAACTATAAAAAAGTGGGCAAAATGTTTCCGTTTGGGACAAGAATCCCTGGAAGATGCTGATCGGTCGGGTCGACCAATTGAAGTGATAACAATTATTGAACATTTAGTGCTAAAAGATCGCCGTTTGAAAGTGCAGGAATTAGCAGTGATAACAAACATTTCCGAAACAATCGCTCGCCGAATTCTCCATGACCATTTGGGTATGAATAAAATTAGTGCTAGATGGGTACCGCGACTTCTTTCTGCTCTCCAACGTGAACGTTGAGTCGAATGTGCGCAGTCGCTTTAAAACATGCGTGGAGACAACCCGAACCGATTTTGGAGTCCATAGTCACAGGGGATGAAACAATGTTTTACGATCCTCTATCGAAAAGGGAGTCCATTGAATGACGGCGATCTGATGAATATCGTCCCAGAAAGGCGAAAGTCGTTCAATCAACGAAAAAGGTGATGGCCACAATATTCTGGGATTGTGAGGGCATTTTGTTAATTGACTACAACCGTACATAACACATTATCAAAAAAATTACTTGGGCATTAACTTTAATTATTGTCCATTGACAGAACACTCTTCTAGCTTTAAAATGATGAATGCCTAACACAGTATTTAAATGTATTTATTACGGATGACATTTAGTTTAATATAAAATCTTTGCCAAGATGGTATAGCTAATATCCAGGAAACGCCTTATTTCACGGGTATTGACGCGTGGATTTTCTGTTGTTGCAGTAAGAATTCGTAATTGATTTTCATCATTTATAACATACATATTTAAGTTTCCGTGGTTTTGAATAAGCAAAACTTCCAGCATTTATGAAAGTATCCATTACTTTACTAAAGGCATCTATTTTGGGACATCTTCTGCTGGTAAACTCTCTGGGCTACTAAATAATATCTTTGACATTCCCCCAGTACAAAATATCGTATTCAAATAAAAAACATAAAGTTGGCAAAATTATATCAAAAACTGACAATAGCTCAGTAAAGGTCATTCTTCAAGTAATAGCAGCGTCTTATTCGTTGTTGGTGCGAAATTTAGTAAGCAATTCGAAATAAACTGATATTTACATATATAAGTTGTTCGATTTAGAAACAATGACTTCTAGGCAAAAATGTGTCATGCAATTTTATCCAGTTTTCTGCACATACAGTTAATAATTCAAAACAAATGCTTGTATCTATTTTGAACAATACTACAAGAAGTTGTGTTTATCTAGTACATGGTTTTCGATAAATATAATTTTATAAAAACATAGCAATTTTCAGAAAAATGGTAGAAGTCGAAAACTTAAAATTTTTTATCATAAGGAAAAAATAGCCTCGAAAGATCTTTTCTCATAAAGCAACAAGCTGCCTTCACCAGTGAGATGACATACCCTGTATAACATTTTCCTGTACATTATACCGGGGTCGACATATTTTAATTTCTGATACGAAAGTAGAAAGAGGAAAAGAGCGCGACGAAATAAACTAAAGATAAACATAAGCGAGGCTACCACACTCGACAAACGTTTGCCATGAAATGTAAGGCGGGGGGGCTCCCCGCCCCTGCGCTCCTCTCCCACCACTGTTAGCAAGCAGGCATCGCTGCATATCATAAGGTCATCTTCTGCATATGATAGAAGTGCAAACCGAAATTAAAACTTGACGACTATGATGGTATACATTTTCCAATGCGAGACTTGAAGAAGTTTCCTGTTATTTCATCCGCAACAGATCCTCATACTTTCTGTTTGCATGTTTTAATCAAATACATACAATTCGATATATGTACTCTTCCTTACAATTTGTATATATTTATATACTGAATATGAGCGTTATTAGCTTTAACGAAATTTCCGTGTATTTGTAAATTTACATCGTAAGTGAAGGCGTTTAACATGGCACGATTGTATGTATACGGTACCGTTAATAATATTATGTTGGTTTTCTTACAATATTTGTTCATTTCGGTAAAAAGTATTACGCTGTTTACGCCTGCCATAATAACTAGAAAATCTTTGTCGGACAATGATGCTTTGTTATTATGTAACAACACAGCTTTCAGACTGATCTTTGATGAATCTATAAATAATCTCCAAGAGCTTAGGGTCTTCTTCTTCTTCTTCTTCTTCTTATGGTTTTGTTAAGTCAGGCCTCTGGCCTTTAACTATTAATCTGAGTGCGATTTGATCATGACTTTTAGGAGGTTGACGGCTGAGCTCTTGCGAGGATTATTGACAATGGCGAGGCGAGGGCGTTTATAGGGCAGGTACACCTGCGGGTCGTACTGCATCTCCGGCGACGGCGTGAAGTTGGGGCTGTCATACATTTTCTGGTAGAAGTTGGCAGTTAGTTGGCTTATGAACTCTTCGATTGGTTGTGTATTGGTGTCTCGGTGGATTTGAGAATTTCTGACGAACCAGGGGGCTCTGATGACCATTCTCAGGGTAGTGTTCTGAATTGTTTGCAAGGCACGGAGGTGAGTCGGTACGGCGGTATTCCAGATTTGGGCTGCATATGTGAGCATAGGTCTCAGAATTTGAATGTAGATCAGGTGTTTGAATTTGCTTGACAGTGTGCTGGCTGCTCATGGTAGATTCCATAGTCTTCCTCTGGCGCATTTGGTCTTTTTGCAGACGTTCTTAATGTGGTTTGCGAAGGTTAGTCTGCGGTCTAATGTGACTCCCAGATACTTTGCTTGAGGGGTCTACGGGACCTCCTCGTGGTTGATGTATAAGTGTCCTGGTAAGGGTTTGACTTTCCTTCGGAAGACTATGGCCTGTGATTTTTCGCCGTTTATGGCGATCCTCCAGGTGTGGCACCAAGTTGTTATACTGGTTATTGCTTGTTGAAGATTTTTGAGTGCTATTGAGGGATTAATGGAGGTGGCAAGAACGGGGGTGTCGTCTGCATATGTGGCAAGAAGAGTGTTGTTGGTTTTTGGTATGTCCGAAGTAAAAATTGAGTAGAGGTGAGGAGATAGGGCTGAATCCTGGGGTATTCCTGCTGAGATGATCCTATTGGTGGAGTGTACGTTGTGAATTTTGATTGAGAAAGTTCTCCGGTGGAGATATGAAGATATAATATGAATAAGATGAAGGGGGTATTGTCGGGAGATCATTTTGTAGATGAGCGCTTGGTGCCACACCCTATCGAAAGCTTTGGCGATATCAAGAAAAACGGCTGGTGTCGTATTGTGTTTGTGAAAGGCGTCATGGAGATATTCTGTGACCCTTGCTAGCTGCGTTGTGGTTGAATGATGCGTTTTAAACCCATGTTGCTCTTGAGGGATGATGTTGTTGTTGTAAGAGTGTTTCGTGATTTTGGCTAATATTGCCTTGTCTGCAATTTTGCTTACCGCTGAAAGTAGGCTGATAGGTGGATAGCTTCCAGGCTGCGAATGGTCTTTTTCAGGTTTCGGGATCATGATAATGGATGAAGAGCCTAATAATAATAATAATAATAATAATAATAATAGACTATATATTTGTAAGACCTCTGTTACATAAAACTGTCAATATTCTCAAACTTGTAATGCATTACAATTGTCAGATCTTGATAAGTATAAATAAATAGTGTAGTGTATACTAATACTAACAACACTCTTAACAAATAACAAAGAAGACAGAAAAAAAAACACAAAATAATAAAATCAAATAAGATCACCTGTATATAGAAGAGGAATGACTAGTGTCTAAGGAATTCTTCTATTGTGTAGTATCCTCCATTAATCAAGTGGTTCTTCACTTTTCTCTTAAACAAGCTGATTGGGAGGCCCTTAAAGCTCGGCGGCAGTTTATTGTATAATTTCGACCCCCAGTAGAAAATGGATTGCTGCGAGGAACACACCCTATGATGTGGGATCCTCAGCCAGTCCCTCTCACGGGTTGAATACCCATGATTGTACCCATTCGTGGTAAAGGCCTCCTTATTGTTGTGTACATACACCACTGCTGAAAGTATGTAGATAGATGTTAATGTCAATATTCCTTCCTCCCTAAATCGTGTTCTACATGTTTCATTCACCTTCAAACCACACAGCATTCTGATGGCTTTTTTTGTATCACAAAGATCCTCCGAGCCTCCGCAGATGTTCCCCAGAATAGTATTCCGTAGCACAAATGCGAATGAAAGTTCGCGAAGTAAGCCAGCCTTGCTGCCACATGAGTTGCAATATATTTTAATCTTTTGATGGCATACAGTGCTGAGGACAAAGTGCGAGCCAAACCATCTATGTGCTGATGCCATCTCAAATGCGAATCAATAGTGACACCCAGAAACCTTGCAGAAGTATTTTGGTTCGTATTTCTGGTACTGAAGACAACGTTTTGAGTTTTATTTATGTTTAACTTTAACTTGTTGGCGGTGAACCAATCACTCACCACTTGCACTGCGTTTTCCGATCTTAGTTTAGTTTCCTGATTGGTTTTCCCCTGCACCACAACGGAAGTGTCGTTTGCGTAAAGACACAGCTCTGCTCCAACCACACTAGTCGGTAGATCATTGATATATATAATAAATAGTAGAGGGCCCAGTATGGAACTCTGAGGTACTCCAAAGTGTATTCTCTTGAGCTGTGATTGTTTGTTGTTCCATTCCGTTAGTTGCATTCTATTTGCCATATAGGATTTCAGTAGGTCCAGAGGTACCCCCCTTACACCATAATACATAAGCTTCTCGGATAAAACATCAGGACTCACAGTATCAAACGCCTTGGTTAGATCCAGTAGGTTGATTTCAGCGTAGTTGTTATTGTCAAATGCTTGATATATGTATTCGGTGATTTGCATTATTCCAGTACTCGTCGAACGACCCCTTCTATATCCATGTTGCTCGGGAGATAAATATCCCTTTGCTTCCAAATAGCCTACCAATCTCGATGCTATCGCTTTTTCAAAGATTTTGGAGATTGCTGGTAGAATACATATTGGGCGATAGTTGCTACAGTCACCCTTGTCACCCTTCTTGAACACAGGCATTACTTTTCCCACTTTTAAAGGTGTTGGAAATAGACCACCTAGGGTCATATCTCGAAAGCAAATACGATTGAAATGAACCAAATTGCTGATCATAGTATAGAAAGTTAATGTAAAAACATTGTTGCGACCTGATGGTCTTAAACGGTTCCACAATGATTTAGTGGTAGCTCATTTCTCATTATAGCTGCTGAAGGACCAGTATACTGTGGGTATACACCATGTTTTTTCTTGCAGTTAGGAACACTCACATAAACACTTCCATGTTGTTAAATTAATACTTTTATTTAAACTATACAGATAATTTGAATTGATTTGATAACTTATGATTAACAAAAATTTAAAGCACTGTCGCGATTGTAGGTACTATTGGTTGCTACCGAGTAATGTAGATGAATACTTCGTGAACTCAATAGGCCTTCCAATGCTATTGACTGTCTTGTGTGAATTTTAAATTGGTAATGTTTTTTGTTCAACGGACTACATCGTTCCCTGCTTAAAATTAAAATATTCTCCCTCTACAAAGTTCGAGAGACAATAAATGACGTATTATTTCTGTATCACAATACGTTTGATTTTTCCTTCACTCCCTTATCACAAGTGAGAGAGTCTAATTGCATATTGATGGTAATAAAATAGTCCTTTCAATATCTATTCACATATGAAGGTACAAATTGTTTTATTGCGGGGAAGTCCAGCTGTAGAACTATTAAATATCTATTTGAAAGCATGACTATGAATAAATTATAAAATAAACGGATTTAATGATGCTTTAGAATTACCTTCCAATAATACCTATACAATGCAATATAATTTGCATTTCACTAAATTAATAAACCTTATGAAAAATAATTATTATTAAATTTGGCTTGGTCTAAACAAACATTGTTCGCCAGTATTTATACATGTTAGAAAATGTCAAATTTAGAACTAATAAACAATTGCACCTCTATTATCTGTTGTCTAAACGTTAGTTAAGATTAAGATTAAGATAAGAAACATGAAGTAGACACAAATATGACAAAATGATTTAATCTGCAGAAATGATGTACTTACTTGCTAGCCAAGTCGATAATAATTTGCAATGGTTTGTGGGAGAAATAAATGTTTATAACACATACATAATTTTTCGTTTTGCCTATAAATGTTTCCACTTCCTAACTATCTAACCTGAGTTATATTTCTACGGAGGAGAAGCAGTCATTATCAGGAACATTTCTCACAATTTCTTCGGTAAAACGATTTTAGGAAATACTTTATTTTAAAGTATGTTTCCATTAAAATAAATCGCTCTCAGTTTCTCTTTCCTTATTTGCAGGAAAATCGATTGTTACAACGAATGTTCTTAAAGTTATGGAAGTATTAGACAAATACGTACTTCATATAGAATGTTTTCCGATTATTTACTGTCTTATCCCTACGTAGTAATAAGAAAGCATTTTATCTTGATTTAGACTAGATCTTGAGTTCTATCTGGTTGACTATTAGTTTTATCGAAATTTAGTAAGAACTAACTGTCCCAGCAGACGTTAATCTGCCCTTTTCGGTAGGTGAAAATATACCAAAACGATTTTGTTGACTACGCGAAGATATTGTGCACATATAAATCATGTCAGTTTATAAATATAAAATTTATTAGTAACTCGACTCTCCACTTATCAGGTCCAGAATTTGAGTCCTGTGAAGTTGGCAACCGAATTTGCAAAAATATTATATTTCATCGGAGTTCTCGGTAGATATTGTCACGTTCTCTTTTCCTTATACTACTTAAACTATTAATATATAACTATATGCGAGAGGTACTTACTTTTTTCGTGACTTCTTACTGGGGGTAGCTCTCTAAAACTCACTTCTACTAATCACCCTTAAATAATTATAATTAAAACACTTATAAAAGCTAGACTTATTTATTACTCAATCACAACTCTTTGTATTCGTGCCTAAATTAGTTCTATCCATTCCTCTAATCTTACTTCGCTCGATACCTCCCATTGCGCCCTCAGCGCCTTTGCTGTCTGTCGAACATCCACGGCTAGTAAAGACGCTGATTCGGTTCCGGTGTATCGAACGACGTTACACATATTTCTTATATTTATTTTATCTATGGAAATTTCCGTGGCATTACCCCCCTCTTCGAAAAAGTATGCTCCGACATATTTGCTTAAATTTAAAGGTCGCCGCTACCAAATTTCCATAGATAATCTTACATCTCTCAACTTATCCTATTAACTACATATCTTATAACATTACATCTTACATCTATAAATTTAAAAAATCTTAAACTATTTACATGTTATAAAGTTCTGAGTCCAATCATCAATTACCTCATCCAATGTTATAGATCAAATTGAAAAAATTGTTAAAGTAGTACCACCCAGTTTAAAGTTTCCATTGCCATTAGATGAAATAGTATTTTCTGATATACAAAGACTGGCTAAGGTCACTACCTTCGTTAGAGATACTAGAATTGTTTGCGTAATTACAATTCCGTTTGTTCAATTTTACCTATTTAAGTTATATAGAATTACCTCAGTTCCCGTACAACTTCAGAATGAGAAATTCATCTCAATTGAATCGAATATCCCATTTTTAGCCGTTAATTTTGAGCATAAAAGTTATTTTACATTGTCAATCGATCAATTCAAGCAGCTTCGACAAATTAGTGCTAAGTACTTTATCTCGAATGTAAATTGTCCAGTAATATCCAGTAGTTCTGAAATTTGTGAAATTCAATTGCTTAAGCCGAATGATAAATTGCCTCAGTCATGTGTCAGATATGTCAAAATAATTAAGTATTCTATTTATGAACACATACGTATTACTAATTCTTGGATTTTTATAATCCCAAATCAGGAAATAATTATAATTAATTGTGAGTCCAATCAGTATAAAACAAAAAAAAGTGTAATTAAATTAATAGGCACTGGTCGTATTAGTCTATCCAATGGATGTAAGGCTAGTAAAGACGCTGATTCGGTTCCGGTGTATCGAACGACGTTACACATATTTCTTATATTTATTTTATCTATGGAAATTTCCGTGGCAATATGGAATAATTCTGCAGTACTTTGCGCAAAATTTCAAGAGTTCTGCAGAATTTAACGAAACAATGGCAAACACCGATAATAAGTTTGGCAACCACGTTTGAGTAAAACAGTGCATTTTAGACATATTTCTGCACCTCGATCATAGTTCAAGTGTTCTTTTATAATTTTACAAAAAGTTTTGCAAAGATAAAAATTTTGCAAAAATTTTGCAAAAATTAAAATTTTGCAAAAAATGTTAAATTATGAAAATCGCACAACAGTCCTGATCGCAGTTCTCGTTGGAACTCTAAGAGTTCTTTAGAAAATCCTAATAACATTCTTCTCGAAAGTCGAAAATTCAAAAGATGTTCGAAAAATTAGAATTCATGTGATATAGGTACATGGAAAAGGGAAAAAATCGGACAACAGTTCTGATCGTAGTTCTCGCTAGAACTGTAAGAGTTCTATCGAAAATCCTAATAACATTTTTCTGTAAAGTTGAAAATTCAAGAGATATTCAAAAAATTAAAATTCATGTAATATACAGTGAAAAGAAAAAATAATCGCACAACAGTTCTGATTGCAGTTCTCGTTGGAACTCTAAGAGTTCTATCGAAAATCCTAATAACATTTTTCTGTAAAGTTGAAAATTCAAACGATATTTGAAAAATTAGAATTCATATAATATACAATGAAAAGAAAAAATAATCGCACAAGAGTTCTGACTGCAGTTCTCGTTGGAACTCTAAGAGTTCTATCGAAAATCTTAATAACATCTTTTCGTAAGTCAAAAATTCAAAAGAAATTCGGAAAATTAGAATTCATGTAATATACAGTGAAAAGAAAAAATAATCGCACAACAGTTCTGATTGCAGTTCTCGTTGGAACTCTAAGAGTTCTATCGAAAATCCTAATATCATTTTTCTATAAAGTCGAAAATTTAAAAGAGACTCGAAAAATTAGAATTCATGTAATATACAGTGAAAAGAAAAAGTAACCGAACGACAGTTCTGATCGCAGTTCTCGTTGAAACCCTAAGAGTTCTATCAAAAATCTTAATAACATTTTTCTGTAAAGTTGAAGGTTCAGAAGATATTTTTTGTAGAGTTAATAATTTATTCGAAATTTAGCGAAGTATGAAAATAACACTTTATTTATAATAAACAAAACTTACAGTTCCTTTTTTATATCTTACTAGAACTTCAAGAACTCTATCGAAAATACTGTCGTTGCATATCAAGCCGTCGTTGTATATTAGTTTTTTCCTATTATCTCGGCCGATTTTGATTTTTTTGAAAATACTTTAACAATTTAGAACAAACCTAGGACAACCGTCAGATTTTCAGTTTCGAAAATAAAACGCATGGTATACTTATGTAACGCGTAGTATATACTATTTGCCCTTCAACGTAATTGTGGCATTTATATATTCATGTTTTATTGCATTTAATGTCTTGAAAAAAATTCCAAAGAAGTGTTTACTTGTATGAGTTCTAGCAAGAACTGCGATCAGAATTGTTGTGCGATTATTTTTTTTTCACTATACATATAACAACCCATGAATTTTAATTTTCAACTTTACAGAAAAAATTATTAAGATTTTCGATTGAACTCTTAGAGTTCTAACGAGAACTGCAATCAGAACTGTTGTGCGATTATTTTTTCTTTTCACTGTATATTACCTGAATTCTAACTTTTCGAATCTCTATAATGGCGTGCGTTGTAATTGTTTCTTAACCTACTTTCTCCAGGGTTGATACAGTATTTGATGTTATGTTTCGTTGGTCAATAGTAGTAAACATGACCTTGTCTTCTTGTGAACTTTTATACCGTGTTTTATTGCTATTGCTTATTTAATAACCTTCCTTCATTATTTGCTTAAGCCATATCGTTACAGAATCAATTTTACTTTTTACGACGTTCACTTTCGTAGAGTGATTTCTTAGCAGGAATTGTTTCTTTGGCACTCTCCCGAAGACTTTTGGGAGGTTTCAACTTTCGATATTTTATTTTGAGCCACCGTTTTTGGAAACCTGACGCGCTACGACGTTGAATTTGATAACGATCTATGTGGCTCGACATGTTGATTCTTACGCGAATAATCTTTGTTTTAAAATAAGAGAAATGTATAATATTCAACTGAGTATATTACATTATACATACACGGTTGGCCTACGATTATCTTGCATGCGGCTTCCCGTACATAACACGAAAGGAGTTGCCAAACCGTACCTACCTAAGAAATATACATACGAGAGCGACAAGTAGACCTTCAGCGAATGTTATAACTGTGTGTAACGATGAGATCTAGATTAGTGGTTTGCCGTAGCAGATGTGATAGACAACGTACTTTAATTTTGTCAGTACTCTTGTTTGAGAATGACAAAAAAAAATATTAATGTATTCCGTAATAGTGATATACTACAGAGCTACGAATGTGTACAATACTATTACGACTGCAAGAAAAATCAAATAATATAAAATATAACTGCGAATGAAAACCAAATTCAATTCAATCATAAAAATAATAAATCTGAAGGAATTCTTATAATATTAACTTAAGATTCTTTTTTAAGAATATTACGAATGGAAGTAATACATAAAAACGCAACATAATCGCTGCAACATGCACACATGCACTACGTACATACCGTTTGACTGAAATAAAAGTAGATATAGGGAAACACAGACACGCACACATGTGCATGCAAACATGAAATGGAGGGGTACGATAATAGGGGAGATGAGTTCATACTGGGACACCGGGTACCGCAGCTTCAGTGCAAAACGTTGAAAGCTAGTATGCGGACGTTTGCTTTAAGGAATTGCTCCGTTATTTTGGTAATTGATGTATATTGTATTAACATTGAACTGAAACAAAACTCTATAAAAATTGTAACTAAAATAAAATGCTCACATTTAAAATGAAACAAAATATTATAATGAACTATACAAATAAATTTTGCACGACTTTGTACGAATTATCCTTCGCATACCATAACACAATCTGTATTTTTTCCTCGACAGTTAAGGGCATTTTATTTTAATATTTGCGAGTTTGCTCAGACACAATGTAAGTTCACGCTCTAAAGATACGGAACGAATGCCATGCGCGCATGGTGTTCGCGCTCTCGGTCTCCCCACAGCACCGGTCTTATGGTGGTGTGGGTAAACCGAGAGCCACACTCTTGAACTGTTGTATACATACATAGGTATGTACATGTTTATGTGTGTGTATTTGAAGATGCATATTAACTTTTAAATACGACAATCTGTATATTGGAATCTTATGATCGTATCGGCCTGTCGTCATAGCGGCCCCATTTTCTCGAGCAGTAGTTGCCCACATGCGGATAAATATTGGCAACAACGTTCGTTTCAATACATGGGCTTTTAGCTCGCATGCAAGTTAAAAACAAGCCGAACCTCTATGTATGTATATTATATACAGTGTGTAAATAAAGTAAGGAATAATATTCATATTTTGTTTATTATCGCTGTTTTGGAGAAAAGCTCGGACAGGTCAATTTAAATACTCTGGGACCTATGACGTCATCTCTTTTTCAAATGGAGCCTCCTTATTTTTTTGCTAGAAATAAAAAGTACATTTTTTCTGAATTTAGCAATACCGCATATATGTGGTATTTAAAATTAGTAGTTTTAGATATACGGAGGATCATAGGTATTAAAATGACAACAATAATTAACCTTGAAAATCAAAAGAGCAAATAGTAATAATTTATACTTGGGAAGATAAAAAAAAATTGAAATCCATAAAATCCGGAGGAACAAAATTAAATTGACCTGTCCGAGCTTTTCTCCCAAACAGCGATAATAAACAAAATATGAATATTATTCCTTACTCTATTTACACACTGTATAATTGCCTGGCTAAGATTTGGCATTACGGAACACTTAGGTGGGACATGTGTGGATTTGACATTCTCAAGGTAATATTGCACATATTGTTTTAATTACACATATTAATTAAATGAACACACACCTCTTTAATTTTATCAGACTGATGAAACCCAATATGGTAGAAACATATATGTCTGCGACTACTAACACACATTTAACACTTTCATATTTGAATTACAAAGTTCTATATTATATCTTTGACGCATGGTCAGTATTATTTGGGTGATAATGTTAGATGTTCGTCTTAGGTAAACTAAGGCCTTCTAATTGACCCCCATGAATGATATACGACAGTTCTGCCCTTAATTTTTACATTAATTACTCTTTTAATTGTGCAATTTGCGTCGATGTTATTTGTGTGGGGGAGTTGAATGCATGTCTTTGATAGATCAAGACCATTTGATGAAAATGCTAGTAGCGATGGTTTTATGCTTAATTGTTCACATTTTCACTTTTACACATTTCTCGTTTAAGTTATTCTTGTTAGTTATTGAAACATTTTATATGAGAGCTTGCTGTCAAATTATTATTTTATTATTGAGTGTCTTTACATTCTCGCTGCGCCAAAATAACTAATTACTTTTAATGCATTCTTATATACAGGGCCCGGCAATGAAGCGGGGACAGAAGATTACATGCTTATTTGAAAGTTAGTCAAATATTTAGTCATCGGATATTCTTGCGCGCCATCAAGCGCACGTTTTAAAAATATTTTGGTTTATACAGGCTGTTCCTGATGGAAATACCAGACTAAAGTTTTTTTTTTAAATGGAACACCCTGTATATTAATAGATAAAATGATCCGCGCTTGAAAGCTGGTTACATCGATATAATGCTGTATGGGTCTAAAGTTGATAGTTTCTGTGTTAATAATTATTTTACTTGATAAATTAATACATTTCAGTAGGCTATTCTGCATAACGAAAAACAAAAGATCCGAAACCAACAGTATAGAATATTTTTTACTAGTATTGAGTTTCGTTGCTACGTGAAATAAATTCTGTAACTGTTCGCGTTATACAGAGTGTTCACAATTTCGCAAAATCGAAGAAATGTCGTAATTTTTAAATGGAACACACAGTATATCAGTTCATTTTTGAATTGTTTATTAAATTTCATGTCAGAAACATGTAATACGTTAATACTTTAAATGTGACTATTACTGAGCTACTGTCGTTTTTTGATATGCTTTTGTTAGTTTTTACAAAAAAGTCAATTTTTTCAAATGGAACACCCTGTATATTATTTCATTTTTGAATTTCTTATTAAATTTCACATCAAAAACATATAAGACGTTAATACTTTAAAAGTGACTGAGCTATTGTCTTTCTTTGATATAATTTTGTCAGTTTTGTGGTTTTAATTAATATAGTATAGTACTGACAAAATTATATCAGAAATTTAATAAGAAATACAAAAATGAAATAATATACAGGGTGTTCTATTTGAAAAAATTGACTTTTTTGTAAAAACTAACAAAAGCATATCAAAAAAGGACAGTAGCTCAGTAATAGTCACATTTAAAGTATTAACGTCTCACATGTTTCTGACATAAAATTTAATAAACAATTCAAAAATGAACTGATATACAGGGTGTTCCATTTAAAAATTACGAGATTTCTTCGATTTTGCGAAATTGTGAACACTCTGTATAACGCGAACAGTTACAGAATTTATTTCAAGTAGAAACGAAACTCAATACTAGTAAAACATATTCTATTCCGTTGGTTTCGGATCTTTTGTTTTTCCTTATGCAGAATAGCCTACTGAAATGTATTAATTTAACAAATAAAATAATTATTAACACAGAAACTATCAACTTAGACCCATACAGCATTATATCGATGTAACCAGCTTTCACGTGCGGATCATTTTATCTGTTAATATACAGGGTGTCCCATTAAATAAAAAGCAACTTTAGTCTGGCATTTCCATCTGGAACATCCTGTATAAACCAAAATATTTTTAGCACGTGCGGTTGATGGCGCGCAAGAATATCCGATGACTAAATATTTGACTAACTTTCAAATAAGCATGTAATCTTCCGTCCCCGCTTCGTTGCCGGACCGTGTATATATATATGTCGTTAACCTAGTGTTTTTGACAGTTATTACAACAACAACACTGGGTGCAAAAGTAGCTCTTAAAATTGACAAAAGTTTATGAACAAACACAAAATTTAAACAATAACTATTAACTCAAAAGCATTTTTGATAAATAAATATGTAGAGCAACCAAAGAACTAGAATGTGGAATAATACAATGAGTCAAGACAATGAATTACCGAAATATTATGGACAGATTGCACATTTATATACACAAAATAAGACTAACGAGGACAATAATAATAATAATAATAATAATAATAATATTTATTGGTCCATTTGGCCTTGGTACACAAGGATTGGATATGTCAATATTAAAAAAATACATGTCAATTACAAAATAAGTAACATTAAAATTAAAATCAAAACAAGTTGTAAACAAACGCTCACAGATATATATGTCAAACACCCAAACTACTCGTCCGAATGTGACTCTCGAACTCCTCGATGCTGTAAAAAACACCATCAAGTAACAGCCCCTTCAACTCCCTCTTAAATATTTTCATTGTAGGCGAGCCTTTCACTCTTTCTGGTAAAAGGTTGAACAGTTGACAACCTGCATAGAATGGAGATTTCTTAAAGTAAGAGTGAGTTGGTTTACGAGCCCTTATGTCATTCCTTTTTCGCGTCTCGTAATTATGACATCCGCCATTTTTCTGATAATGGTCCCGATTTTTGTAAATATAAGACAACAATCTATAAATATATATTGATGAGACCGTTAAGATCTTATTTTTGGAGAATAAATCTCTGCAGGATGTTTCGCGCGATACGCATAGAGCTTGAACGTGCTTAAAAAATGCATAGAAACTTTACATCTGCTGGTATAATTATATCTCGGCAAATTGGACACCTCACTAATACATAATAATATAAGGTCGTATTCAAGGTGACACCGCTCAGAAAAAAAAACTCCTAATAAATGAAGCCACCCGATTCCACATATACACTTACATGATCTTTATTTGTATTAGAACACAATACCTTGATTATGTAATGATTATAAATAAAAAGTTATTTGGCTAATGGAAGTCTGTAAAACGAGCGTGTTCCCCATCACGGGAGTGTGGTGGAGGATTTTAAAAATAACATCAAATAATGTATACATATACATATATATACAAGCATTAAAAATATTCGTAGCCAAACATACAATAAAAGTAATTAAACTAATTTGTTATCATGACGTAGAGGCTATATTGACTAGAAATAAGGAATTAGTAACAAAAATGACAATTAGGAAAGCAAGTCAAATAAGTACCTAGATTCATGGAAGATATTTGTGTGGTGGAATTCCATGTTGTCCATGACAAATGAGGATTTTCTGATGAAACTGCATGACATGTTTACATTTTCACTTTTAATCACACAGCATTTTCATTTTTAACGTTTTGTCACTAGTTTGTCATTCAACATAAAGGTCGGCTTTTCTGCCTTGTAATGAAGTTGGATGTCGTTTTTGATAAATCAAGGATCTTCCAATAAATGACATTCCATCGTAATTATCATTTTTGTTATTAATTTAATATTTTTAATCAATATAGCCTCTACGTCATGATGCCAGATTAGTTTAATTGAAGATTGTTTTTCTAAAAAGACTTTTCAACTCCTTTAAAATTATCCTTTCCCGTGTTGGTGTTCTGAAAATGCCATGAACGTCAACAAACTCTTCATACTCTTCATAATTTTTATCTATACCTCGATCAAAAAGTAATACCAACAGTATCTGAAACATCTGTTGACTTATCAAGAGCCAAAAAAAACACTCTTAGTGCCGATTTTTGTCAGACAATTGATATCATATATTTACTACAATGTCATCTACTCTTCGAGCAATTGTTAGCTGACAAACTAATGTTACAAAATAAATTAGATTTAATGGACTCATATTTTCTGTTTTAAAATCATTCCAATCCTTGATTCATTCGCTATAAGATTGGCGAGATTACGTGTTTCAAAAATCATATTTTTCTAACCGGAGACTTCCTAAAAATTTTTGATAATGTTTTGTCTCATAATGATCTTCTATTTGGTATTCTTTGGGGACTGGACGGATATTGTTTCATTGAAAATTATATACATTGCCTTATTACTTAACTTAATCACGGACTATTGACACTCCCATAAGAATATATTCAAATTAAAAATATTTATCTATTTAGCGTATGGAATGAGTATCGCAATGGGAACTACATACTTTGTAGTAGAAAGACATAGAAGATGTAAATAAATAATTGTAACTTGTCACACAAATGTTTGAAATTTTTCGTGAGAAGTGTCAAAATTAACATGTGGTATTTGCAGGAAACTGAGCTAACAGAAACATATTGAAGACAGTATAACAATATATCTGTAATAAATAATTGCACTCTCCGAAGCAAATAATGTTGTATGCGATAACAAATCTACAAAACAATGTTTGAAATACTATAAATATAACATGATCAGCAATATGTATTGTTGCGTTTTCGGGTTCGTAATAATCAACTCGTGCAAATGTTTTGAAACAGTCTGTATATTTATACACTTAAAAACTAATCACAATATAAAAATATAAAATAAATGTATCACACTTAAAACTACTAGGATTTAAATTAACACAGGTATTTATTTCTATCACTTCTATTTATATAACACTGTAATATTTGTGTATTTATTGCACTATAAAAAAAATGCACCGCTTATATTTATTTTAATCTGTTCAGTAAATACCGCACGACTACTGAATGAATCCTTCCTGGGCACCGGCCGCTTCTTATATCGGCACACAAGACTCTGGAAACACTCGCGAAGATTCTCTCTTTCTCTCGATGTTTGTAGAACATACGACAGACCTTCTGTCGCTCACACATTATATACATGTGGACGATTTATGATGCGTCGCGCCAATGTTTACTCTTCTACTTTTTTTGTGAAGTTATTTTCGTTACAGTATGTATAATTGAATGCAACGATGAATAAAAGAAAATATGTAGATCAAGACATGATTAGCAAGTATATACACGTATGCTTATAGATATAGTGATCGAAGAAAAGGAAATTTTAAGTTTTCGGGGAAAAAATAATTTAGAGAAAATTTCTCTGTTGTCTGATTATCACTGATCTAGAATGGTGGATCAAGCTCCCGCTGTTAAACTAGCCTCCTAAGAAGAATGTTAGCAGATTTGTCGGGCTATTTTAATTAACAGCTGTGACAATTTAATTTTAAGCATACCAAGAGAATTTGATTGATAACCCACTGAAATTTATTTTTATCATTATTTATTATTTTATCAATAAACTTCTTCACAACTCTGTAATTATTATACTATTATATATAATTATTTGACACAATTCTATTCTGTATGTTAATGTTTAATATGTGTGGCGTGGGTCATTATCAGATGCTAAATTAAACTAATTATTATTACCCTTGAGTTTGACATAGTATCTGAAAATGTGAATAAGTAACTTATGCTATATGAACCCCATTCACTAAAAACTAGGAGCTCGATACATTTAACTAACTGAGATCAACTACGACTTATCAAAGAATTTGACAATTTCTTGAAAAAAAAAAGCTGGGTCAAGAAATTGATGAGTTTAAAGCAACCTTAAGCATATTAGAACTACAACGAAAGCGTAAAGCTACGGTTTCCTAAGAAAGCGGTGCCGCTATCTAGCGGCCGTAATGTAGCGGTGTGTGACGTCACAAAAAACATTGTGCATTAAAGCCAGATAGCGTTGGTTTCCTAGAGGCGTTGGACGTAAAATAGCAGTACGGCCGTCATAGCGGTGGCAAACAGTTGGTGAACGTTTTCTTCTGAGACGGTAAACATTTTTACTTTCTTATACGTAGTATGAGGAAGTATTGTGATGTTGTAAATTTTCGACCTCGAGATTTCTGCAGATGTCCACGTTTTGAAGTCCCCTGATACCGAAAAAGTGGTTTTTAAAAAATGTCTGTCTGTCTGTCTGTCTGTGACCACGATAGCGGTCAAACCGCTATAGCTATCAATTCCAAATTTTGTATTTACGTGTATAATCTCCCTCTTGAGGTCTGATTAGTTCTTCAGTAAAATCGGTAGACCGGAAGTAGCAGTTTATTTCAGTGAACAAATCGAATTTTGCCAATATTTCGTCAACTACAAAGTTTAAACAAATTTATAAAGAATTCATATGTACTTAAAATTAAGTTTGAGACAAATTGTCTTAAAAAAGTTTTTCGAAATTCCAACCGGAAATAGGTCTTTTACTCTTATCGAAAATCAGTTATTTGCGAATAGTTCGCAAGTCATGCTTTTTAGACAAGTACGTTACGAGTATAAAAGTATTTAGAATATAATTTTCAATATCTTTTCCATAAAAAAAATTTCAAAATTCAGACCGGAAGTACCACTTTTAATCTTATCGAATAGCGATTTTTTGCAAATATGTCGTAAGTTATGCATTCTATATACCGTATGTGTCTATTTTCATTAGCTATAGGGATTCAATGTTTACATGCGATTTATACGTATACAAATAATACTTGGCAACGTGTGTCTCCCGGCAACAATCGACATCACAGCGACTTTCCCCGATCTTGCCACTTCTACATTAAATGTTGAGCAGCGAACACGTTCCGAGATATAGTCTGCAATAAAATCCGTCATCATCAAATGGCCGGCGCGATCTAGTTGTTTATTATTATTTTCAGAATCCTTTTTTATTTACCTTATTTTTAATTTTATTAGAATTACGCTTTTGTTTGTGTCATGCTTAATAATTCCCTGCATTTACTGAAAGGAAAAAGAAAAATCCTTGCAAGGCGTAAATATTATTTCTAAGCGCAGTACATACATCCAAGTCAATAGTCCAACAGCTACTGCTAACTTGAGCTTGTATCTGTATCTTGTATCATCGGTCGCGCTCGCATTGAAGAGAAAAGTAGGGGGTGCCATGTTGTCACATATTGCATGAATTAATCGCCTATGGCTAATGAAAATTGACACGTGCTGTATATTTATCAAGAGTATAAAAGTATTTAGAACTGGATTTGCAATATTTTTTGTATACATGAAATTTCAAAATTCGGACCGGAAGTAGCACTTTTACTCTTAGCGAGTAGCACTTTTTTTCGAATATCTTGCAAAGTATGCATTCTATAGCGATTTATTAAGAGAACAGAAGTACTTAGAATAATATTTTGAATAATTTTTGTATAAAAAGATTCTTAAAATTCCATAATTTGAAACGCTCATACGTATAAGAAAGTCGTGTCGTGGCCACACCTCATTTTTTTAAAAGAAAACAGCGTTTATAAACAAAAATGAGTAACAGAAGTGCAACTGCTACTGTTGGACCAGCAAGGAGGATGAAATTTTAATTGAAGTAATGAATCTTTATACTGTGTGTCTAAAAAGTCTGGAAACACCCAAATAAAATCGAAACGGATGATTTTTGAGAAAAATGCAAAAACAGGTCAATTAGTATTTTCAAAAAACTATTGGCTGATGGTGTCTGTTTGGAATTTTTGATGACCTTGAAAAAGTTATGATGTCATCAAAAAAAAATTTAAATGGCAACGTCGCATTTTTAATTTTATTCTTGATAGATCTTTTAATTGTCTAAACGACAGTTAAAAAATGTTTCATTCTACTTAAGAAAAATTTTGAAAAAAAAAATCATTATAGAAAACAAAGAACATTTTAATCGTAGAAATCAGCAAAAACTCTTACAATAAATGTTCAAAATGTTATCCTTGAGCATCTTGGCAATACCCTAAACGATAATAAAATTCATTTTGAACGTTTTCTATCATTTCAGGAGTTATCCTTCGTACTTCAATCTCAATCCGTTGACGCAAGTCTTCCAAATTTTCAAGTTTAGTTGCGTATACCTTATTTTTTAGGTAACCCCACAAAAAATAATCAATAGGCGTTAGATCTGGCGACCTAGCCGGCCACTCGATAGCCCCCCTCCTGCCAATCCATTTGTTTGGGAAGGTATTCTCGAGATAATGCCGAACATTTCCCGCATAGTGGGGTGCCCCATCTTGTTCAAACCAAATTCTTTGGCTGGGCAAATTAGGATCTTCATGGTTCGGAAATATTTCTGCTAATGACGGAATTAAATAATTTTGTAAAAAATCCAAATACATTTCCGCCGTCAGGTTACCGTTGAGGAAAAAAGGCCCTATAATTCTGTTACCAATTAAACCAGCCCATACATTTAATTTCTGAGGATACTGAGTTCGTACCTCTCTCATCCAGCGTGGATTTTGGCGTGCCCAGTACCTGCAGTTTTGTCTATTAACAGTCCCATGTAATGTGAACCTAGCTTCGTCTGAGAATAAGATATTTCTGATACAAAACGGATCATTATCACACATAGGCAACAGTTGTTCGCAAAACTGTACACGCCTGTCGAAGTCGTCTTCAGACAGCTCATGAACCAAACAGATTTTGTAGGGATGATACTTAGTTTTCCGGAAAATATTACCAATTGTACTCTTCGACACGTTAAACTCCCGAGCAAGCTGTCGTGTACTAGAATTTGGAGTTTCCTCTACTGACAAATAATATAATACGTCGAGTTGCGTATCTTCTGCGATCTTTGGACGACCACTTCTAGGGCGATCTCGAACATGGCCTTCTTCCTGAAATTTTTTTTGAATCTTACTCACTGCAGAAATACTAATTGGGGCACGCTCCGGATGTTCTGTATTAAATAAGTCGCAAACTTCTCTAACTGAACGAGCCCTATCCTCAAAACCAATCATCATCAATATTTGAATACGTTCCCTCTCACTTAAAAGCATTTTTAAACAGATTTTTTTAACTTATGCACAATTCGTATTTGACAGAATGTCACAAATAAAACAAAATGTGTTTGAAAAATAATCGACTTTTAAGCCAACTATGTTCTTTTTTTAAAGACAAACTTTTCCATTTTCGAAGAAGTAATTAAATTTTTCTCGGTCATTTTCTTAAGTAAAATGAAAAATTTTTTTACAGTCATTTAGACAATTAAAAGATCTATCAAAAATAAAATTAAAAATGCGACGTTGCCATTTAAATTTTTTTTGATGACATAACTTTTGCAAGGTCATCAAAAATTCCAAACAGATACCATCAGCCAGTAGTTTTTTGAAAATACTAATTGACATGTTTTTGCATTTTTCTCAAAAGTCATCCGTTTCGATTTTATTTGGGTTTTCCAGACTTTTTGGACACACAGTATAATATTAAAAGTAAAGATTACAGAAGATTACTCTCCTGTGGCCAAATGCCTAAATAGAATTAAAATCGTTAGATTATTTTATTTATTTTCAGATGTTGAATGCTGTAAAAGACAGTCGTAGGTAAGGGATTATTACATTCGGCATAGGGGAAAACCTAGTACTGGTTCGCAGGAGGAGAAGCAGCGAAGAAGAGGTTTGAACTGCTATCATTCCTGGATAGCACACCTTCATCACAAAGAAGCTCAATTACCAATGTTGTTGGAGATGACCTTCAAGAAAGTGAAATTACGGAACATACACGTGCTGACATTGAAGAGGACATATCTCACATTAATAATACAGAAAATAAAACGACATTCAGTCTTTTGATGAAAATGATAATAACAAAGAGAACGTCAGTAAAGAACAATTTGGAAGAGAAAAGAAAAAGAAGAAAATGTCAAACTCTGAAGAACGACTGCTGCTCCTGAAAGGAATAGCTCAGCGAAATGTAACTGCTGTGCAAAATGAATTTGATGAAACAGACTTGTTCTTCAAGTCTAGGCAAAAATTGTAAAACAACTTCCTCGGTATGAACAAATTCAATTAAGGGTACAAATTTCATCGTTGGTTGGTAATGCTGAATTAAGAAATATTTCAAATGCGTCTAGGCAAACGAATCAATCATCAACAACGAGTTCAACACTAGCTTTCCAATTAATATGATTTCTCGAATAACTAATGAAACAAGTCACCAGCGACAATTGTATTACTTTTCAGACACAAGTATGTCTACTTCAAACGAGTCGCGTCAAAACAGCGAGTTACCAAAACAAAGCCCGCCACCAAGCACCACCATTGGTTCAGAATTTTTACTTGCCCAGCATCAAATCAAAAGCGCGTTTTCGTCTTAAATTATGACGGACAAATTTATTTCAATGTGTAAAATTAATAATAGATTTTAAAATTGTTATTGTAATGATATGATTATGTTGTTTGTGCTTCATGCACTTACCTAACAAATATACATAACTTTTCATCTGGGTGTATTGACTTTTAATATCTATTATATGGTTTTGAAGTTAAGTCATCTCTTATGTGATTTAGTACACAAACAAACAAACGCTGGTGTTAAGCGAAAGTATTGTCTGAATTTTTTTTCGATGCAGTGCAGATGTTGACGCATTAAAATTTCAAATACACTCTCGGTGGAACGATTTTTAAATATATCAGTCTCTTCCGATGACTCCTCATCTTCCAAATATAGTAATAATGTCTAGATCGTCCATTTTCCACCGCAATCGACTCACTTGACCGTTGCCGCCTTTTCTAAGTTTACATCACCGGACGGCCGTTTTATTACGTCCGCCGCGTGACGTCATATTTCGGTCGCTAGATAGCGGCACCGCTTTCTTAGGAAACCGGCATTTCGGATCGACTTAAAATAAATCATATTCCTATTCATATTGATACAAGTTCAGAGACGCAAGAGCGCAAAAAGAGGGTTGAAGCATAAAAATGTTGGGACGCGTACATAAAATTACAGTCAGTCACAGTAAAAATTGTTCATTTAAATTAATTGTTCGCACTCTGTTAATATTTGTTATAAATATAGGTAAAATAATTAATATCTTATAATACGATAGTGTGATAATAATATAGGCCGTCAGCACTAGCAAATTACTTGTCAACTTTGTACAATAAATTGTTAAACTCTGTATGAATAATCGGCGTATTTCTGCGTATTAAAAAACGCTGGTTAGTAGTATTCGATGATTAGTCTTAATCACTGATTAGTTAACAGAGTATTTTAAACGGAATTCAAAATATTCGACCTCAGCGAGATGATTGTAAATGTAGGGAAAACTTTTCAGGCTTATTGCAGAATAAGGTACCTACCTATGAAGATCAATTTCATAAAAAAGCGAACCTAACTTATAATGGGTTAAAAAATTTATTTGAGAATTCCGTACAGACGTTATATTTAATACCTTCTAAGATACATGAAAATTATCTACATATATAGGAACTGTTATATCAAAAACATATCTTTAAATTACTAATCAT
The DNA here is from genome assembly GCA_963170755.1 of Amphimallon solstitiale. Classification (NCBI taxonomy): domain Eukaryota; kingdom Metazoa; phylum Arthropoda; class Insecta; order Coleoptera; family Scarabaeidae; genus Amphimallon; species Amphimallon solstitiale. Next base: position 25,291,901 of record OY720684.1, read on the forward strand.
AAATAAGACAACAATCTAAATTTTATTATCATTCAAGGATTAATTTTGCGTTTTCAGTTTATCAGTTATTTAAATTTGAAAAATGTTTGCAGATTTTATGTGGCTAATTGTACATATTGTCTGTCCAGTTTTTCTTTACAATTCTTCCATTAACGCCCGGTTTCATAATACATGTGCCAAAGTCCCTTTAACCTACTCCTACTTTGAGTTAAAGCTGACTTCACGGTGAACTTAAAGTAAAAGCGTTTCATAATGGTATGGGGATGTCACTTTAACTAAAGTTAATTTTATTGTAATGTTTTTGTGTTGGTTACATTGTATTATAGTTCCTTTTTCAATTTTACGCTTTTATATTGGTTTTCCTGACAGTTTTACCAGCTTTTTATGTTTGACGTTTGACAATATTGTCTGACATGTGTCTAACTATAACTTGAATTCGCTTTCGATATTGATAGTGAGAGTTTATTATTAAATATATTGTGCAAAATGTGTGACCACAAAGAGAAGGGAAAAAAGAAGAATACGTAGATGAGCTAATTTTAGCAAGGATAAAGAATTGTTGCTCGTGCAGGAAGTGGAAAAGGAAAAACTTTGTATAGAGCGCAAATGCTTTTATTCTACAAATTCAGTCTTTACAGCGTAGATAAATGTGTAACCTTAAGTAAATATATTTATTATACAGGGTGGCTGACAAAAAACGCCCCAAGCCGTAGCTCCGTTATTTACTATCCGATTTTAAAAAACAAAATATCAAATAAAATGGTTAAGTAAATACTATCAATTGGCGCAATCGAAATATTATTAGGAACAAAAAGTTTGAACATGCGATAGTCAATTTTTTTTTTTTAAATGGCAACGTATATTTTTAATTAATGTTTCGGATAAAGAATGTTTTCCTAATTTTGATGATGTATAACACGTCAATTTTCAACATAAGTGTGCCGTGGTTAATATCATTTTATTGGAATGGAAATTTTAAAAAAATACAAATAAATACGAAACTTATCTACAAATATTGTTCAAATTGTCTGCCGCCTTGTTGAAGACATAGTTGACACCTTCTAATTACTCCATTAGTGGCGTTGAGTATAAAATTAGGAGATATTTCGCGGTAAGCATTCAGAATTCTTTGCCCTAAAATGTCTATATTTTCCGGACTAGTAAAATAAACCTGATCTTGAAGATAGCCCTATAACCAAAAATCCAGCGGCGTAAGGTCGGGCGAACGAGCGGGCCATTGAATTGGTCCATTGGTCCCTATCCACCTCTCAGTAAATGTCGCATTTAACCATTCAACATTTATTAAGGCATTATGAGGAGGGGGCCCCATCTTGCTGAAAGTTCATTCTGTTTAGCTCGGTAATTGGCAAATCATCTAAAAAGTTTGTAATGTTTTCACGCAATAGTTGATGGTATTTTGCTTGATTTAAGATGCCATCTATGAAAAATGGGCCAATTAATCGATCACCCCAAAGACCGCACCATACATTTAAACTGAATCTTTGCTGAAAAATATTCTCAATTATAATTCTTGGGTTTTCTTGGCTCCAACATCGATTGTTCTTTCTGATAAAAATGCCATTATTACTGAAACTGCATTCGTCCGACCAAATAATTTTTCGATAAAAATTACGATCTCGTTGTGTAACATTAATTTAAGAAAAAGTTGCAAAATTGCATTCTTCGACCATGATCATTTTCCAATAGTGCTTGTACTTTTTGATAGATGTATGGTATGAACTTGTGCTTTTTGAGTATCGCTTGTGTTGTTTGGTGCGATACGCCGACCTCATTTGCAATTCTCCGAGTAGAAGTCCATGGACTTTCTTCCACGCATAAAAGAACATCCAATTCTGTATTTTCCTTAAACTGTCGACTCTTACTTTTTGGCATTTTGAAGGCTCCATATTTTCTTAAATTCTGTTCGATTCTTCCGAATTTACGACGGTCTGGAACCTCTCTTGTCGGATAACGATAACTGTAGAGTCTCACAGCTTCAGCACTATTTCGATTACATTCAAAGTATACTTGCAACATGTCGGTCAGTTGATTGCTATCCATGTTAATGATGAATTAAACTCACAGAAAGAATCAGAACGTTGAACTAATGTCACACCGATATACAAATGTCACAATGACAGTATTTATCACTTGATGCATTTGATTGCTATTCACGGCACACTTGAAACTTATGTTGAAAAATTGACGTGTTATACATCATCAAAATCAGGAATACATTCTTTATCCGAAACATTAATTAAAAATATTCGTTGCCATTTATAAAAAAAAAATTGACTATCGCATGTTCAAACTTTTTGTTCCTAATAATATTTTGATTACGCCAATTGATAGTATTTACTTAACGATTTTATTTTATATTTCGTTTTTTAAAATCGGATAGTAAATAACGGAGCTACGGCTTGGGGCGTTTTTTGTCAGCCAGCCTGTATATATGGAATAGCTCCTTAAGAGAACAGTTACTTAACTGTATTCAATTTTTTGTCAATTGTTTAAAAAATTTTGTATGATACGACTATCAGATGTACAAAAATAAAGCAATGAATCATCTAAATTTACTTTTATTAAATAAATATAAGTACCAGAAAGCAGAAATAAATAATTTACAATATTAAAATATTTCTATACTTGCACTCATAAATAATACAGTCATGAACATTATATGAAGTAAATTTCTTTTCAAAAAATTGTGTGTTACTTGTCATTATACTACACATACATAATACCAATTTAAAACACAAAGTTTCCGAAATTATTAAAAAAAGAGTTTGTTAAAGTCAAACAATCTAATTTTGAATTATCAGTTGCTAAATCAATTCAACAAAAATCAAAATCAAATAATCTTATTTTTACCAAAGCAGATAAAGGCAACACGGTAACATGAAAACTAACAACTTTAAAGAGGCAAGTAACTTTGAAATACTAAAAAAAGACCCTACGAATAAATTTCAGAAAGAAATTAAGGTAGCTGTAGATAACGCCCAATCAATCATAAATGAAAAAGGAAAATACAGATTATTTTTATCAAACTCTCAACATCCAGAACTTTATTCATTAATTAAACTTCATAAAAATGAGTACCCATTTAGACCGGTTGTGTCATTTTTTAGTCCCTTCATTTAATGTTTCGAAACTACTTATAGATATCATTTCCAAATTTTGTTCATTTAAACCACAATTTTCTATAAAAAAACTCAACCGAATTAATCAATAAAATTCAAAATAACAATCTACCATATAATTCCAAGTTTATATCATTTGAAGTAACGAATCTATTTCCCAGAATCTTTCCTAAAGAAACTATAACACTTGTTGATAACTTGCTTACGTATACAATAAAGTAAATCCGGTAATTCATTCTGACATTATTTCTTTATTAAAAGTCTGTTTAAATCAAAATTATTTTCATTTTAACGATGAAATTTACAGTAGCAAGGTTGGTTTGATTATGGGTAATCCTCTCAGTCCACTACTAGCTGAAGTTTTTATGGACAATATCGAAAAATTAATTCATAAACACCCAATGAGTAATAAATTCATGTATTGGTGCAGATATGTGGACGACATTTTAGTCAGCTTCACTGGGACCACTAGACAACTAGATAGCTTCGTAGCATATATAAATACTATCCATAGTAATATCAAATTCACCATAGAAACAGAACAAAATAACAATCAACTTTTTAGACCTTACTATTTCGAAAATAAATAATAAACATGATTTTTCCATTTTTTATAAACCATCACACACTGATATAACTATTCATAACAGTTCAGCCCACCCACATAGCCATAAATTAGTAGCGTACAATAGTATGATACACAGACTTCTAACAATTCCCTTAATTACTAATAATTATAACAAAGAATTAAATATTATTAAACAAATAGCGTGCAGTTAATAATAACTACGACCCAAAGTTAATTGATAATATCATAGCTAAGAAAACGCACAAACAAACATTAGATCAAATATTTCCTTTGGATAAAAACAAAAATAATCAATATAAATGTTTAACATACATAGGTAAACCCTCAGTTAAATTCAAAACATTTTTAGAAACTTTAGACCTAAATATATGCTTTAAAACAGATAACAATTAGGTTCATTAAAAACAGTAAATCCAAAGCGTCAAAATTTAATAAATCTGGAGTATATAAATTAAAATGTGGTAGTAATTATGACAAAATTTATATTGGTAGAACGTACAGAAATTTCAAAACTAGAATTTCAGAACATAAACGTATTTAATATGATAACAAAAAACCAGATTCTAATTACTCAAATCACTTATTATCAGCACATGGCACATAACACATAACACATAACATGTTTGTAAATATAGTGAAGATTTAAACAAATTTGTTGTTTTATTTTACGTTTACTTATACATACTTTCAATATAAAGTTTCATGCTGTGGGTTTAGCAAACAACTTTTTGAAGTATTCCAGTGAGATAGAAATGTCAGTTTCATATAACTAGTAGTATGAAGAAGAAAAAATTATATGTACATATTACAAGTTATTAAAATGTCCACTGATTAACAAACGCCTCATTTCTAGCCTCCCGCTATTATTAACAACTGCAAAATGTAAAATTTTTCTTCAATCTTCCCATTTCAACATTGTTACGAGGCATGTAGATATAATTTGGCAGTAATGAGCATATAGCATTGGATACCCGTTTGATTATCCTACAAGATGAGGCTTTGGATACGCCAAAAAACTCTCCAACTGCAATAAGCATAAAACGTTAATGTTAACAATAACTGTGTGAGCGCTGTATGCATCCTCCACTAAAATATATCATTTATTAGTAGTGATACAATAACTTCATGATAATACCTACCGATTTGCAGGAAGTGAAATTAAATGTTTGATTCTTTCTAACAGAGAAACGACTGTTTCTTTTGTTAGTCTGAATCTATCAAAAAGTTCATTGTCATTGAATTTATTCAAACCGTTCTTTAACAAGGTAATCGTCAACAACACATAGTATATTATGCAATGAAAAATCTGTATTTCTATTGGATATAAACTTGTATCATAATGAAAATCTGTATCGTACTCGACATCTTTAAAGTACAGGTTCGGCATATCTAATAATACAATTAAAGTATGGGAGTAGAAAATAGTATATTATGCAATGAGCATTTAATGATAGCTATTAAGACACGAGTAAGAAAATTTGTAATGAATACGTGTCTTAATAGCCATTAAATGCGAGTTGCATACACTATCTTTTCTACGACCCCGTAATAAAACATTATTTTTTGAACATTCCATTTCATAAATTGAGGTTAAAGTTTTCCATGCACCCTTGCGAATTTAGCTGGTAATAAATTGTTCGTGGTTGCTAAGGCTTGTTCCATAATTTCTGGTGGACTCAAATTTTACATTTCGTCATTATCCTTCATTTTTACCGTTCATATTTTCAAAAAAGTACAAATTTTAAGTACTTACTTGTAAATTGCAGAGAACTGTCACATTTATTTAATTTGTATATCTGTCAGATATGCAGTCGCCATATTGAATATTGTTTGAATATTGGAATGTCGCATTCCTATTGGATATAAACTTGTATCGTAATGAAAAATCTGTATTTCTATTGGATATAAACTTGTATCATAATGAAAATCTGTATCGTATTCGACATCTTTAAAGTACACGTTCGGCATATCTAATAATACAATTAAAGTATGGGAGTAGAAAATAGTATATTATGCAATGAGCATTTAATGATAGCTATTAAGACACGAGTAAGAAAATTACAATACGAGGCGAAGCCGAGTATTGTAATGAATACGAGTGTCTTAATAGACATTAAATGCGAGTTACATACACTATTTTTCTACGACCCCATAATGAAACATTATTTTTTTGAACATTCCATTTCATAAAGTGAGGTTAAAAATTTCCATGCACCTTTGCGAATTTAGCTGGTAATAAATTGTTCGTGGTTACTTAAGGCTTGTTCCATAATTTCTGGTGGACTCAAATTTTACATTTCACTGTCATTATCCCTCATTTTTACCGTTTATATTTTCAAAAAAGCACAAATTTTAAGTACTTACTTGTAAATTGCAGAGAACTGTCACATTTATTTAATTTGTATATCTGTCAGATATGTAGTCGCCATATTGAATATTGTTTGAATATTGGAATGTCGCATTTCTATTGGATATAAACTTGTATCGTAATGAAAAATCTGTATTTCTATTGGATATAAACTTGTATCATAATGAATATCTGTATCGTAATGGACACCATTTAAGTACAGGTTCGGCATATCTAGTAATACAATTAAAGTATGGGAGTAGAAAATAGTATATTATGCAATGAGCATTTAATGATAGCTATTAAGACACGAGTAAGAGAATTACAATACGAGGCGAAGCCGGGTATTGTAATGAATACGAGTGTCTTAATAGCCATTAAATGCGAGTTGCATACACTATTTTTTCTACGACCCCATAATAAAACATATTTTTTGAACAATCCATTTCATAAATTGAGGTTAAAATTTTCCGTACGTTTTTGTGAATTTGGCTGGTAATAAATTGTTCGTGGCTACTAAGGCTTGTTCCATAATTTCTGGTGGAGTCAATTATTACATTTCACTGTCATTATCCCTCATTTTTACCGTTTATATTTTCAAAAAAGCACAAATTTCAAGTACTTACTTGTAAATTGCAGAGAACTGTCACATTTATTTAATTTGTATATCTGTCAGATATGCAGTCGCCATATTGAATATTGTTTGAATATTGAAATGTCGCATTCCTATTGGATATAAACTTGTATCGTAATGAAAAATCTGTATTCCTATTGGATATAAACTTGTAACATAATGAAAATCTGTATCGTAATGAACACCATTATAGTACAGGTTCGGCATATCTAATAATACAATTAAAGTATGGGAGTAGAAAAACTATATTATGTGAGGTTATACCGGTTTTGTCGTTAAAGTAAATATTAAAGGTGGTTAAAGGTAGAAAATCCTCACTTTGGCTTAAAGTGACTTTGTAGTTGACTTTAAAGTTAAACTGACATTATGAAACCAAAATTTAGGGTTAAAGTCAACTTTGAAATTAAAAGTCACTTTAACTTCATTATGAAACCGGCCGTAATTTATGTAGCTATAAAGTCTTGTCTTCTATTAAAGGTATAAAATTAATACTTTGTATTTAATATCAGTTAGCGAGAATTGAAAACGATATCCTCTTTAAATTTGTAAATGTGTTTGCCGTAATTGTATACAGGCTAAAATGCAACATATTTTGGATTGAAGTCAGATTAGCTTATCGGTCATTTTTAAATCCTGACGTTTGCGTATAATTTAATCATGAAAAATCAACAGTTAAGGTAAAACATACATACCTATATACAACAAAATAACGATGTGAGAAAATAAAGGTGCAAATAAAAATAACACGATGACCAACCAGGGAACGAGTGCAGGAGTTTTAGTGGAAACCTTGTTAAAGTGTAACGTTGATGTTCCTGAAGTTAAACGCTAATACTCATTTCCATATCATTACAGGCGTATATGTATATGTATGTACTACATACGTATGTCCTTATGTATGTATATATACACACATATATGAAAGAGAATCACCAGACCTGTCGGCTCATAACACTTGTGAACTTTGTTTTGGTTTATTTAGTTAGTCGGAAACGGTTTGGAGAGGTGGTACACGTACGAACTTGGGAAAACAGGGAAAACGCCAGGCCAACGTTTTCCGTATTCATTTGTATTCAAGCTGTACAGAGATTAACCACAGTACTTTCGCATTGCAAGACAATTTGAGTTAATAAAATCTCACATACTGTATTTTCGTATTATACAATAGAACCCGCTTACAAAACTCAATTCAAATGAATATTCTGCAGATTTAGTTGAGCAAGAGAAATATTCATATACTGAGTTATATGCACGTAATTTTGATATATTATACACTCCTTTAGGAATTAAGCCACCTTACTGTTCTCTAAATCTTTATGTGTTGGGAGATTCCTTTTATTTATAACAGGTCATCGAAATTGATTTTGATGGTCGCGCCTGTGATTCTGTGATAAATTTTAGACTCTCCCATAACAATAACAATAATAATAATAATATTTATTCGTTCAGTTGACCATAAAAAAAAATGGTATAGAACAAGTCAATATAGTGTAAATGTAAATATAAAAAGTCAAACAATACAAATATGATACAAGCATAAGCACTAACCAATGCAATACAGTATAACATGTAAAAAATAAAAATAATATGAATACAACAATCACTAACAAACAATTTAGATATGCAAATCTAAAATCTGCCTGTTATTTTCAAAGTCACTGAAAGAGTATTAGCATCTAGCAATCAGTGACTTTTTTAACTCTACTTTAAATTTTTCCATCGGTAGAATTTTTGGAGATTCTATTATAGGCAGTTATCATTAAATACTGTGAGCTTTTTTTATAAATCGATAGTCTGTGTCTGGGCACCTCCAAAGCATCACCCCGCCTCGTAGCATATTCATGGTGATCACCCACTTTCATAAATTGGAACAGATTTTGCTTGGCGTAAGTTAATAATTGGTAAATAAAGATACAGGGAACCGTCATAATATTTAACCTAGTGAAGTAACCTTTACATGACGTCCCCTCACTTATATCCACCATGTTCCGTATTGCTCTTTTTTGTAACCTGAAGATCCTCACACTCTCACTTGAGGAACCCCATGCCAGTGTACCGTACGATACTAAAGAGTGAAAACTTGCGTAGTAGTACCTTTTTAAAATATCTAAATTTACTGACAGCTTCAATTGTTTTAGTGCAAAACACACAGATCCCAGCCTCTTGCATAGGCCGTCGATATGGGTCTCCCAGTTACATCCTGAATCGATTGTTACACCTATAAATTTTGCCGTGCCTTTTTGAGTAATACTAGCTTCACTAGTTTTAATTAGGTAACTATAATTCTTTTCTCTATTTGATACGTTAAAATTGATAAATGTTGTTTTACATGAGTTTAGATGCAAATCATTATCATTGAAATATAGCTCGAGGTTCCGCAGTTCTTCGTTCGCTGGTGCCGCCACATTATCCTTCCTATCGCAGGTTACAAATATCGTTGTGTCATCAGCAAATAATATAGCATTTTTGGAGGGCACGTCATTTACATATACTATAATATATACAATAGTGGGCCGAGCACGGATCCCTGAGGAACCCCTGAAGTCACAGGCTGCTCTCGCGATCGATACGAACCGACCTGCACATAGTGCCTTCGGCCTTCCAGATAGCTCCTAAACCATTGTAAGGGTGTTCCCCTTACACCATACCTGTATAACTTTGCCAGCAACCGTTTGTGGTTAACACCATCGAAAGCCTTACTCAGATCTAAAAAAATAACCAAACATTCATTGCCCACATGGATGTTTCTGGAGAGATTGTTTAGTAGTTCAACTATTGCATGCATTGTGGAGCGTCCCTTTCTAAATCCATATTGATTATCATTCAAGATATTACATCTGATAAGAAATGATAACAACTTATCGGCAACTATCCTCTCGATAACCTTAGAGAATATAGAAAGTAATGAGATAGGCCTGTAGTTTTGCATCAGATTTTCATCGCCTTTCTTATGTATAGGTATTATTTTGGCAAGCTTCAAGTCATTCGGAAATACACCAGAACTCAAGGAATTATTTATAATAAAAGTAAGCGGAGTAGTATACAATAAGAATAGCAGTTTAAACATGGAAGTTTTCATTAGCGTGATGTTTGGGATTTTTTTTTAAGTTACCCTACATACGAAATTGTTATTGTTTACATAATGTGTCAAACGTATCAGGCCCTAACCCCTGATGTGATGTATGAATTTAGTTATTTACGAACCAAGTGGGGGGAAACATATTTCCCGAATGCGTGGCCAGTTTTTGGACACGAATTCGCGAAATATTTCACGCACGAAGTTTTGTACAATTATTTTTTGGAACGAGAAAGTTTTTGATAATTTTATTAATATAATTCATATCGGTACTATTATTTTTTTTGTGGGGTAATGCAAAAAAGACCGACTCCGAACTGTCGGGCATTGCTGTCAGTTGTATTATGACAGGATGTATTAAATAATTTACATACGTATTGTAACATATTTCTGCAAAATATTTCGACATACACTTTTTAATTAGGAGGAGTGTTTTTAAATTGAAGCGATAAAAAGGAGGCTTGCTATTTGTCAGTTTTCGGGAAAAATTACATTGACATATTTACGGCCGCCATACTATTACAACAGCTGTTGTCATACATCGTTTATTTTTGTCAGTGCGTTTCTGTTCAAATTTTTACGTTCAATTTGCGTTATAATAGTAAAATAGTTCTTTTAAGAATGAATCGACTGATATATTCTCCTTGTAAAACATTTCATAGCGTTTTTCTTGGATATGGAGGAAGTAGCAAGCACTTCTGGAATGCAAATATCCCCGTTAAGAGGGCGAAAATTTGTGATCTTGGGACATCTATCTGTTGTTGAGAAGCTGAATATAGTAAATAAATAAAAATTTCGGGATTCGCATTTAAGTATTGTTTTTCCACCTTTCATGTCTGTCAGATCAACCAATGTTAAGTTGCAAATCTGTAACATAGTTTTAGTTGATATCGGATTGCTAGAGTGTGTATTAAGTTAATTCTAGGACAAAATATATACATACCTTAAAAAAAAGTTTGCACAGTCTTTTGAAGTAAGTTTGCTAGATGATATTCATCTATTTTCTTTTTAAATATTACTCTTTTACCAATTTGTGGTATGAAAGAAGTCAAAATGTTCGGTTATAATATACTGTCTAAAAATTTATGTGGTTATATCTTCTTCTGAAATAATAATAAACAAATGTGTTGATAGCCTCAATTTTATTGATGTTGTGTCTGATTGTGACAATGTTTACAATGAACAAACTTTTTAACAAGAAATAATTTACAATTACATCCAGCGTTAGTTGTAAGAAAATTCTTTGGTTGAAAGATATCTGTTAACCACCACCTAGTCTAATAAATAACAATAAGTACACCGACTAAATGCAAAACTATAAGTATAGGTATTGTAAGAAAAGAATTTATTTGGATCAAAGATATATGCATTTGGTTAAAGAAATATTTCTTTTAAATATGTTGTGATAAAGAAATATTTATTTGGCTGAAAATTATTTGCTATATTGAAATATATGTGTCTTTGGTTCCATCAAATTTATATTGATGCAAGAAAACTTTCTTTCAGTCAAACAAATGGGTAATTCGAAAAAAATATGCATTTTTTACATGCAAATAAACTGTTCTCTCGGTGAATTTTGTCATATTGTCGAATAGCTTAGCCCATTATTAATTATTAATCGCTATATTGATCTTCTTCATTTTCTTCTGCATCCTGATGTTTATGATTATTTTAAAATCACCTTTCATATTTTCTTGTATTGTTTCGCGTCTCTCATTATTCTTCCTTCCTAGTTTTTTATCCCGCGTATATTCCTTTTGCAAATCTTATTTTGCTCACTTATAGAAGACCGGCTGGGCAATTCGTACCATTCTACAAGCATCTTCGCATGGGGAAGTTTAAAAACTGAACATGTAGTTTTGTTAACAGCATATTAACACGTTGCTGTTTGAAAACAAAGACGCATAATGGCTATTATCTATGCCGTGAAAGAATTTGTGAATCCTTTGGTATTAGAAAGACAAACGACAGTCCTAGGGCGTGTGATAACAAGGTGGTCAAACCTTTTAGAGGAACCACGGAATAATTTGTTTCATTATGAAAACTAAAATTCAAGTATTTGCTGTATCCTTCGTGAAAAAGTGCCAGTATTTATTTATTTTGATACTATTGCTTTAAATACTGGAAGTACTAAAGGTAATTAAATTATGCGATGTCAGAGTAAAAATTGAAACTATGTAATATGTTATTTATTTGCAAACTGCTATAATGTTTTTGAAATTATACCATGTAATTCTGTCAAAAGGCAAATTCACATTATTCAGGATTAGACATTTCAATATTCAGAAGATGCCAAAATGGTTGGTCGAAAGTCTTTATTCAAAAATTTGTTCGAGTTTTAGTAAGCCCTGAAATCAAACGAATGTTTGACGATGATACTGAAACTATTCTTAATTCTTCGAAACGTAATGGAACTCCAAATATTACAAATGTTCAGAATCATGAACAATTTTTATTGCAAGTGAGTATACGTTATATATTTTTAAACTCTTAAAGAAGATATATTGAGTTTTACTAATATTATTGACTTTGTTTAGCCAGTTGAAAATTATCGCAGGAAATATGAACTAGACAAACCTTGCAAAAATCAATCAGAATTTAAATTTGAGACTTGTATTTTATATATTTTGAAATAATGTATTGTAATGATTTTCAGAACACATTTTATGTAAACAAAACATTATTTTAAAACTCAGTTTTCTAAATATTATGTAAGTAAGTGAAAATTTCATGGGAGATGTTTTCAAACATAATGAAACATAATCTAGCTCAGTTCTACATAAAAATTGACACTTGAAAAGTAAGTCTTGCCCGAATAAACATACACAAGCTAATGTAACCAAAGAAACCATAATTCTCGTTCAGAGATTTAACAGTAACTTTTTCATATGAATTTTTTTCTTATGCAGATTTTGAAATATTTCTTAGGTAAGTTATCAGTGTAGTCTCTAGGAAATATGTAGCCAAAGAATACTAAGTCTGTATAATTAGCAAGATTTCAACTTATCACCAGAATTAGTTGTATTATTATTAATGATATCTTAAACATATACAAAACATTCAAATATATTTTTATTAAAAAAAATTATTCTGCAACTGCTTCTATATCGTAGATTGGCAGTAATTCTGAATTGAAATATTCTTTATATGCAATATAGTATCACACAAATAACGAAGTATATAAAAATAGTTAATAAAATCTTAAGAAAGGACTTATTTGAGTGAGATATTTATGTATTATATCGCAAAAAGAAAGATATGCTAACATACGACTAAAGCGCAATATGTTCTCCTCCGACTACAATAGAAAATTAAAGTTTTAAAATTTTAAAATTCAATGGCAACTAATTTTAAGGCACTTAGTACAACCATTAATAATAATTAATGATTTTATACCCTTGTAAAAGTAATTTGATTTTTTGAACTTAAATGTCGAGTTTAACATGACATGACACACTTTGAACACCTTTGAACATGAATATATGGCACTTCAATATTAGATAAAAAAAAAGTACATTTCACTTTATTGGCGAATTAGCGCCCTTTTATATTGTCGTGCATGAAGCGCCTGTAATATACCATTTATCTTTCACTTCTTCGGTATTGTGGCTTCCATAGGGAATACTGCATTACATTTAGATATTAGAGAGTCCACCAATGGTGCCACAATGTGTCTACCAGCTTACTGTATAACAATATAAGTACTTTAAATCAAGAGGAGCAATTGAATACAATAAACACATTTATCCACATTCAGGGACACTGTCGGTTATATTGTTCAGAACAGAAAACAGTAGTTTCTATTTGTTTGTTTTTTTTTTGCTTCATACATAGAGAAGAATATTCCCTAGAAAAGAAAAGGATGCATACTCATGTTATGACTAGGGCGCGGACACGTACGGTTGATGACTCATCGCCCATGGGCGCACCATTGAAATATTGTATTTTTAAAGAGGTTTTAATTTTATTTATATAATTGGATAACAAGTGGCTGGTGATCTATAAAATACAAAATACCTTATTATTTGTTCATTTTCTCTTCTGTAAGACTTGTTCTCTTTGAATTAAGTACATCCTTGTAAATAGAAAACGTCCTTTCTACATCGCAACTGGTTATAGGTGCTTACTGGAAATATTCTTTTATTTCAGCGTATTTAGCATACACAATTGCCGCAATGTTATTAAATCTGGATTTCTATTAAAAACTGCGCTAACATTTGCCGAAGGCCACATCCGAAGTCACTTGGAGTACTTTTGAAATTATTAATAGCCCACGTCTAATGTGATTAATCCATCTTTTAATTTGAGATTCCGATTTTCAAAATATGTGATTAGTATAGGCAAATTTTCAAAGTGTTCCTGAAGGAATAACAACTGATTTTTTAAATTTGGGATTTGTGTTAGTTCCTTGCACTCAGAAATACTTCGAGCATCGTCACTTAAACATGTAACGAAATTTTGTAAACTATCGAAATTCTCTGCATAAAAACTATTTCTGTGTATGTTTTAGCAAAGCTAAGTGACGAACGTGCGATATTTTGGCATTCTGTAACGATATTTTACAGACGTTGTAATAAATTTCGGAATCACTGACTATTCATTTTCATATCAGAAAAAGTAACATAAACAACGTTCTAGATCTAAATAAATGATAACTAAAAATGTACGCGTATGTTATTGAAACTAAACGAATTCCAGTGCACACTTACGTCTAGATAATTGGGAGAAGTCGATTCAATAAACCGGTATTAAACAGACTATTACAAAAATTACGAAGTACATAATTAACAGTCAAAACAATGAAAAAACGAAACTAACGTAAGTATGAATGAAAATTTTATTGCTCTTGCGAAATATAAGGTAAATATAATAAATTTTTAAAACCCCTCACGCTCCTATCTACGCCGATGAAAAAAGGATTTTACTCATAAATTCCTTATTTTATGGGCATTTTTTGCTCTCATTCTCGGGCACTTCTCGGGCGTAAACAGATGATGCAGTTCACCATATGAATTAGTGGTATTCAGTAAGCGTGTGTTGTTTACATTATTTGTTTTCTCCGTTGTAACTTCATCGTAGTTTAAACCGGTCAAGTCCGCGCCCTAGTTATGACCAACTCGTAATCAAAAATATACTTCTAGACATTTATCGATAAATCCAAAAAATTGCTCCAAAAGGACAGTTACTAAAAAATGTGTTTACATATTAACTAGGCGGGATCTTCTTGAATTTCGTTATACGGAAGTAGTGTGATTTCGAGATATAGCAGATATCCAAGTTTCGAAATTACTTGATACAGAGTTCCGGTAAAATCGGTAGAGCGAAAGTAGTAGTTTACCTCACTCTGAAAATCCAGTTTTACTCGGCAACTTCTAAGATTAGAAGTATTTCTAAAGTATAGAAAAATATTTAAAACAGAATTATAGAACAAGTTTATAAAGAAATATCAAACTTCTTACACGAAGTAGACTTTATATTCTTATCGGAAGAGAGTTATTTGCGAATATCTCTCAAATTCTGCATTCTAGACAGAAACCTACAAGCATAATAGTTATTTACGAACCAAGTGCGGGAAGACTGTTTTCCCGCATGAGCGCACATTGTAATTTAATTGCGCGAATGCGTGGAAGATGTCTTCACGCAAGTGGTTTGTACAATATTTTATGTACGAACATTAAATTAAAGAAATATTATTGATTAATGTCATTAGTATCATACCTAACCTAAAATAGATTACCTAATTAATTTAAGCATTTCATGTACGTAACTATTACTCATCTTTTCCTAAAATTAAGTTATTATATTCTTACACATGGCAAACATGAGGTATTTATTCTTATATTTATAAATTTATAGTACATTTATTGCGTTTTTTTGGTTTAAATACAAACAATTCCGAGCTGCCAATATGAATGTCGATGTGGTTCAAATAGATGGCGCTTGAATCTTGCTTAAGATGTCGCTTAAAATGTCGTCAAATAGATGGCGCCACAATTTTTTTGGAAGAATTTTTAATTATTACTCCTATTTCCCCAACTTTTAGTGAAGAATAGTGGAGGGAAGTAGTATTTTATAGACTAAATTTGATTACTACCAAGTTAGATTTTTTTTTAAATGTTCCAAAGTGCCAGTGTTTTTTTCAATTTTTACAGTCGCCTCAACCGGGAAAACGTATTTCCCAGCCGAGCTACACATGCGCCAAATGTCACTTTAGAGGCGGTGAGTACAAAAAAGGATTTAAAACTTGATTTGGATCAAACTTTTACTCTTATCGAACAGAATCCTTTTGTAATTACCTCGCAAATTGTGCATTCTATAATAATTTGTTAAGTTGTTAAAAGTATTTAAAACTTCATTTACAACAACTTTTGTAAAACTAATTCGGATCACATACATCTATGTTAATCGTGTGATCCCGACGCCTCATTTTCTATGCCAATATTATCCTAACAGATGGTTTGGTAGAAGTTTTCGAATTCAATGGCTAGCAAAGGAAATATATCTTACAAAACCTGATTTTGTGACTCAACATGACTAACTTTATCAATATTTACTATTGCCGGGAATTTATAAATTGCTCTCTAATGATGATTTAGACATGCAAGAAAAAATAGTAGAGAAATAATAAAAACCATATGTCACACATATAGAAGTAGCGCATTCTTAATACTATTTAATAAGAATTTAATGATAGGCGTAGATATATGGTGTTTGTTGTACTTAAAAAAAAGTGAAGACATGCGCATTTAAAGTCATTGCGTTTGGACGTTGGAAACAAAAGTCATAAAATACAACAATAATCAGATCGGAAAATGTAAACATTAAGAAACTTTAAAATTGGATTTATTTATTTTAAAAGGTAACGAATGTACAAATGCTTCTTTCAAACAATGTAAATGTTAAAATTGTCAGAAAATAAAAATATCTTGAAAATTAGTTTAGAGCTAGAATGATGTTTCATTTTACTTTTGATCAAAATGCATTGTAAAGTTCAGAAATGAATTTATATTATTTACTTGAATTGATATAATTGTACTTTTAGTGTCTTTTTTTTATTCAAGGACAACAACTGTAGGTTTGTGATGACTTAAAGAATTTGTACTGTTGTCCACTGTGTAAAATGTACTTAGAAGTTGAAGAGTATATTAATACTTGGTCCTTCATAACATGCAGATACTTTATTAAAAAGCTATAATCAAATTTTGCAACTTTTCTGTAGTTTGTGTTTCCACCATAAGGAAGGTCTTTAATGAGAATATGTTTTTCAAAATAATGGGGAGATGATATAAATTGTTCAGTAATGGTATTTTTCTTCATGACAACATTGTCTTTTATTGTAGTTAACTCAAAAAAAAAATTCTAACTTGTGCCACTATATGAAAAATCCAGTATGACTGCAATGCCAAGAAATTTGGATATTCCCTAATTTTTGATAGACGTTGTTTATTAGAGAAACATCCTACGTTTCTACAAGGAAAACGTCAATAAGTCATAATTATTATATCAATCAGAATTCTATACCAACAATTTCTTTACTATGAAAACTTTACCAACGTTACTATCACAGGAAATGGAAATCTACAGGCTACTCTGCTCTAAAATCTGAATTTCAACGAATACGTAGACTTGCTAAAGCTGAGATTTCATCAGCATATACTTATTATATTGAATGTGTGCAGCACAGAATTACCTCCGACCCTCGTTCTTTCTGGAAGTTTGTCCGATCCAAATCTAATACCTCCAGGATTCCTGGCCAACTTCATAATAATAACTCCACTTTTTCTGAGCCTCAAGGTATTGTGGATGCTTTCGCTGACGGCTTTGCTGATGTTTACTTGCCTAGGCCAAATATTCTTACATTACCTGATTCTATTTCCGATGTTCCGCCCTTCCTGATGCCCGTTATAACTGCTCAGGATGTGCTGAAGGCTGTTTCACGAATGAGCTCTAAAGCTACATGTGGTAATGACAATATACCTTCGTATTTAATTAAAGACTGCGCTAATATTTTTGCGGTCCCTCTTACTAAAATATTTAATTTGTCCTTGCGTACTTCAACATTTCCTGACGTCTGGAAAATTGCTAGAATTTGTCCAGTTTTCAAGAAAGGTGATAAATCTGATACGAGCAACTATAGGCCTATTGCTATTATCTCTAACTTTGCTAAAATATTTGAATCAGTTATTTATTTTTTCATCTCTTATCACTGTAGGCCTTTTCTTTCACCGCATCAGCATGGATTCATCTCGAATCGATCAACTGTTTCTAATTTAAATACTATTACTCAGGATATAGCTGAGGCGTTGGACGAGGGATGTCAATTGGATGTCATTTATACAGATTTCAGTCGTGCCTTTGATTCCATAGACCACTCGATCTTGCTCAATAAACTTTCTTATTTTGGATTTGGACCTTCTGTAATTAATTTTTTTAATTCTTACCTGCTTAATAGGATTAATTTTGTCTTTTATAATGGCTACTCATCAAGAGTATATTTCTACTTCAGGTGTCCCACAAGGCTCGAATTTAGGTCCCCTTTTATTTGTCCTTTTTATTAATGACTTAATAACTTCCATTGGCTCCTCCGTCTTAGCCTATGCTGATGATTTAAAGATTTACCGTCGGATATGCACTTCTTATGACGTTGGTTCTGATCTCAACACTGTCTATAGTTGGTGCTTAAATAACAAGCTCGCTTTAAATATTAATAAATGTGTTCATGTATCATATACAAGAAGAATTAATAAGATACACTCGACTTACCAAATTGACAGTCACACTCTTGAAAGTAAAAGCACTGTCACTGACCTTGGTGTCTTGTTTGATAGCAAGTTAAGTTTTAATGAACATATAACTCGTATTACCCATTCTGCGTCGAGATCTCTGGGATTCATTTTTAGATCTTGTAAAAGGTTTAGCAATATACCCGCTATTGATTCTTTGTTTTATGCATACGTGATTAGCAAGTTAGAGTATGCTTCGACTGTGTGGTATCCTATTTATGGAGCTCAGCGGAATGCAATTGAGCGTATTCAGCGTAGATACTTGAGATATCTGTCTTACAAGCTAGATGGCCACTACCCAGATTTAGGTACGGATTATGACACCTTACTTCGCAGGCATAACTTCGAAACTTTACACGAACGAAGAAACAGATGCAGTGCAAGGTTCCTGGTAAACATTTTAAGTAACAAAATTGACTCTCCATACTTACTGTCCAAAGTGAACTTCATGGTTCCAAGGATTGAGGCGAGATCTTCCCGGACATTTACCGTACCAACTGCAAGGACTAATGTACTTGGTAGAGCACCGCTGATGCATGCATCTGTGAATGCTAACATTTTTTTTGTGGATGTTTTTAATTTGTAGTATTTATGTATATCTTTATATCTAGTTTAGTTTCATTTGTTATCTTTTTGTTGATTATATGTAGAGCGTGTATTACTCTTTAATTATTATTATTGTCCTGTCTTGGATTATATCTGTTGGGCAAATAAATCAATATTATTATTATTATTATTATTATTAATAATGGGCTATCCACTCACTGGTTCTAGATCATCAACTTTATCGTCCATGTTTACCTTTGTTCTTTTTTTTGGATTTGAATAGTGTTACGATTGTTCGTCGTTTTTTACTTTTCTTTGAGAGATAGGCAGTTTGGGAAAATGGGAAAATTGTTTTTATTGCACTAACTCTTAATTTATTAACTGCAAACGCCATCGTAAAACATATTTAATAACATTACTAAACTATAGGTTTTTCAACTATAGTACCTAATTAAAATAACTTTAATGTAAATGATATTATTTGCGAATTACACTTTTTAATTCGCAAATAATTTCATTTGCATTAAAGTTATTTCCATACACATAGTCTTTTTAGGTAAGTTTTTATTCAGAACAAGGATTTTTTTTGCTATTTGTTAAGGTTGTCCCCGGGAACTTTAAATAATTACATTTTTTCCTTTATTGGATTTTTAACCACTGTTACACATAGGTACAAAACATGGTTTTCAAAATATGCTCAATTAGTCAGTTATAACAAAACACTCAATTATTATTTAAAAGAAATAATTATAACATAAAAATGGAACAAAACTGATTATTGCATTCAACGAAAATATCATACCACTAATTTTTAATTATTTCCTTGTTGATAAGATTTTTGTCGTCATGTCTGTATATAAGAATTTACCTAATTTTTGCCAACAATATTTTTCCAAATTTCTATAAAAAGTATTATTATAAAGTATTAGTGTAGAATTTTTCACTTTTATAACTTCCATTATATATTATTATGTATGGTGTAAAAGTTGATGTATAGGTATATTGTATATGTGAATATAATACAACTTATTTTTGATCTTATGAGTTTTAACAAGTGTAAAACAAAAAAATCTCAATCAATAATAAGAATATAAGAATATTACATCAATCACGATATCTCAATAGATGTAAACATACAGTGAAAATAAAACGTTTTCGAACAAAAAAGTGGTCCATATTGTACAGATATGTGAATTGACTGTAAAATTTAAACGACTTAAAAAAAAAGAAAACCTCCAAATAAACTAATCAAAAAAAAATAAGGTGTGGCGTTTCAAATTATACAAAATTGTTCTAAATTGTTTTAAATAGCTTTATCTTAGAAAAATGAGCAACATTTTTAGAATTCTTTTATATAAAAGTTATTCAAAATCTTATTATAAATACTTCTATTTTCTTAATAAATCTCTACAATATGTATACTTTGCGAGATATTCGAAAGAAAGTGCTACCCGCTAATAGTAAAAGTGTTACTTCCGGTTCGAATTTTGAATTTTTTTTTTATGCAAAAGGTATTGAAAATTGTGTTTTAAATACTTTTATACTCATAATGTACCTGCCTAGAAAGCATGACTTGCGAGATATTCGCAAACAAATAAGAAGATAATAAACACAGAGAGAGAGACATTTTTTAAAAACCATTTTTTAAGTATCAGGGGACTTCAAAACGTGGACATCTGCAAAAATCTCGAGGTCGACAATTTTCGTCGTCACAATACTTCTTTATACTACGTATAAAAAAATACATACATACATACATGTTTAAGTATATACATATCTACCATTTCGTTAACGTTTTGGTCAGATTTTGTAATAAAGACCAGTATCCTTTATGAATTATTCTGTCCGCGTTGCCAAATTGTCCGGACGCTCGATTATCGAGAATATAAAAGACATGAGTATATTTCAAAATATACGGCACACGATGCAGTGCCTCGCGTAGAAATACCCTGAACTAATAGTATATGCAAAATGGTTACATTATATATATTTATATACAGGGTGAGTCATTAGTAGCCGCTTCTTCGATTGTTCTTTTGTGTTTTAAATACAAGAAAAAGCCATTAGTGGAGGATCCATGGTTGCTTGTGGCGCATATTGTAAAAATACTTTAAGCTCTGGCGCACTTCCGGTTTCACCGGAAATGCACGGAACTTAATTTTTTTAAATGACTCACCCTATATATTTTTGGATTTTCTTGTACTGCTTTAAATTGCCTGTTCAACTGTTTTTTCTTTTTCAAAATTGACTCAATAGTTTTTGAGTTATTAATTTTTTTGAAAATATTTGACCAAAACACGTGTTCAGAAAAAAATCATTTTCACAATGTTTTTAAAGGTAAAAACATTGATTTTGGTGGTGTTTGTAGCCAAAAAAATTGTGCATCATTTGGTAAAGTTGCACTCGACAATACCTCAAGAAACTTTGTTTTTTCAAAGCCTACTTCCTGAAACTTTCACAAACCAAAAACTAACTTTTTTTAAATGGAACACCCAGTATTTTATTGAGGCATTTTGTTCCTTTCTTTATTCTCTTTCATTCTTGTTAACAATGTCCTATACCTATCTTTTCTAATTTTTGAGATAATTACTATATGAGCAATTAGTGGTCAATTAAAGAACTACGGGCGCAGTTAGATGTAAGTCAAATTTGAGAATCCAGAATAATTAGGAAATACGAAATTCACCCGTAGCATATTCATACACAGGGTTAGATGAAAGAAATTTTCAGAATCGCTTAAATTTTTGTCAATTGGCAGCAGATAAATTATCCTGGCTTTCTCAATTTTTTGTTGTTTACCAACGAAACCTTCTATTCAAGTGAATACGTTCATCGTCACAATTTCCGTTATTATAACACATAAAATCCTTCACTTTATCACACCTGTAAACTTTCAAAATCGTTGGTCATTAAAACTGCGGGGAGGAATACTAGGTAGTTACATAATTGGACCTTCTTTCTTTGATGAAAACGTTATCTACGAACGGATTTTCAAAAACACGCTATCTACGAACGGATTTTCAAAACTTTTTGAAGACATCTTCAAATATGTCAGTAAACATAACCTTTATTTTATTTCGATGTTAATCACCAGTGTTAAAAATGAAATACTGCAACTGGACATTGGCGGAATTAAAAAATTGAAATGCGATGCTCTTCATCCTATAAAATTACTACTTTTGGGATAGTTGGATATAACATTTACTTTGTTTGACAGTTGATAAAGGAAGTCGGGCGCCATCTCTGCCTTCCATTGGTTGAACGAATATTTTGGTGCATAGAACAACAGCGCTCGTAGTTCTTTAATTGACCGCTAATTGCTCCTATAGTGATTATCTCAGACATTACAAAAGATAGGTATAGGAGATTGTTAACAAAAATGAAAGATAATAAAAAAAGGAACAAAATGCCCCAATAAAATACTGGGTGTTCCATTTAAAAAAAATAAGTTTTTGGTATGTGAAAATTTCAGTAAGTAGGCTTTGAAAAAACAAAGTTTATTGAGGTATTGTCGAGTGCAACTTTACCAAATGATGCAGAATTTTCTTGGCTACAAGCACCACCAAAGTTAATGTTTTTCCTTTTAAAAACTATGTGAAAATGATTTTTTTCTGAACACGTTTTGGTCAAATATTTTCAAAAAAAATTAATAACTCAAAAACTATTGGCTCAATTTTGAAAAAGAAAAGACAGTCGGACAGACAATTTAAAGCAGTACAAGAAAATCCAAAAATATATAGGGTGAGTCATTTAAAAAAATTAAGTTTCGCGCACCTCCGGTGAAACCGGAAGTGTGCCAGAGCTTAAGGTATTTTTACAATATGTGCCACAAGCAACCATGGAGCTTCCATTATTTATTTTTGCTTTTATTTAAAACACAAAAGAGCAATCGAAGAAGCGGCTACTAATGACTCACCCTGTATATATATATATCTTTAATCGTACTTTATTTAACAAGAATGAAAAGGTAGTATAAATATAACCTGTTCCTATAATTACGAATATTATGTTAAAAATATCTAAAACAAGTTTATTTTCTTCTTATACATGAAAATAAACGATATTTTAATAAAATGAGAAAAATATATATAAGGCGTTATAACCCAAACTCTAACATGTTTATACGACCTAAAAAGTTCAATTTTTCTTTTTAAGTAATTTTTTTTTAATTAGGAAAACTTTTTTCATCCCGTGCAAAAGTTTGAAAAAGTAAATTTATGTAAAATAAGAAAGAAAGGATGCGAAATACAAGTAACTTTTATGCAAAGAGAATATTTTTAAATAAATGTATAATAGAAAGAATATAATTAAAACTTCTTTTTCTTTTACAAGAATAAGAAAAACAAGAAGTATAAATTAAATGACGCTACGTAAAGTATGGAGTAAGCACACATAAATTTGTATATATAGGTATGTATTTCCCTTGTAGTAAAAGTGTAGAAGTATTCAGCTGCTACCATCATTCTTCGATATTACGCCTGAAGGTAGTCTTGTAAAGCTATTCACGACGGTTCTAAGAATAACACAAGTAGGGATGTTTGCACATTTCGCTCGGAGAAAAGAAATGGGGAATATACCTGCAAACGTTCCCGAGAAATAGCATAGACATGATGTATTTGTTTGTAATAAAGTTAAAACTTAATCAATAAACTTCATAATTTATTATTCATTATGCCTGCATTAAATAACTTGAGTTTATGCAACTGCAAAAGTGACTTAAGGGCTGGTTTATAATGGCCATTAATATATTTTGCTAACTTTATTTATCAATAGTTTTATTACCAGTACTTCTTTTCACAATAGTAGGCAATATATATCTATCTGTAAAATAAATATACAGTTGTTCTTTATTGGAGATATTTTCCTGAAGAAGATAGACAAAATACACTACAAAGGTCGTTACCACACTAATGCACTGAGAGCTAAATACGAATTTCGACAACTATATTGTTATCATCAGTAGCACTGATAAAAACCGCGTTCTCTGAACACCGTAGCCCAAACAGAACTACACAGATTTTAAATTTACACAGATTATTGTAGCTCTCGCAGACATTGGTTAAAGCTTGCATTGTTTTCCCGAATTATGGCAGATTAAATCACAAGTAATAGGGATCGGGTAAAAAAATAAAAAACTTTAAAATATATCGTCGAAAAGTTTAGTATAACCGAGAAAGAAATACAGCGGAAATTACACAATCTTCGAACCAAGCCAACCCAGGAGTGGAATAAAATGAAAAAAAAAAGTAGTGGTGAAGGTACCGATGAAATTTATAAGTGCATTATTTTGATTCCCTAAAATTCCTTCTGGACCAATACATAACATCCTGTTTTTAGTAGCGAAATGTTTTATTTTTACATTGTAAACAATATTGGATGTTCAATTGAATAGTGTCAACCTAGAAGGCTTAACTTTTGATGCTTGATGAAAGCGAGCTTGGGTAACTAACCTTCTGGATTAATTATTCACTTGAAACTAAGCTTAAGATCAATAACGGTACTTGCTTATAGTATTATGGATAAATTAAATATCAGGAGGATGGTGAAATAGTTCCTAAATATTGTTTCATATTCATTTCTGTTACGACGGTTTATTCGAATACAGTGATAAATCCTCTATGCAGTTTTGTATTTCATCGAATATTTCATATTTTCGTTCCCAATAAGCCCAATATAAGCCAAGCAAATTATTTTACAGGCGATAAATAGGGATTACAGAACACATTGTTCATATTGTCATTATTCATTATAAACCGGTATTCAATCGTTAAATATCTATGTGCTATGAATTCATATACTTATGTAGAGCAAAATCGGATATACGAAAATTACTATAATTGAACCGATAGTTTTACAGAGTTGCAACAAATATTTGAAAATATATGAGGTAAGCGCCAGAAGTTTCCGACCTGACGATGTTCAGGTAATGATAGAAAACAAATATTGGCAGTTTTATGTAGCGCCACCTTCTGTGAAATAGTGGTAAAAATTTTAGACGCGTATTTATCTCAGTCGTATAGCAACAGCTGTTTGTGTTGGTCGTGTCGAGTTATTTTTCAAAATGTTGAAAATTGAACACGCAGCAGTGATTAGATTTTTGATAAAAGAAGGTGTTAATCCTAAGGATATTAAACAACGCTTGGATGGTTTATACGGTGAATCTGACCTTTCCCTCTCCAACGGAAAAGAATGGTCAGGACAATTTCATTTGGGCTGAGAAAGCATAGAAGACGAGCCAAATGCCGGTCACCAGGTCGTTAGGCAGGCTACGTTGCAAGGTCAAAAAATTATCAAAATGTGTGGGCTTTTTGATACAACTATACGACGAATCCTTCATGAACATTTGAATAAGGTGACTGCGATGTGGGTGCCGCGATTATTTTCAGCAATTCAGAAACAGCAACGCGTGACATGTTGTGAGCAAGCAGGAAGAATTGATTTAATCCATTGTAATTGGAGATGAAGCTGTGGTTCTATATATGCTATGGTCCCTTATCGAAAACGGAATCAATGGAATGGCAAAGGCCAGACGAACAACGGTCAAGAAAAGCATGGGTGGTTCAATTAAGAAATAAGATAATGGCAGCAATCCTTTGGGATTCGAAAGGAATACTGCTTATTGATTACGAAGAAAGGAACACAGTTGTTAGTGCACGATACTAAGCTACTTTATTGCATAAATTGCGAGACGGAATCAAATAAAAGCGCCTTCTGTCCATAAGGCTACAATTACGCAGGACTGAGGTTTTGTAGAACTGTTACACCGGCCTTACAGTCCAGATCTCGCCTTCAGCGATTATTATTTGTTCTCAAAACTGAAGAAACACTTTCGAGAGAGAAAATTTGAGAGTGATGAAGGAGTTCAAGAAGCGGTTTTAAATCATTTTGTAGATAAAGCTCCAGAGTACTTTCTAATGGTATTAAAATGTTAATTTCAAGATCCGAAATATGCATTGAATTACACGGAGATTATATTTTTTTGTTTTATTTCTAACCCTTCCAGAATATAGATAGGCTATACTTAACTTATCTTATTACAAAACAAACAAAAATCACAAGGTGCCATATCCGGACTATACGGTGTAAGTTCTAATTTTTGAAAGCCGCATCCGC
The DNA here is from genome assembly GCA_963170755.1 of Amphimallon solstitiale. Classification (NCBI taxonomy): domain Eukaryota; kingdom Metazoa; phylum Arthropoda; class Insecta; order Coleoptera; family Scarabaeidae; genus Amphimallon; species Amphimallon solstitiale. The sequence goes on from OY720684.1 coordinate 25,318,129, forward strand.
GGATGGCAGCTTGTGAAACGACGGCAGTATAAACGGGAGCATTGTCGTGCAATAATCGCCTTTTGTGAAATTTCCACGACGTTTTGCACAAATACCGTCCTTTAATTTATGCAATAAAGACGCATAATATGTGCCATTCACACTTGTATTGCACTCTTTAAAGTCAATTAGCAAAATGACCTCACAATCCCAGAATATTGTGGCCATCACCTTTTTCGTTGATTGAACGACTTTCGCCTTTCTGGGACGAGGTTCCTCAGGTCGCCGCCTTTCCATGGACTCCCTTTTCGGTAGAGGATCGTAAAACAGAACCATTGTTTCATCCCCTGTGATAATGGACTCCAAAATCGGATTTGGGTCGTCTCCAAACATGTTTAAAAACGACTGCGCACATTTAATGTGATAAGATGTATGCCCTTCTTTTGTTAAAAAATTAATGACCGCGCGGTACTCAATTTTCGTTACTTCAGACATTTTCGTGCGCTAGTCACGTGACGGAGTTTGAACACGTTTGAACCTGTATAAGCCTGTCAGGCCGAGAATTTATGGCGCCTACCTCGTATCTTGCATATAAATACTGCTTTGAGCATATTTCATTTAAAATTGCATGTTTGTTCATATTTTATAATTTATTTCTAAAGTGTACCGTAAAAAATATAGAAAACCGTGTATGCATAATATATCAAAATCACACTAACAGTTCGTATGAGCATTTCCGTACAGCGGGAATTCCCAGATTTGTGTTTAACTAGTCGGGGAAGTTCCAGTGAATCTACGAGCAATGAGTTTGACCTGTAGGTCATATCACCAGTTGCGTTTAGTTAGTTCTGGAAAGTATATGTACCCGTAATCTTATCTTGTTATATTTGATATGTCCAAATTATATTCACATGTGTCGATCTAGATATAAGATTATCCTGAATTTTGTGTAGATAATGGCAGAGTGTTTTGTAAATATTGCAGTAAAATTGCAAGTTTATATTTGTTTAATTTCCAATTAATTATTTTAGATTTGATGCGACAAAAAATTCCTATTAACACAGCATGCAGGAACTGATTTGGATAAAAGAAATTTCACAAGAATTAAAAATGCACCACAAGCTAGTCTGGATCAATCGTTTACTTCATTCAACAAGGGTTAACTATAAAACAGAATAGTTTCCATTATGACTTGTGTAATGTCTTCTTAAGTGCAAACATTCCAGTTTCAAAGTTGAATAATTCAACGTTTAATTTTTTTTTAGAATATACGAAACTATCAGTTCCTAGTCACTCAAGTACAAAACAAAAGTATGTGAATCGATAATATAGAATTGAAGTTTCAAGAATAAAATTTATAATGTGAGAGGTACCATAGAAGAGCGGTTCAAAATTAAATTAACACAAGTTCTAAAGAAAAACGAGAGCTTTAATCAGCTTTGTAGAATATCCAGTGTTTTGCAAGGAAACTACGATGAAACTGTTGAGATAAGTCAATCAATTATCTGCAAATTTATGTGTGCACCAATTACATCAGTTTACGTATAGCCGAGCTTTTCAGCATATTATTGACGGATGGCAGACTATGTATCATTTTTAGTTAAAAATTTAGAAAGCATTTAATTGTAAATGTTTACAATTCTATACAAAGGCATATATAAATACAAAGAGTTACATTGTTTAGCTTACTTATTCTTATTATTATTATACATGTATTTTGTAAAATTTCGAATAAAATATTGATAGGTATAGTACATATTTGTAGTTTCTCTAAATTGAGATTGACATTATTTAATATTTTGAGAATAATTTAGTTGTGTAACTATCACTTAAACTTTACATATTGCTGTAGCATATAAATATTTATTTTAAATAACAATATTGCCATATAATTTATATGCTGTAACAACATACTTTTGTGTGTATTACCACACGTAGGGTATAGTCTTTTGTACACATTATACTCTTTAAATTATTCTTTACACACCAAGAACTTATAATTGGTTTTGTGTTTTATCTTATATTGTTGTGTCATGTACCTTATAACTATTGTGGGTCCTGGCAATGTTTGTGGTTCCTTCTTATTTGCTGATGATTTTTCTCTTGCTCATTATAGGGAAAGAGGTAATAGTTTTGTTCAAAGAAAAAAACTGTATGTCTATTCAACATAATCATGTATTTTTTTTATTTTGTAATTTATGGATTCAAAAATATAGTTTCCTTTATATGCACACCTTTATGCTCTAAACAAGATACATAATTGAAAAATGCTCATATCATTTATACCTAATACCGGTTGTAATGTATGTAAATCTTTTGTTTATTTATTTATTCTACCAAACAAAATAAATATTTATCCTGCAAATAAACAAAAATAAACTTTTATTGTACGTTTATGAATATACTCATCGACGTTATAATATTTATGTATAGGCTTCAATTAATTGCTTTAGACAACCATTTGCACGTGTTGTATCGAGCTCTTAATCTATGCCTTGTGAAATTCTAATTTATTATTCGCTTAATTTGAAAGAAATTAATGATGTCTAGACAATACGATGAAGAAAATGCTCATTTTCACGTAACATCTCTCCAACTGACCAACACCATTAATCCTATTTGGTTGTAATTCCAACTATATAAATTCAAAATAAACCTTACAGGATAAATTATTTACTTGTCTATTTTTTTGTCCAACAATACATTGATTAATCATTCGCACGTAAAAATCAATGTCTGTCCAACAACTCGTATAACTTAATTTTCAAAAGAAATAATAAACTTACTTGTTATCAATAAATCTATTTTGAATGTCCATTATGAACGCTTCAAATGAATTCAAATGTATTAAATAAAATAAATTACTGTTACTATATGTGTTGAAGAAATAATGAAAAACTACAATATAACAATTAAAAAAAACTTATTCTTTAAGAGATCTTCCTTTTGTAAGTGTTCTGAGAAGTTCACCTCTCGGAGGTGTTATCAGAAAGTCTCCCTCTCGGAAGTGTTATCAGAAGTCTCCCTCTCGGAAGTGTTATCAGAAGTCTTTCTTGTCGAATCTTGTATTCGTATTTATAGCGGCAAAAATAAACTATGTTGACCATTGCGCCCTCTAGTCCATGTTTAGGTTGGTACTGGAATACACTTTTCCCGTGAAATCGCTGCCCATATGTTGCCGCCTTGATTCACGCACACATACACATTTTGTTCTGACAGTTCACAATTCACTTAAACGTCAACATAACCTTCCAATTCAAAGGTCCCCTCTGCTTTGCACATGATTCCCAACGGTAGGTTTATTCTTGTCACTAATACCATCCTTCCTTGTACTCGTCAATGAACCCATTACCTTGTTCATTGTTCGATGCATATTTTTCTTTCCATTTATTTGTGTTAGTTTTACTTTTCTTTTAGCCGGAGTGCGCCTTGACAAAATGGGAAACATGTTGAAAATAACCATTATTCCGCACTGCCTGTCCTTGTAGAACACGTCCGCCTCTAGTCCCTGAAGTATTGTGTTACGAACAAGTCATGAACACAGATACCTTTTATTTACTTATAATGTCAGCTTTTGAATACAAAAATATGTCACTACTGATTGCTTCTATGTTCTACATATTTTTATATCCTTTTTTTTTATTAATCTAGTATTAAGCTAAGGTAAATTTTATTCTTTAATACTATCTAATTCTTAAACTCTCATAACATTTTATTGCCTTATGCATATAAATTTCATTTCTTTTCATGATTTATAACCCATACTTTTTGTGTATCTTTTCTACAAAAGAAATATATTACTTATATTTATTTTGTCTTTATTTCATATATTTCTTTATTTAATAAATTTTTATTCTACATCATTTGTTTTATATTTATTTAATAAACTTTACTTTGCATATTTCATTATTTACTGTTATAATAAAAATTTGACTATAAGTATGCAACTTTGTATACCTTCATGTAGTTCTTGTTGCATAATTTTACTCAATAATATCTAAATAGGACTTTTTCTTATTTTTACTTTTATTTCTAAGCTTAAACTAATTCTTAAATCAATCTCTAAAACTATTCTTATTTTACAAATTTGCGAGGTCACAGCAATATGTTTGAATATTTTAATAAAAGTTCTGCATATTCTCATCGAATTTTGGAAACATATATGCGCATATATATATATCAAGAACGCGTTCTTGATCTTGGATCACAGATGCCGCTGGGAGTCTCTCTCATAGGCATTTGGTACCCAAATCAAGTATATAGGAGGAAATCCAAGTTTGTCTGACATTGCAAATATCGCCTTCGTGTTCTGACGAGATCTAGGTTAGATCGAAACAGCTGTCTACACGTTGATATTTGCAATGCCAGCAATTGGTGGTGTAGATATGCATTACATTTCATATCATTTATGCATATACGAATTATTTCGTATATGTACACTTGATTTGAATTAACGCGGTAAATAACCCAAAATCAATCAATTTGTCATATATATATATATATATTACTTATTACTTTAAATTATTGATGACCTTTGTTGTCACTGATGGGCTAAGTACTATTAAATGCATAAATTTGTAGAACTGCTATTGCAACTACGCACTTCTGCTGCACGTTACGTAATCTTGGATTCGAGGTCATTGACCTCTCATCACTGGTTCAATTTATTCTAAAAACTCTATACATTTCTTCTCCGTATTTTTAAACTGCCTATTTTAGTCCATTAATTACAATTAATAAAGTCGATAATAACAGATATCTATATCTAGCTAGTATTTAAGGAAACTTAATTTTTATTAGAGCCATTCATAATTATTAAGCGTATATCTTAGGGTATAAATATTTAAATTATTGCTCTAAAATGCAATCTGGATTTGCAGTTAGGTTGTATAATGTTCAAAAAATATTTTTTTACAACCTTCTCAAATCTAAGCAGTTCTAAATGTATGAAATCATGTGAAAACTTATTAATTATATATTGTATTTGAAAATCAGATATAAACCGTCTAGTAAACTGGACGATTTATTATTTTTACATTTAAAAATTTAAGTATTACATTTAAAGTATTTTCTTTTGAATTGTCGGTTAACTAAGAGTGTAAAGTTGTTCTATCACCTTTCGTAATGGTAGGGACTTTAATGAGTGTTAAAACGAATGCTTGACTGTTCGAGTCCTTTGATGTGGGTTGATTTACAGGCTTAAGAAGGTATGTGTAGTCACGTTAAAGAAAAAATACGGAATAATCGTAAACAAAACACATTTCTTCTTATCCACATATGCTTTATTTTCATGCATTAATGCAATATATTTGCGAATCAGGAATAATACTTGTGGCAAATTATTTTATAATGACAGAAATAATATAACAGCGGTATATAAGAATGTAAACTTTGGCCGGGTTTTTTCATTTCCGATTAAAATACTTGCGGTTACGTTAATTCATCATTTATTAAAACTAATTATTGATTATCAGTAACCATTTAATTAATTTAAACATTCATTAAGGATTTATTGTACAAAGTTGGAAACATATATGACACTATATGTATTTGATCTAAATTACATATTGCAGCTGTAATTTGTTCTAATAATATTCGCGTAATTTTCTTTATTCGAATATATTATTTGCGCTTTTTGCCCTTGTTTTAATTTTTTTAAGATTGTATCATGTATAATTAGAAATTTTATTTTAGTAAATAAACTGTTGATATTTATTTTGTAAATATAATATATGATGACTTCTGTGTACATAGGTGTTTATTAAAAATTTCTAATAAAATGATATGTATTGAAATAATTTTAATACTTACTCTTATTGACAAATGCAAAAGCATATCGAAAAACTAAAAAAAAAAAATATGTACCAAAATGAGATGTGGGCACCACACGACTTTCTTACACGTGTGCCTTTGAAATTATACAATAGTTGGTCTAAATTATGTTATAAATATTTCATCTTATTAAAAAATAAACTTGTGCGTAAATGTGTTACTTCAGATCCGAATTTTGAAATCTTTTTATATAAAAATGATTCAAAATCCTATTCGAAGTAGCTCTTAATAAATCTCTACAGAATGCAAACTTGGCGAAATATTTCCAAAAAAAGTGCTGCTCGATAAAAGTGTTACTTCCGGTCCGAATTTTGAAATTTTGTTTATACAAAAATTATTCCAAATCTAGCTCTAAATACTTCTGTACTCTTGACAAATTTATATAGAATGCATAATTTACGAAATATTTGCAAAAAATCGTTATTCGCTAAGAGAATTTTTTTTACACAAAAAGTACTGTAAATCAAGTTTTAAATGCTTTTATACTGATAATGTATCAATGGGTTGATTATACTGGTAAATATCATATTTGGAATTGATCACTTTAGCCGTTTGACTGCTATCGTGGTCACACACACACACCCACACTAACACACACACACACAGAGAGAGAGAGAGATTTTTTACAAACCACTACTTCGGTATTAGGGGACTTCAGAAAGTGGACATTTGCAAAAATGTCGAGGTTGAAATTTTTTATCATCACAATACTACCAATAAGAAAGTAAAAATCGACATATAATATTGTTTATGTCACCACACTACTAGGTAAGTCAGTTACATATATAAGAAAGAGTAACGGTCCCAATAAAGACCCCAAGAGAACACCTTGTTTAACTGCCTGGCCTGCTGAACTGTATTGACGAAATTAGATGCCATCAAATCCAAGAAATTGATACGAAATCCGTATTTATTTATTTATTTATTTATTTATTTATTTATTTATTTATTTATTTATTTATTTATTAGTATTCGGTACACAGGTACTTACGCATGTCAAAATAATTGTGAAAGTTTACAATTAGATATATAAAAATAATGATAAAAATATACAAAGAAGCTATAGTTACACATGCTTCAAACAAAGACATAACAACGACAATTTGCAAATGAAAAACGTAACCTCTAATTCTTCCCACTTAGTAACAAAAACCGAAATATTCTTCAATATTATAAGAGGGCGATCAGGCGTTTCTTTATTTTCAAATTAAAACTTACGAATTTACTTATATTTTTAGTTTCCTCCAATGTATGATTAAAAAAACAGCATGCATTGTAACACATATTCCGTGGGTACATAGAAGGCGTTATGGAAGTCGCAAACTGCGATTTATCTTCGTACGCGAAGCACAAAAGTTCAAATATATAAAAACAGGGACCGTTTAGATACTTAATTTTCAAAAAGCGTCCCTACAGGAGTCCCACCGAGTAAGGCCAAACATTATTCAAACACACCCGCTTGTGCAATATGAAAACGCTATAAAGCTTCCCCTACAACTCCAATGAGAAATTCCAAACTTTTTCTGAGAATGGAAGTCTTTTATTTTGTCACCTTAACAATTAATCCATCGCTACTACTTACCCTCATCAAAACATTGGTATCATTCGCATAATTAATCAATCTTCCCTGTCCAAGACAATCGCCAAATCATTAACATAAATTACAAACAAAATAGGACCAAGTACAGATCCCTGTTGAACCTCCAACGCAATCGACAAATTGTTAGACGCAATATTATGCGAGAAACAATCCAATATTTTCGAGTCATCATAAAGCAATGCTGTCGCAGTCTAGGCATCCTAAAAGCCGTCACTCATATAATTTATAATGAGCAGTATTCTAAGGTAGCTACCCCCTGCGAAGCCGTATTCCTTGTTCAAGTATTAAGGTGTCATTCTCTTTTAAGAATTTAAATATAATGTATACATGTAATGTAATTAAACTAATCTGTCATCAAGACTTAGAGTCTATATTGATTAAAAATAGTAAATTAATAACAAACATGACAATTAGGAAAGGAAGTCATTGAAGTAGAATCAGTGGAAGATCTGTGACTTATGTGTTCAATGACAAACGAGTGACAGAACATAAAAAGATGCAAACGCGAGTTGGCATACAACAGCGGTTATTATTTAGAGAAATTCCTGATTTATCATGGATGACATCTAATTCCACCACACAAATAATATCGCCGCGAATTGTGTAATTAAAGTGAAAATAAATTTAGGTGTAGAGCAGCGGCATATACTATTCATATAAATTCATGAGAAGATCCTTATTTATCATGGACGACATCTAGTTTCACCACATAAATAATACTGACATATATGTCAAATGCTGCATGAGTGACAAGGCAAAGTAAAATTATAATGAGGGAATGTGTAAATCAAAGAAAAATGTAAACTAACATGTGGAAGGTGCCACAGGCACATGTGTTTCTAACTTATTTCTTTTCTTCAATATAGCATAACCAAGAAAGTGTGTATTAATTAAATAATATGTGTAGTATGCCTTACCTTTAGAACCACAATTTCAAAAAAGCCATACATGTCCATAGTGTATAGCAACAGTAGTTAGTAAAATACACTCTGTATTATGTAAACACTTATTCCTGAATATAACCGAAATTTGTCGATGAAAACATCTACCGTAGGACTTTGCATTATCCAGCAAACCATCTGAAAACCATCAGACAGCTGTCAGTTGACTCCTGTCAAAATTTGAAAAAGCTGCGTCATTTAGTTTGTGTTTGACAACCATTGATAGCAGAGTACCGCGTGATTTGAGGAGATAATGGAAAAATGTGAATTTCGTGTGCTCATTAAGCATTATTTTTTGCAGAAAAAAAACCATCACTCAAACCAAGGCTAAGCTTGATAAATACTATGGGAACTCTGCACCATCAATTTCAATGGTAAAAAAGTTGTTCACTGAATTTCGTTATGGACGCTCAGTTGAGGTCTCTACACCCGAAACAATTAAAAAAATTCACGATATGGTGTTGGCCGACCGTAGATTGAAAGTGCGAGAGATTGTGGAAGCCATAGACATATCACATGGCTCAGTGGTTTCAATTTTGAATGATCACTTGGGTATGAGAAAGTTTTCCGCAAGATGGGTGCCACGTTTGCTTACAATCGACGACAAACGCAATTGTGTGACAACTTTTCAGGAGTGTTTGGCGTTGTTTAACCCCAATATGGACGAGTTTTTGCGCCGTTTCGTAACCGTGGACGAAACGTGGATCCACCACAACACACCAGAGACAAAACAGCAGACAAAATAGTGGGTTTCTCGGGGTGAATCGGCGGCAAAGAAGGCCAAGGTCGGTTTGTCAGCCAATAAAGTCATGGCGACCGTTTTTTGGGATGCACGCGGTATAATCCACATTGACTACCTTCAAAAGCGTAAAACAATCTATGGCGAAAATTATGCTAACTTATTGAGTCGATTTAATGAGGATTTGAAAAGAAATAACCGCATTTGGCCAAGAAAAAAGTTCTTTTCCACCAGGACAATGCAAGGGTGCACACATGTGCAGTTTCCAGTGCAAAAACCCCATGAATTGCTTCCTAATCTGCCCTATTTTCCGGATTTAGCCCCGAGTGACAATTTCTTGTTTCCAAACCTGAAGAAATGGCTTGGCGGAAAGAGATTTGACTCCAACGATGAAATCATCTCACAAAGAAATACCTTTTTTGATGATCTCTCGACAAGTCTTATTTTTTGAAAGGGATAAAAAATTGGAGAAACGTTGTACAAAGTGTATAACGCTCAAAGGAGACTATGTTGAAAAATAAAATGATTTTTTATCCAAAAACCTGTGTTTCATTCAAAAAGTCACGGACATATTGACCCGCCCTCGTACAATACTAACTTTATCGAAGTCGACTCGGGAATCCGTTGCCACTAGGTTGCAAAACGTACGAATAAGCCAGCATCAACAATTACCTAGAAAGTAAAACGCACAATTTGCGTCTTTTGTCGATCTAAGATGAGAAGAATAACCATTAATTATTGTCAATCTTGCATGCTTGCGTTCTGTGGAGCACCGTTCTAAAAAGTGTTCCGATCGTTGAAATTTAATGCTGAGGTGTTCATATGTTTGCATTGTATGTATGTACATCAAAAGTTGCTCAATAAAAATTTGAAAAATCGTAAAAATTATTCCATTTTTGATATAAGTCGTAAATTTTACGAAGGTTTGTATTCTACGGTTAATACTGACTTGGTGATGCCATACTGATGAAAACAAATAAGTTAGAAACACGTGTCTATGGCTACCTTCTACCTATTAGTTTATATTTTAATGTTTGATTTACACACTTCTGCATTATAATTTCTCCTTGCGTTGTCACATGCATCATTGGACACATGTCTGTAGATATTATTTTTTAGTGAAATTAAATGTCGGTTGCTCTACGCTAAATTTTTACATTTTACTATTAATTACACAATTGGCATTTAATTACTGAATAAACAACAAATGTTGGATTTTCACTATTTAATATTCGAAGTAATATTTGACAATTGTTTCGCCAACACAGTGGCTTCTTCAGAAAAAAATTTTTTTTTTCTGAAGAAGCCAGCTGGATCTTATACATTACTGGTGACTTGAATCTGAGATTTTTGAACATCGATAATGCTGACGCCAGGAATTTTTTGGATATTTTGGCTTCTATCGATTTGACAACCATGTTACTGAACCGACAAGAATCACAAGTAGATCTGAAACTCTACCAGATAGTATTATCACCAATTCTAAGGGTTGTGCGCATTATGACTGTCGTGTTGTAGACACTGCGTGGTCAGATCACAAGGGTCAGGAAATTACTTTTTCAAAATTAAACTTTCAAGATCCAAAGCCAGTTAAGACTAGGATAAGACATTATACCAAATATAACTTAAACTTAATTGTGGAAAAAGTTAGTAGTGTAGATTGGATCAAACACTTAACGATAGAGAACCTAGAAGATTGCTACGAAAGTGCATACAGTGTGGTTTTTGATATTGTCGATGATATCTGCCCATCTGCGCTCAAACAAACAAGAAACAAAAATGAATCCATGGCTAACTGAACAGTTACATCGAAAGCAGATTACCTAAAGAACATAATCTACATATAAAATATGTAGATTATGTAAAGTATGATATTAAAAAGGCTAAAACGGAATACAATCCAAATTACATTCTTTTATCCAATAATAAAATAACTTAGCAGAGCAAAATAGGAATCAGAGAAATTTTCTTGCTTCCATCAAAGTTGATGGAATAATGGACCACGAAGTGATCTTAGACTACACCAACAAATATTTCCCGAGAAGGAGTGCCATTATTGATGATCTCAACTTGAAGAAATATCCTGTAAGGATGATGTGGATCCTACAACACCGTCAGAGGTCTTCAACGTCATTATGGATCTAAAGAATACCATGTTCACGGGATATGATGAAATATCTGTTCCCGTGCTAAAGGCCGTCACAGTGCATCTAGCTGACCCATGATGTCATAGCATCAATAGATGTTTCGCGACCTCGACCTTCCGGATGCTTTGAAAACAACTGTTGTATGCCTGTTGTACAAGAAGGAAAATGTTCAGGATATTACAAATTACAGGCCTATAGCACCCATTTCAAATATAGCTAAGGTGTTTGAAAAACTTATAATAGAAGAATGAATGGGTTTATCAACAAACATGAACTCATAACAGATAGACAAAATGGTTATAAGGGGAGTAAATCGACATGTTCGGCCATGTTTCAAGTGATTTCCGAGATACTTGATGCCTGGTCGAAAGAGCAAGTAGCTGAAATTTTTATGGATTTGTCGAAGGCTTTTGGTAGTGTTAATTACATGAAGCTTTTGGAGAGATTGGGGAACTTGGGATTTAGAAGAAATTGTTGGCGGTTTAGTAAATCTTATCTGAAAAACAGAAGACAAAATGTTGTAGCAGTGAATGAAGAAGGAAACAGAATTAACTCTGAGTGGCTCACTGTTAGCAGGGGTGTACCACAAGGATCCATACTGGGGCCCTTGCTATTCTTAATTTACATAAATGGTTTACCGCTGGTATTCAGACATCCTATGATATATGACTTAATGGAAACCATTGTACGCGCATTGTCCTCTATCAGCTCGTGGTTCAGAGCAATTGATCTTAAGTTAAATGTGCACAAGTCCCAAATCATCCACTTTGCTGTTTCACAGCAGGAGAGCCTTACTATGGAGACAGAGTGCTTACCTCGTCTTCCGATGCAATGTTTCTCGGCATAAACGTCGACTCACAACTAAATTGGAAATTTGCCAGTTTGTGTGCGTACCGAGCTTACGTCGAATCGCTTTTGCGGTATAGTTTGGTCTTCTGGGGGAACGATGTGTATGTGAGAAACTCTTCATTTTGCAAAAGAAATGTCTTCTTGCTGTTTTTAAATTGGTCTTTGTAGTCTTTTTTTTAAATTCTATTTAAACAAAGAATTTTAACATGTTCTCTTTGTCACACTGTTAATTTTGTCTTTTATTCTTTTTTATATTTATATTACATGTATATACGTGTATGTTTGTGTTAAGAATTTTTTATGAATATTCTATTGTAAATGTGTAAAATTTTTACAGTTAATGCCTGTTATTTCTAAATTACTCGTGTAATTTTGATGTACCTGTAATTTTTGTATTATTGGTATACCTTTTCTATTTTTATATCTGCCAATGTCTATGTCTGTTTTGGACCTGGGACAATAAAGATTATTATTATTATTATTATTATTATTATTATAGCCTCTATGAATACGTCATGATGACAAATCAAATGATGATAGTCATTGCATTTTTGATGTAAAAAGAAATATTCGTTTACATAAACTTTAACAAAATGTTGTAGTGAGCCTTCTTTAAAGTTATATACAAGACACAAGAGTTCAAAGAGATCTATTTACATACATTTCAGAGTTTTTGTAATGGAATTTCCTTATCGAACGTGTCGGATGACCTTATATAAATATGTGCTAGCAATATTTTTATGTCGTTCAATATCTCTTACATATATTTTTCTCAAATAAAACTTTCAGTGCAAAGTTATATTTCAATTTGCCGGGAAACTTCTAGTAACAATATTAATACATACATTTAATATGGAACTCGAAGTTAATCGTAGCCTGATGATTCACTTGGAAGTGACAGGTTGACATGGTAACATAGGCAGTTATGCAACGGGTAATGCACTTTTTGTTGAACTATATGAATAGAAAGACGGCAGATATTTATCTGAAATTCAGCAGAGTGTAAAAACAAAGTGATAGTGTCACAGGACTGGCAAAGTAATATTGCTATGTATGAATTTAAAAGTTTTTCCTAGAACGGAGAAATATCGTGTTCTAGTGGAAAATAATTAATTATTACGTAGGTATGTTTGTGAAATATATGCTTTGTTTAATATTACACTGTATTTCATTAAAATTTACTTTAACATTTGAATTTATTGCTTTTACAATATCAAATAACTGCATTACCTTTATTGTAATACACCAGATCATGTGTTCAGTTTATTCTGTCACATACCCAAGAAAGAAAATTATATATATATATATATATATATATATATATATATATATATAATTAATATTTTTAACATTTAATAATGCAAGTAATTTGTCATCAATTAATTTAATACGCCGCTAATTCAAGAAATTTCTCACGTAGATGTTCATATTTATATATATATATATATATATATATATATATATATATATATATATAATTTTCTTTCTTGGGTATGTGACAGAATAAACTGAACACACACGAATAATTTTAAACAGACAAGATATGTTAAAAGCAAAATGAACAGAGATTATAATTATAATAAACAAAAGGAAAATGTTTGTGTGTTTGTGTTACAAATACGATATATTATAAAGAAAAACATTTTTAAAAAAGATAAAATAAAAGAATTGTCGAAACGTTAATTGTATTGTTATACAGGCTGTCCAGAAACTCTCCTGATAAACGAAGACCGGAGATTCCTCAGATAATTTTAAGACAATTTAACCCAATTCACCCTAGTCCGAAAATGCTTCCTAAGGTCATAGGCGTCCGTTTTGGGTAGGTAAACGGTTATTTTAACGCATAACTTTTTTGTCTTTAACTTTTAAGCATTTGTGACACTAGATTATTAAATTTTCGGGTATTCTAGTACTAAAAGGTACTCTTACTTTAAGTCGATAGGATATACCGTTTTCTAGAAAAATCGATTTGAAAATTTTTCGTTTTTTCGTCATTAAAATTCAATTTATTATTTTTTGCACTAGTTCTCTCTGAACTGCCAACAGAAATAAAACCTACGTTTTTACTTGTCAAATTGTTGTCAGTTCGCGAAATTGAAATGACGAAAGACGAAATGACGAAAAAACGAAAAATTTTCAAATCGATTTTTCTAGAAAATGGTGTATCCTACCGACTTAAAGTAAGAGTGCCTTTTAGTACTAGAATACCTGAAAATTTAATAATCTAGTGTCACAAATGCTTAAAAGTTAAAGACAAAAAAGTTATGCGTTAAAATAACCGTTTACCTGCCCAAAACAGACGCCTATGACCGGTACTAGAAATTCGCAATTGATGGAATCGATTCATCTCTGGAGGATAAATAAGCATACCAGTTTTTGTTTTTCTAAATAGAAGCGTTCGGGAGATATTAAAGAAAAACTAATTACAAGGCGCCATCTTCAAAGAGCTCTAGCTCCCTTAGGAAGCATTTTCGGACTAGGGTGAATTGGGTTAAATTGTCTTAAAATTATCTGAGGAATCTCCGGTCTTCGTTTGTCAGGAGAGTTTCTGGACATTCTGTATATGTGATTATAATTTTAATAATGAGGTGTGGCTACCACATGACTTTCTTATACGTACGAGTGTTTCTGATTATACAATTTTAAGAATTTTTTATACAAAAATTATTCAAAATCTTATTCTAAGTACTTCTATTTTCTTAATAAATCACTATAGAATGCATATTTTGCAAGATATTCGAAAAAAAGTGCTACTCGCTAAGAGTAAAAGATTTACTTCCGGTCCGAATATTGGCATTTCATGTATACAAAAAATATTGCAAACGCAGCTCTAAATTCTTTTGTACTGTTGATAAATATATATAGAATGCATAATTTACGACATATTTGCAAAAAATCGCTATTCGATTCGAGTAAATGTGTTCCTTCTGGTCCGAATTTTGAAATTTTCTTTATACAAAAGGTATTGAAACTTATCTTTTACATACATTTATACTGGTAATGTACCTGCCTAGAAAACATGACTTGCGAGATATTCGCGAAAAACTGATTTTTGATAAGAGTAAAAGACCTATTTCCGCTAAGAATTTTGAAAAACTTTTTTAATAAAATTTTTCTCCGATTTAATTACATTTAAATTCTTTATAAATTTATTTAAACTTAGTAGTTGTCGAAATATTGGCATAATTCGATTTTTTTACTGAAGTAAACTACTACTTCCGGTCTACCATTTTACTGAAAATCTATTCTTATCTCAAGAGGGAGATTATACTCGTAAATACAAAATGTGGAACTGATACCTATAGCCGTTTGAACACCATCGTGGTCACATACACACTGGCAGAGAGAGAGAGAGAGAGAGAGAGAGAGAGAGAGAGAGAAAGAAACATTTTTTAAAAACTACTTTTTCGGGAGATTTCAAAATTTAGACATCTGCATAAATCTCGAGGTAGAAAATTTTCATGATCACAATACTTCCTTATACTACGTATAAGAAGTAAAAAAAGGTCGCTAATCCAATAAGAACATAAATAATAAAAACAAATAATGTTTTATTGGGTTAGAGTGAGAGAGAGAGAGAGAGAGAGAGAGAGTAAACAATGAAATGGTGTTGAAATCATACTTTATGGGAGTATGGGCATCATTGAATAAATCAATTTTTTATACACAATGAACTAACAAGTTAGAAAAGCTTGACGTTAAAGAAGATAAATTGAAAACAGACTTCTTCAAAATTACATATATAACACAAATAATGACAGTATCCGGCTCAAATATACTTTTTTTTGGAACGAAATAATATGCATACTGACAACAAGTAAATTAATGCTACATACATAAACAAAAAAGTTAAATTTATCAAATTTAATAAATTAACACACCATGAACTAACTACCCTTCAACCCTGTTTATAAGGCATGTCCTCTCTTATAAACCTTAAGTCAAAATGTGTTATCCGAGAAATTACTTGGGTTTAATTCTTCAAATTTATCGTCTGTGAACAGGATATTATTAAAAAATAACTCGTCATTGTGATATTTATTAATCATTGCTTCGCAAAATTCCATATGCCTGTAATAATCGACGGGAAGAAGGTCTTGAGACGTTGATATTTTATAGGACCGGTACTTACTTTTATGTAATACTTTTTGGCCGTTGCAGCATCAATGTTAAATTAGCGAGCAATTTGTCGATATGACTTACTACAATTTAATGCAACCAAAGCGCATATTTGCACTTCCAAATCACTGACATTCAGGAACATTTTTGTTTTTGTTATTTACTAACGTAAAAGTAGTGTCAGAATGTCGAACCCTCTTACGAATTGTATTTACTCTAGGAATAAATCTAAAAAAAAGTAAAATTGCTTTATCATAAAGAGTTTTTCTTGTGGTGTATCCACAGTAATCCATCTTTAAATAACAACCGTTAACCACCTACCCGAAACGCGATTAACAAATGTGCTAGTCGACTGGAGATCGGCCGTTTCTAGCATTGACCTGTAGATTGCACGTTTGTTGTGTTAGAAAATAACGTTATTTCTCTTTGCATCTAATGTATTAAACAAGGATAATTACCTCTAATACACTCGACCAAAAGAACAGTTTGTATATTGCTTTCTCATACTAATTCATAGAAAATCTCAGTGTTGTCCTTTTATAACAATAGTGATACATCATCAACTTGCAGGCAAACATTTCAGGGTAAATAAAAACCAGGTACTACTACTACTGTTTCAAATAATGTAAATTCATTTTATAGACGTGTCCATGAGAATTATCAATAAATATTCTAAATATCTTGCTGCATAGAATAGAGTATAATCACTTAATTATTATGTGACCCAAAAATCAATTGTAAAATCACAGATTTGTCTGATATGTATTATAAAAAACTCGCCGATGCACAGTGGTTCCAAATCGAAATTTTTTTGCCAAAAATCTGTAACTTTGTCATCTTTGGACCGATTTTCATAAAATTTGGTATGAGTACTGCTAAATAGTTGAAGTTTAATGTGAACAATTAAAAACTATGAAAATATTATTACTTTATTAAGAAAAAAATATCTACATATGAAGATATGTAATTAATTGCATATCTTTCACCTTAAAAGATTAAATTATAAAAACTAATATAATAAACACTACTTTTTAATATAACAATTATAATAATGATGTATACAGAGTGTTTCAAAAAGAATTATATGTAGCTGTTTATAAATTTTTCACATAAAAATATGATATTCGGCATTTTTTAAATGCGGACAAAGTGACATAAATGTTATCCACGTGTTAAAACTAATAGGTGAAATGATACAGTCACAACTTTCGAAATAATAATAAAAGTTAAATCAATTATTAAGTAAGCGGTACATAACGTTATACAAAATACCTCTTTTTACGTTATTCATCACTATCTAGTAAATTTAGTGCTTCTTCATCGAGTTCTATATGCTTCGGTGTATGTTGTCTTCTAAGACCACTTATAAATGGATCCGATGAGCATAGTAAAGTATGAAAAACATCTTCATTCGTAGCTGTTCTCGAACATTTTCTAGAATGATGCAGTCGGAATTTTTTATAGTTCTTGTTTCTAGATTCTTGAGCATCTTCAGATAGTTGTCCAAGAGGTAATATTGAATTGTATGTAATGATGCTCTCTCCATGAATAAGTACTTTATGAACTGAAGATGGCATATAGTACCAATTGTATTTGTTTACATAGAGTTCAGCTGTGGATCGTGCGTATACACCAAACTTTCTCGGATTTATTTTCCTACCGCACGACAAAGTTTGAAGTATAATATAAAATCTTCTTATTAGTATTTCATCAACTCCTGTTATTTGGGATGTACAAGAGGAATTGGCAAAAAATCTTCTTGCAGTATTTCCGTCATTGGTATTGCCGCTAACTTGACGGGTTTTGTCAATTATTAAACCAAATTCATTACGGAAACGATCCTACACAAGTTGCTTTTTAGCCGCTTTTAGTTTCTTAATTTCTTCGGTGGTAGCAGACCATTTTTGGAACGGTAGATTATAGGATACAAGAAGTACTAATTCCATAAACCTAATCCAGGCATGCAAAGTTGAAAGACCAAACCTGAAAGTTTCTTCTCTTTCTGGTTTTTGACTTAATCGTGCAAGATCATTCATTTCACTAGGTTTGGCAAGACATACATTACAGCACTCGATGGAGTATTCGTCAAAGCTTGAATAACTTTACCATCGACCATAGTAAAATATAATGTGTGTTTTATAGAAAATGTTGCTGTATTTATTAGCGCGGAGGATGATGTTAATGCAAGTATTTGAGATTCGATATCTGTAACTATACTCCTAGTTTTCTCAGGAGTTTCTTTTGCAAACTCTATAAGGATAGGACGACAAAAACGTACTGACGAAGGCGATGGATTCTGCCAAATGACACTTTCATCCACTTCACTAACAAGCGATGCTATTAGTAGATTTGCATCTGATATTAATTTGCTTTCACCTGATAAAATTTGTTTGTACTCGCTTACCCCACTTACAGTATAAAATCAATCTTGCGTCACCACCAGGGAGATTAATGGAATCAAGCATCAATAATCTAGTAACTGTGTGATCTAATAGAGACTGCAATTTTATTTTAGCACGTATATCACTTATTTCCATGTTATCTGGATAACACTGGGTTTTCGCTTCGAGCACGTACTTGTACGCTGGAAACAATTTGAGGTTTTTATCTGTAATACATTTTCTAAAGTACTCATACTGTTGTTTAGTTAAATCTAGATCTAATAACAATGCAAGTGCTTCGTCATTCGAATAAGGCACCACAGATATCTTTTCTTCTATTAAATACTTATGAAGCGCATCCAAGGTTTCTGTCGGCATAGAGCGTAACTGTTCAATAATGGCAGCATGTTTAGATTTTCCAATTGATTTTAGGCCTTGTATATAGGGATGGTGAATATGATCCAACCCAGATTCCTGAAATAGTCTAATGGCATGTCTGTGCTTGCTTCTGGCCGATGATAATTCATAATCTTTGCACGGTCTTCCTCGTTTACTTGCATGTGATGTAGATGGGGCCTCCTCTTCATCGAATTGTATACGAAAATCGCCATTGAGCCACTCAGCACATCTTGTCAAAAATATGTATTTAGATCTGTCAGCTTTTTTCCATCGCTGTTTGAATTCTGGCAACAAATTTTTTTGAATGCTTGCAACAGTACAGGTGTTATTTGCTTCAGTTAAACCAGGAAACCTTTCTTTGATGTACATATGCACTGTACTTATGTGCTTTCCATGTTCTATTAAACGAACACATAACTCGCGTTTATTAATATTTATATAACTCATGTTTTCTATTTAAGTTGTTTTAATATGAAGAAAGATATTGAAAACAATGTAATACAGGTTTCTACAAAACTAACATTTGTATCTTTTGTGCTAGCTTTTATACTTAGTACTTACCACAAGAATATCACAAAATGTATTTTGGTGCAAATAGAAAAATGATGATGATTCTAGAAATTTGCGGTTGTTGTGATTGTTTTTATTATGCCTGTAACAAACACGGATTTGGTTAATAACGATATTTTCTACCTTATCAACTACTAATATATTTTGATACTATAAATATGCGGCATATGCCACAAATAAAAATATCAGATAGGTACCTATTATCTATCTTTACGTGTACGCCACATACAATAACATCATTTAAGCAGGAATGTTTATACTTAATATATTTTTAGAATTTTATAATCTTTATAATGTATGTACCTTAGAGGGCACATATAGAATTTTATTTTATTCATGTAATTAAAAACATATATTGTAAGTATTTACGCTATGCATTAGAAAATCATAATATGCAAGCGCGCTCCTGTCCCAATTTTTTAATTTTCACATAGAAATGCAGTTAAATGCAGTATGAGTTTTAGTAGTATAGTATAGACAAATATATTAACTTCCAAATGCAGTAAATAGCTTGACCCGGGCAAACCCGGCGAGTAGTTAAAAGTT
Organism: Amphimallon solstitiale; assembly: GCA_963170755.1. Taxonomy (NCBI): domain Eukaryota; kingdom Metazoa; phylum Arthropoda; class Insecta; order Coleoptera; family Scarabaeidae; genus Amphimallon; species Amphimallon solstitiale. Next base: position 25,338,231 of record OY720684.1, read on the forward strand.
TAGTTAAAGTAGTTATTATCTAATTTTCAGCAGAGGTATGAAAAAACGATTCTACAAAGGAAACTAATGTATTTTTTAATTAGGAAGTTATAGGTCTGGAAAGTAGATGAAACACTCGTTCTACTGATATACAGGGTGTAGATAAAGTCTGGAACAAAATTAATATTTCTGTTATCTTCGGTTTGATAGAAAAACCCTGAAACAGGTCGATTTTGTTTTTATCCCGTGCACTTTATAACATCGTGAATTTAATTCTGTCGTCATATGGTTGCGCGCGGGCATGACGTCATTAGTTTTTTCAAATGGTAACCCGCCACATTTATTACCCCTTGTCGTTAGGTATTCCATTGTGCATGCAACGGTATAAAAAGTTTGGTACCTTACATAACAATTTTTGGGAGAAAAATGCTTTCGAATTTCAAAAAATTAAAATTTTATTTCTAATGAAAAACTAATCAAAAATTATTTTAAAAAATCAGATAAATTATAATCCGAGGTTTATCTTGCATTGTCGTCAAACAAGACACCAAAAAATGTCAACGGAAGTGTTCAAATTGTCCGCCATTGGCCATTTGACACTGGCCGAGACGGACGTACACGCTTTCTACGACACGTCATATTGTCTCTGCACCAATATTTCGCATTTCCTCGCGGATACGATGTTTCAGATCATCCAAGTTATTTGGCTTATTGGTGTACACCTTTGATTTCACATGACCCCATAGAAAAAAATCAAGTGGTGTGAGATCTGGCGAACGGGCAGGCCATTCAATTGTTCCCCTTCGTCCGATCCATCTCCCGGGGAAAATTTCGTCGAGGTAACTCCGAACACGCCAGCCAAAATGTGGAGGTGCTCCATCTTGTTGAAACCAGATTCTGGGGTGAGGCTTGTCGGGGGTGTTTTCATCCGGAAATAATTCTACCAATGTTGGCACTAGCGTAAATCTTAGGAAATGTAAGTATGTTTCAGCGTTTAAATTTCTGTCCAGAAAGAAAGGCCCCATAATGCGATCTCCCACTATTCCCGCCCATACATTAACTTTTTGCCGGTGTTGGGTGTGCTCCTCTCGAACCCATCGAGGATTTTCGCCCGACCAGTACCTACAATTGTGGCGATTCACTTCACCGTTCAAGGTAAAAGTTGCTTCGTCACTAAAAACCACATTGTCGACAAATCCGGGATTCTCATCGCACCGTAGCATGATTTGTTCACAGACCTCGAGTCGGCGGTCGAAGTCATCTTCATTCAGTTCCTGAACCCGATTGATTTTGTACGGATGAAGTTTTTCCTTCTTCAGCAATTTGGCTACTGTGGTAAAATCGACTGCATGATCCCTGGCAATGTTCCTTGTTGAAGTGTGGGGGTTGTCCTGAAGTTCCAAGAGAATATTGACCCTTCTATCTTCCTCAATTCTTGGTCGACCTTGACGAGCCCTGTCTTTTACACTACCAGTTTCAGCAAATTTTGCGACAATTTTGCTCACCGTTGACCGCGAAATCGGTGCGCGGTTTGGATTTTCTGCATTTGAAAAACTGACAGGCTTCTTCATGGCTACGTATTTTATCACCACAACCAACAATAATGAGAATTTGAATCCGCTCTTTTTCGCTCAAATTCGCCATTTTCGCAATGCACGTTCAACACTACCAATGGAGCAAGTATTGTGAATGGATAAGTTCAAACACCAAGTAATGAACTGTCAATATGACGTGTCGTAGAAAGCGTGTACGTCCGTCTCGGCCAGTGTCAAATGGCCAATGGCGGACAATTTGAACACTTCCGTTGCCATTTTTTTGGTGCCTTGTTTGACGACAATCCAAGATAAACCTCGGATTATAATTTATCTGATTTTTTAAAATAATTTTTGATTAGTTTTTCATTAGAAATAAAATTTTAATTTTTTGAAATTCGAAAGCATTTTTCTCCCAAAAATTGTTATGTAAGGTACCAAACTTTTTATACCGTTGCATGCACAATGGAATACCTAACGACAAGGGGTAATAAATGTGGCGGGTTACCATTTGAAAAAACTAATGACGTCACGCCCGCGCGCAACCAGATGACGACAGAATTAAATTCACGATGTTATAAAGTGCACGGGATAAAAACAAAATCGACCTGTTTCAGGGTTTTTCCAACAAACCGAAGATAACAGAAATATTAATTTTGTTCCAGACTTTATCTACACCCTGTATAACACATTAGTAAATATTAATAAAGTATTAGCTTATTTCACTACACATTCAATGCACGCGCGTATGCCTTTCTCGGGAATAATCGGAACGCTCAACTTTAAGGCACTGTAAAACAATAGCGGAAGCTTCAAACAAAAAGCAAATTTGGTAAATAATACTTTAGTATGTACACTTTACTATAGTAACAATTTCGAACATCAAAGATGACATCGCCAAAATGCATTTTTGGCAAATCTCTATATGGACTGCAACCACTGTGCGATGGTAGAAAATTTCAAAGTAGATTGATATATGAAGGCGCTAACCGTCTATTGTCCATTTCTTTTACAAATAAGTATTTTCGCTTTTTCCTCGATAATATTAGGACGAGATATGTCTTTCTAAATCATAGCGGAATGTCAAACAAATAACTGAAGTGTATACATGCAATGTAGTACATTCTTCAAATATCTATAAATAAATTTGCTGTATTCAAAGAATATGAATACACTCGAGCCACCTGCATACACAGTCATCTTACCATATATATACCGGTTATCTTACGAAAAACGCATCACGCTATAACTGTTATTAATAATCCGATTTTCGAAATTGAAAAACGGCATAAGGCAGGTGTATAAATACTACAAAACCGTATAATTTTTTTTTGATATGTAATCACACTTTGGGTGGGATATTTTTCTGAATACAGCAGTCTATTTCAACTTGATCTTGTAAATTGTTTGCTTTTTCTAAAATTTTCAAGTTTATTTTGGGATCCAAAACAATAACTGGCATTTTGGGTCTTTCAACTTGTTTTCATTTATTGTTGTCTGTACCATTTCTTCCAGTTTTCTTATTATTTTGTTATCATATTGTTATTTCATTATGGATAATAATTCATTATCTACTATCGTGCAAGCGTTTATCGAGTGCCAAAAAATTCTGGTCAAGCAGTGCGCATTTACGTAGCTCGTTTTCCCGAAAAGAAGTTCCTGACCGTCAGAAATTTAGAAAAATTATAGAAATTTAAGAAATCACGGAGCTTTTAAGAAACCAAAGATTCCATTCTCTATCTTCAACTTTAACTCGGAAAGTCGCACATAACATTGGCACGTCAAAGGAAACTGTTCATAAAATCTAAACAAACAAAAAACACAGACTTAAACTGTACATCCCACAAAAAGTACAAGCGTTATATGAAAACGATTCAAATCGACGGCATCAACTTTGTGTTTTCTATTTAAACATGTTATGTCAAAATGGGCTGTTCTACAGAAGTATTCACCGCTTTTGGAGTCAATAAAATTCAAGAGTTATTGTAGAAACTAATTGATAACAGATTCCATGTAAATGTATGGTGTGATATTTTGACAGATTGATTGGACTCATGTTCAATGATGGCACCATAAATCAGGACTATTATGCTCAACTATACTAATTCAAAATTTAGACAATTTTTTGAATGAATTACCTCTTGCCGAGTTAAGGAGAGTGTTTTTCCGGCAGGATGGCGCTCCGCCATTTAATTCCAGGATAAACTGTTGAGTGGTTGAATGTTAAATTTGGCCAAAAATTGATAAAGACATACAGTCCAGTTCGGTGGCCTGCGCGTTCACCTGATTACCGCCACTCGATTTTTAGCTATGGAGCTATGTTCAACACCGTGTCTATTTAACAACCCCCGAGAACGAGCATATTTTAAGAAAGATAATTATTTATAATTATCTCTTTTAATCTTAAATACAACATAAGGAGAATCTAAAAGGTGTCAGCTTTGTATTCAGCAAGATGGTAGACATTTTGAGCAATATTTATAATAATTATGATTTGTTATGATGTTTTTTTTATAGTTCCATCGTGTTGCATTCCAGCGCACTTAATCTTAATCTAAAAAATTATTACCCAAGAATATTTTACAAAATTACACGATTGTATTCAGAAAAAAATCTCTACCAAACTGTAGAAAAAAACACGTGGCTATTTAAAAAAAATTAGGTGTGGCCACCACACGACTTTCTTATAAGTATGTGCGTTCCAAAATTTTTATATAAAAGTTCTTCCAAAGTAAGTTTTAATTCTGTATTTTCTTAACAAAATAATAGTTCTGGGTAAAAGTTTTACTTTCTGTCGGAATTTAATTTTTTTTTTTTTTAAACAGAACTTATCCCAAATCCAGTTCAAACTAGTATGTATTAATTTCTTAATAAATCTCTATAGAATGTAGAATTTGAGAAATATTTGCAGAACACTACTTTTCGATAAGAGTAAAAAGTTACTTCCAGTCTGTATTTTTTTTATACAAAAATTATTATAAATGCAGCTCTAAATAATTTTGCATTCTCAATAAATGCATAGAATGCAACTTTTGGGAGATATCTGCCAAAAAACTGCTGTTTGACAAGAGTAGAAGCTTTACTTCCGGTCCGAATTTTAAAATTTCTTCTATACAAAACTTGTTTCCAATTTAGCTCTAAATACTTTGGCACTTATAATAGATCTGTATAGAATGCATAATTTACGAGATATTCGCAACAAGCTGCTATTCGATAAGAGGAACGGTCTTACTTCCGGTCCGAATTTTAAAGTTTTTATTTACAAAAATTGTTCCAAATAGAGATCTAAATACTTTTCTATTCTAGATAATTCTGTATAGAATGAATAATTTGCGGATATTTGCAAAAGAACTCTTTTCGATAAGACAAAAAGACCTACTTCCGGTATGAGTTTCGAAAAGCCTTTTTATAAAATCTTTCTAAAATTTATTTTTAATGCTTTTGTATTCTTTATAAAATTGCCTGAACTTAAAACTTAACGAGATACTAGTAAATTCTGATTTTTATAACTGAAGTAAACTACTTATACTTCCGATCTATCGATTTCATTGAAAATCTAAACAGATCTCAAGAGGAAGCTTATACTCGTAAATATAAAGTTTTATATTAGTACCTTTAGCCGTTTGGCCGCTATTGTGGTCACAGACAGACAAACTCGCACACACAAACTCACATACAGAAAGAGAGAGATATGTATGCAAAAAAAGAAGAATGTGTTTTATTTTTCAACGTGTGTTTTATTTTTCAACGGCCAGAACTAATATTTTACTTGGATCCCCGCTGTATAGGGGTTGCAGTTGTTGCAATGCCACTTGCGGGGATGATCTGGATATTCATTTTTCACCATTATCCCAAATAATTAGTAAGTGCGACTGTTGGCACTTGCAATGGTGTTAGGCTTTACTTACTTATACGTTGCATTGGCTTGCTTTTTTTTCTCTCCCTTTCGTATGTGTATATAGAGGCTATACCATTTAAAACTACCAAGTCAAATATCTCGGAAACGGAAAAAGATATTTGAATTTTGTAAAAAGTTGTTACTAAACAATGTGATCGACTCTAGTTTGCTCTCACAATTGTGTTTTATTATGTGAAGATATAGATGGCGCTGCGGTGAAAAGAATTTTTTTGATCGCCACAATCTTCATTTGTTTTTTATTTGAAAGAGTATTAATGTAAATTTTATTATTTTTGTTAGTTTCCAAAATTTAACGGTTTCATAGATATTCGTGTTTAAGGAAAGTAAGAGTAATTTTAAAGTTTTGTCTTTATTTTGTTTAAATATTAAATTTGTAGGGAAAAATAGCAATAAACATATTCACAATTCTTGCTATTATAGTTACTTCACAATTTAAATTTTATAGTTAGTTCCTTTTTATAAATTCCACTTCATAGGCACCCAGGTATATAGGCAGAAAAGCATTCATGTCTATGTTATATGTATGTATGCTTGCTTTGATTATTTAGGAAATATTATGACATTAGCACACATTAGTGACATTTGCTAGATTATTAATTGTCTTTATAATTAGCTTCATTCAAACATTTACTCACTTTGCGTTGAGATTGTATTAAAAATATGGTTTTGCACACAAATGAAGACAAACTGAATATAGTTTTAATTAATGGAAAATCCCATAGAAATGCATCTGAAGGAATGCGATTATATGCTCTACACTTTCCAAACAGGCCTTTACCAGATCACAAAACATTTATAAATCTGTGTGCAAATCTCAGAAATTACGGTAGCTTCAAAAAAACAAACCAATTAATCGTTAAATTTTGGAAACTAACATAAATAATAAAATTTAATAATAATAATAATTAAATTTGCGATCAAAAACATTCATTTCATCGCAGCGCCATTTATATCTTCACATAGTAAAACACAATTGTGAGAACAAACTAGAGTCAATCACATTCCTTAGTAACCACTTTTTACAAAATTCAAATGTCTTCCGAGATATTTGACCTGGGAGTTTTAAGTGGTACACCCTGTATATGTATATTTTTATGATTTTATATTGTTCAGTTATGAATCCATTGCATTTTTTTGTCCTGTAATTAGATTTATGTCTGTTGGGCAATAAAGATTTATTATTAAAAACCATTTTTGGGTATCAGGGGATTTCGAAACGTCAACATCTTGAAAAATCTCGATGTCGAACATTTTCACAATACTTCCTTATACTTCGTATAAGAAAGTAAAAATTGAGTATCGTTTGACAATAATTACACATTAAAAAAGTTAAAGATTATACTCTTTTGTATTATTTACCTGTCTTATGCGGTTTTAACAACAACCGAGAGGTTGTATGATAGACAAAGTTCCCGCGTGTATGTACATTTTAGTGGGAGGCTGCCCTTTATTAGCATAAAAAAGCAATTAAATTTAAATTTAAGATTTCCAGCTTCTTGGCGTCTTTCGATTCGGCTTTTTTTGCAAAAGGTTAAGGGGAAATGAATATCTGGCCACCTTAAATATTTCGCCCATCTGTATTCATTGTCTCATTTTCTTAAAATGAAGAATTAATGGCGCATGAATGGAAATATTAAAAAAATTATAAGAATATTATTTATTAGAATCGGGCAGAAAAGAAATTTATTATTAAAATTTAAAATAATTTTAATAATAAATTTCTTTTGTGTCCGATTCTAATAAATAATATGAGTTTGTTGAATTTCCGATGTTTAGTTTAAAATTTCGTCCTTGCCATCTAACACACAACGTGGAGATAGTAATCTTACGAATACTATAATTAGTTAAATTGGAAATAACAAGATTTATTTATCATATGAGAAACAGACTTTCTATATGTGTTTTTCTTTATGAATTAATTTTGCAAAAAAGTAAATTTTGAAAAAAATGAAATAAAACCACATATTCATCAAACTTAGATTATAAAAATGGATTTGTGATAATTTTCCAAAAAAAAAGCTAAATGTATGTGACATACTGCGTGTAGTTTGTCAGTCAGTAGTGATGGAATGGGGATGTTGACAAAAGATATTAAAATTTTATTTCTTTATCGTTATTACACTCGCATGTTATGTCTTCTTCTTCTGCTTCAATCTCATTATATTGGTCATGATGATCTGACAAAATTGGCTGCAACCAAGAACAAGTTCAGGATCATCGGATCATCAGAAGTTTCGGAAGACTCTCAAGTTTTTGTGTTTAATAGAATTGTAGAGTGCTAAATTAGGTAGTTTCTGTTCTAGGTTTTTTTTCTTCTTTTAATAAAGTTGAAAATTTTTTGGAGAATTCGTCATTTCTGTATAACAATTCGATCTTCAGCAAATTATCGCGTTTATTGTTTGATCTTTTAATAACAATTCTCTTGGCCGCACTGATTCATTGAATTTTCTTTAAAGAATCTAAAACGACTTTTATATCGGAAGCAATCCAGTCCGTACCCAATTTGCAAACTTTCCCCTTCTTGGAGTAAATTTCATAATACCTTGTGGGAGTTTTAATCGTACAGAATCTTCTAACATTTTCAATCTGGTCGAAAAGACGATCTGCTGGCAAATAAGGATGTCCACGCACTAGAAATATTACTACTATGGATTCTATAGCTGTTTGGTGAATAATAGTACAGCTAGGGCATACGCATGTGCAAGTCGGCATTTTTGTTTTGGTCGTCACAACCATCCGCGAATAACCTTACTTGTTTGACATGTGGCTCAAATTCTTGCTTATTGAAAAAGACGTGGAGCAGACGGAGATTGTTTCCGCATATCTTCTTTTTACCGGATTCTCTAACAAGGTGTAGAATACTAACTGCTTTATATCGATGTCAGTAACACAAAAGCAATAGATAGTTACTGGGCGTAGAACGCATCTTGGAAAGGTACTTTGGGTAACACCTGCACTTGTTCGAGGTTGAAACAATATGAAACATCGTTGTCAGGTGTAATGTTATATTTGTCAAGTATACACATATTTGTAAAGTTTAGTTAAGGCTATTATTAGTGACATAATAAAAAGAACTAACAGTATTAAAATATATTCATGATCATTAATGCTTATTTAAGATGTCAAAATAAACACATATTCAGTATACATACGTGGAATCTAGAAGACAGATATGATTTTGTTCGATCGCTTTGGACACGAGAAGAGATTATTATTGATTTGAAAAATGTCAACAGAAAAATTTTAAAAACGTGAAGTAAATAAAGGGAATTAAAGTGTTAAAACTAAATATTATATGAAAGAATGTGATAAAGAAAGAAGAATTAATACCAGTCACAATTCAGAAAGGAGCAATGATGAATTAACAGTTTCATAAAAAAATCACAGTTATTTTAAAAGGATAGAAGTGCAGATTTGGAATACACAACATTTTAAATTACAGTGAACAGAAGAAGACCATTGAAGTAGAAGTTACATGAAAGGAAGTTACCACAACATTTGAAGGAGGATAAAAGGATAATAAAACACAGTAAAATTATTATAAATGTAAAGTATTTTAGATGTAAAATAATCATAAATATCAAATTAAATGTCATAGTAAATAAAACTAAACTTTATACAGGGTCGGGCAAAAAGAGCGGAACACCGAATTTATGGCTTAACTAGCACTTTTTCGAAAATTTAACCTAAATTAAAGTTTTTGTATACTTTATGTATTATTTATTGGTGTTTGCAGATTTTCCGTTTTTGTCACATTTTTGAAGATATGATGTCACCGGATAGTATTTTAAATGAATCACCCTGTATTTATATTTTTTTTTGAGTAGATATTTTTTTCCTGAATTCACTAATACCAGGTTTAGTGGGTCTCTGACTTATGGTTTCATAAGAAAAAAATAAAATGTAATGGCACCTAAATATTTATTTAATAAAAAACGAACGACAATAACTAAAGATTCTATTCATTAACGTCCATTAACTTTAACAAATGATTATGAAATTCATTTCTCGCTTAAAGGTGACATGAACTTTTAATGCAGCATTAACTTTTTTTAGAATCTTTAGTTATTGTCGTTCGTTTTTTATTAAATAAATATTTAGGTTTGCACATAACACAAATATAAAAAACACTCAATATAAAGGTTAAATCTTGTTGTCGGTGTTAATAAGGTTTAGAGCTTAAAACCAGCTACATGCAAATATAGTATGTAAAATTAAAGTTTAAAATCAAAATCAAATAACTCCTGTAGGGAGTAAAAAGCATTCACAGACAAAATTCGGTGAAGCTGGGCAGCAGATGCTTGATATTTGAAGATAATTTATTATAAATTTTTAATGCGAGTACCTGGGGAGAGTACTGGTGTAATTTCAATCTGGATTTAGGTATTGCAAAATCATCCTCAGATCTCGTACTGATACCATTCAAATCACGATTTACTGTATAATTATGTTTATTGTTATGTACATGATTTACCAGGTCTTCTATTAAGATACATGGCAGAGTCATGATATCCAGACCAATAAAAGAAGCTTTAACAGAATGTGAGGGCTCTATAGCAGCTATAGGTCGTACAATCTTGTTTTGACACATGAAAATATCACCGGCCATTACCGATGTACCCCAAAACCCTATACCGTACCTCAATCTGCTTGCAATGCAAGCATGGTACAAGCTCATCAGCTGCTGTTGAGTCAAAACTGCTTTTAAAGATCTAAACAAATAAGAAAAAGAGTTCAGTTTCGCTAAGATCGTTTCACAATGGTGCCTCCAACTTAACATTTCATCGATCCAAACCCCGAAAAACTAGTAATTTTCACTTCTTTCCAGCTGGCTACCGTAAAGGTCTATTTTCAAATAAAACTCCTTATCCGCCCGAAATTGATAAGGATGGAATCTTGTAAATGTGGTTTTGGAATTGTTAAGGATGAGCCTATTTTTCACAAACCATTCACAAACAGTGTTCAATATATTGTTTCATTTTTTTGTAAGAATCTGGTTATCTGAAGCAGCAGTAACCAGTGCAATATCGTCAGCATAAATTGTGATGAAAGTGTCTGTCACAACTTGCGGAAGGTCATTAATAAAAAGCAGAAACAGCATTGGTCCCAGTACTGAACACTGAGGCACATCTCTGCCACTCGTCATCATCTCAGAGGCATGGTAGGAGGTAAGGTATATTGCCTCCTACCCACGAGGAAAGATACTAGACATATCACACAGTTCAGTTGGCCGAATTATTAAGGATGAGCGGTTTCACCCTTATCATTACAGAAAAGTTCAAGCTCTATTACTTGAAGATTTTCCACGTCGCGAGAATTTTTGTAACTGGTTTTTCGAATAAATACATAGAAATCCACAATTTTGCAGAAATATCTTATGGGCGCTTTGGAAAATCCTCAGATATTTAGACCAGCTAACTACCAGCATAGGTTTAGCGTAAATATCTGAGCAGATATTATCGGGAATTAGTTAATCGGGCCAGTCATTATTCCTAACAGGCTGGCAACTTTTTAAATTTTTGGTTAATGGTTTTCAAACTTTGGTAGATGAACTTCCATTAACGGTAATCAATAATATGTGGCTACAAATGGATGGTGCTCCTGCTCATCATGCTGCACCGATGAGAAACTGGTTAATTGAGCAATTTGCCGAAAGGTGGATAGGAAGAGGTGGACCACTCCGTTGGCCAGCTAGATCTCCCGATCTCACCCCTTTGGACTTTTTCTTTTGCAGTCACATTAAACAATTGGTGTACAGAACAACAGTTTTAAATGATACAGGTTTAACTAACCGGATATTTGATGCAGCTCCTTCAATAGATGGAGAAATGCTAGAAAGAGTGCAGGGAAATATAATTAGAAGAGCGGAAATTTGCAGAGATCAGCACGAACATAATTTTGAACATTTATTATAAATTTAATATTATAATTTAATCTCGTTGACTCTTTTGTCAATTATCCTATTTGTAATTGACATTAAAAATTTTAATTCATTATTCTCTCTTATTCATTAGTACTTTATCCATTATTAGGATAAATTAAACGTGTTGCCAAATTTATCTTAACAAAAATGCCAATATCTTCTAAAATTAACAATGTGGAATTTTTTAAATATTTTTTCCGTGTTCCTTTATCCCTTCTTCAAACCGCGAATTTTGTAACACGTTGTATAGAAAGTCTGCTCCTCATACATTTACTTATAGATGAATCACACTGTTTCATACGACACAGAAATTATTTACCAAAGTGATGAAATATAAATTAAAAACAACAGGGATTTCGAATAGGTCAACTAATAACACCATATTTGTTGTCACACAGATGGTTGAAAGGCCCTTCATGTGCTTCGTTAATTTACAAAAAGGCATATGTTCGGGTGAAACTACGCGACTTGATAACCATACTACCGAAGAACATACCAAAACTGTTAGTAACTATATTAGAAGATATCAAATAAAACGCAATTGTTTAGTTTCAAAAATTATATTGTACACACAGTGTGGCTTCATCAGGTGGATAAAAGATACAATTTAAATTTGCATATCGGTACGTACACATATATATAACAAAAACACATAAACAGAAATGAAAATAATCTCATTCTAAGAGGGGGGGTGGAGAGAATTCAAATTTAAATTAAGGAAGGGGGAGTTATTTAAACCTAATTGGACGTTTAAAATTACACCGAATTTATTGAATTTATTAATTTTTTAGCGATTATGTTCTAAACATATTTCGTGTCCATTCATGCTTCTTTCAGAGGTTCTCCCTCTATAATGTCATACATACACTTTTACTTTCTTATACGTAGTATAAGGAAGTATTGTGATGATGAAAATTTTTGACCTCGAGATTTTTGCAGATGTCCACGTTTCGAGGTCCCCTGATACCAAAAAAGTGGTTTTTAAAAAATGTCTGTGTGTCTGTGTGTCTGTGTGTCTGTGTGTCTGTGTGTCTGTGTGTGTGTGTGTGTGTGTGTGTGTGTGTGTGTGTGTGTGTGTGTGTGTCTGTGTGTGACCACGATAGCGGTCAAACCGCTGCAGATATCAATTCCAAATTTTGTATTTACGTGTATAATCTGCCTCTTGAGAACTGATTAGATTTTGAGCAAAATCGGCAGACCGGAAGTAGTAGTTTACTTCAGTGAAAAAATCGAAATTTGCAAATATTTCGTCAATTACTAAGTTTAAACAAATTTATAAAGAATTCATATGTACTTAGAATTAAGTTTGAAACAAATTTTCTTAAAAAAGTTTTTTGAAATTCCAACCGGAAGTAGATCTTTTACTCTTATCGAAAATCAGTTTTTTGCGAATATTTCGCAAGTCATGCTTTTAAGACAAGTACGTTACGAGTATAAAAGTATTTAAAACATAATTTTCAATATCTTTTATATAAAAAAAATTTCAAAATTCACACCGGAAGTACCACTTTTACTCTTATCGAATAGCGATTTTTTGCAAATATGTCGTAAATTATGCATTCTATGTATATTTATGAAGAGTACAAAAGTATTTAGAGTTGGATTTGGAATATTTTTTGTATAAATGAAATTTCAAAATTCGGACCGCAAGTAACACTTTCATACGTATAAGAAAGTCGTGTGGTGGCCACACCTCATTTTTTTACTTTCTTATACGTAGTATAAGGAAGTATTGTGATGATGAAAATTTTCGACCTCGAGATTTTTGCAGATGTCCACGTTTTGAAGTCCCCTGATACCGAAAAAGTGGTTTTTAAAAAATGTCTGTGTGTGTGTCTGTCTGTCTGTCTGTGTGTCTGTGTGTGACCACGATAGCGGTCAAACCGCTGTAGATATCAATTCCAAATTTTGTATTTACGTGTACAATCTCCCTCTTGAGAGCTGATTAGTTTTTCAGTAAAATCGGTAGACCGGAAGTAGCAGTTTACTTCAGTAAAAAAATCGAATTTTGCCAATATTTCGTCAATTACTAAGTTTAAACAAATTTATAAAGAATTGAAATGTACTCAGAATTAAATTTGACACAAATTATCTTAAAAAAGTTTTTCGAAATTCCAACCGGAAGTAGGTCTTTTACTCTTATCGAAAATCAGTTTTTCGCGAATATCTCGCAAGTCATGCTTTCTAGGCAGGTACATTACGAGTATAAAAGTATTTATATTATAATTTTAAATATCTTTTGTATAAAAAAGAATTCAAAATTCGGACCGGAAGTACCACTTTTACTCTTACCGAATATCGATTTTTTGCAGATATGTCGTAAATTTTGCATTCTATATATATTTATTAAGAGTACAAAAGTATTTAGAGTTGAATTTGCAATATTTTTTGTGTACATGAAATTTCAAAATTCGGACCGGAAGTGGCACTTTTGCTCTTAGCGAGTAGCACTTTTTTTCGAATATCTTGCAAAGTATGCATTCTATAGCGATTTATTAAGAGAATGAAAGTACTTAGAATAGGATTTTGAATAAGTTTTGTATAAAAAAATTCTTAAAATTGTATAGTTTGAAACGCTCATACGTATAAGAAAGTCGTGTGGTGGCCACACCTCATTTTTACAATCTTCGCTCGTCAACTTGTACATCCCCGAGTTTAACCTATTGTCCGTTTTGTCTTTATTGATTTTATTGCTTTTTGTATGGAATTGTCTGTTTTAAATGAAATTGTCTTTTAAGTTCTCCACTGTTCTTCAAATTTTACTATTATATATAATGGTATTATAACCATGGATTCTATTTTTTTACTTCGGATAAATTTGGGCTAAAGTTTTCGACTTCTGTAGTTTTGCTAATATATTATTAATAAAATCTCGCTAAAAGCCATAATTTAACGCTGTATTGTATATTCTGCTTAGTTCTAAATCAAAGGCACGTTAATAAGTCTGTAAATCATTGAGTGATAACTGTTGAGTTATGGGATGAAACGAATGTGCGCGTATAGTCGTGTCTGTATGTGTAAGTTTGTGGTAAATTGGAAATTCATGTTTTTTGGTTATATGCCTTATAGTTAGATCTAAAAAGTTAATCGTTTTATTTTCTTCTATTTCAATCGTGCATTAAATGTTTGGGTGAATATTGTCGATATAATTACGTAAAGCTTTTAATTGTCTGTACCGTCAAAACAAACTAATATGTCATCCAAATATCTTAACTAGTAAATGCAGTGTCTGAAGGAACCCTTCGTTCAAACATTGCTTGCTTGTGGTTCAATATTAAGATGTTGTTTAAGTATAATTTATAAATATATAGATACTTCAAAATTTTCGAGACTACTTGCATATTAAAAAAAATTCTCTACAGGCTGCGAGCCTAAGGAATCCAAAATTTTAGAAACAAAAAATAAAATTAGTGTTACAAAGTGACTTTATACAATCGAAAGTTTATAGAACCGAAGGAAAAAAAAATATTTTAAACCTTACAGTACTATTTATAATGATCATATATACATTTAATACGAACAGCAATTATATTATTGTCTTCTTATTTAATTTTGACAGGTGCTCTGGAATAAAGCAGAATTGTATGTAAGTTAAATGTATCATTCGTCCTTTAAGATGATATTTTTCCGATATTGCATATGACATAGTTTTTACAGAAAAAATATGAGATTGTCCTGGATATTTTATTTATTTCTTTTTCTTTTATTATTGACATTGAAATTTATGTGTGTCGCTTTGAATGCAGCACGTTAGTATACTAATTCCCTGTTTTACGTTTGTACAAAATAAAAATGAAATACGAAATTAACCGCCGATGAAATATATACACAATTAGTTACTTTACGTTATATAGAACCCTTTTTGTATAATGGTAACCTAATTTTATATATACTCGTTAAACGAGGAATTAGCATACATACATACAGTTAATTTTGTTCATATAAGTAATTTTGTAATTTTATTTTATTTACATTACTGTCTATTTCATAAAAATTACTAATTAATTTTAAAACGAAAAAGTTAAATGCCTATTACTTTTGCAAAGGTATATGTATATGCATAAGTAAACTAAACTGATTATAAAATGAAAAGTACATATACAGGCTGCTCCAAAATGTTGTGTTTTGCTCTGTGACATTATTTAACCCTAGAATGCTAATCTTATTTTCTATACGCTAACATTAATCATTAGTCGAATCGACTAAATTATAAACACATTAAAATTTCAACAAAACTTTTATAAGTTAATAAATTAATGTATCTTAAATGTAAATTAAACAACATTTTAAAGTTTTAGTTAACAAATTCATTTTAATAACGTATGGATCACAAATATAGTTTCAAGAAACATTTTTTGAGAATAATGATAATAAAAAGAAAAATAATAACATTTTACTAGAACAAAAACAGGAAATCCTTTCCTAACAGAAAGAAAGGAAAATAAACCAGACAATAGTTTAGAGGGGAAAAAAAGTTATTTGGTTTTAAAATGAAGAGCAGCTGTTGCAAGCTTCCATTCTGTGACTTCCGCAAACACTTTTTCCGCAATTTGCGCATGTAGACTTCGTCATTTGATGTTTTTGGTATGGGCGAAACCCAAAAATCTTTCTCTTTTTGAAGGCCCCTCTTACATTTTCGTTTGGATTAATCGTAACTTTGTTTTTCCCTGTTAAGTTTTCTATATTAGTTCTTGCTACAGTTCTTAATGTAGATCCTTCCAAAGGCTTATGCATTCAAAGCAACACTAACTTTATGTGTAATTCCTTCATTATGGCAATAGATTACATAGCGGTTGATAGAAACCATATTCATGATTCCATAAAATATTTCCTTTTGTTTTGCGACTTCATAACTTGACACTATACATCTGATCAATAGTAACCAAGTAGTCTTTGGTCTGGTTGTAAAACTCAACCACTTATGGTTTACACCAGAAGATAGCAAGTGAACAATCTTTTGGGGCTTTGGTTTATATGACAGTAGTGTTAATTTGTTGTCAAAATAACATATAAATGTTTCCACTTGTCGACCTTTAGAATTTAGCACATCTTTGAGAATTTATTTGTTATTTGAGTGCAAGGTATTCAAAATTCTTAATTTATACCACAGACAGAGACAATAAACCAATTTTCCAAAGTCACGTTGCAGTAAAAGTTGTAGATAGTTCGCGTTTGGTTCTTCATGAAGTATCCTTCATCTGGCAAACCAACCGTATTTGTACTTTTACCTAAATAAGGAACGCATCCAGCATATATTTGGTAGCACTGTCGCATGTTGTCACAATTTTTAGCCCGTATTTAGACGACTTAGTCAAAAATTCGAATCTGGCCTTACTCATTGCAGAAACATACCTATTGATGGGTGAAACATTTCGTCTACATTCAGGTGGTTATCTTTTAGTGCGGCAGTTAAAATTTTCAGTGTTTCTTTGAGTCGCTCTGATAATCTCATAGTTTAATTGTGCCATATCGATTTCCGCAATTGTCCATTTGATAACTTTCTTTATCATTTTCAGACAATTCAAAACAATTATACCTTTACATTGACATGAAGATCGTTGGGGTTTGTGCACAGTATTCATAGCTGCTTGTTTAGTTGAAGTGCTTGACTTGTCCGTATTCTACATGTGTTTGTCTTTTCCACAAACTACCTTAAGTTTTGTTATTTTTGCTACTACAGTTTGAGCAATGAGAGATTCATTCTTTTTCTTGACTGTATTCGGCATCTTTTATATCATTTTCATCACATTTTCCTAGAAATTTTATCATAAAATCTTCAATCAAATCGTTTTTGGAACTCATTTTCTATTCTGTAATTAAATACATAACAATCAACTGACTTTTGAACCAACAAAATAAACGTTCGCAAAATATAATACAAAAGATAATACCAATTATTACTCGAATCGACTAACTCCCTTCTTAAGGTCCAACATTAATTGCTAACATTACAGGATTTCAAGTACCCTAGAAGGGTTTTTGTTTTCCCAAAATGTCTTGGTGATATCTCTCGCCGTACTTATTGTTAACGTCGCCCATATTTTCTGAATGAAAGTCCATATTACATGCTTTTTGTGCTTTGTTCATTCTGGGTTGAATATTCTTTGAGGAATCTCCTTTTCACTTCCGAGTTATATGTATCACTAACATTTTCTTGGATTTATTAATTTTTTGTTTTGTATATGGTTCAGCTTTTCTGCAATGAGAGTAACGGCATCAGTGAACTCCTAATCTGCAAGGTACTGTACGAACCGCTATATTAACCCTGTCACGTTTGTATACTATTCCTCATATATCCAATCTAAGGTTAAAAACAAGAGGAAAGAGGCAACACGTACCCCCCTCCCTCCCTCCCTCTCTCTCTCCCTCCCCCTCTCTCTCTTTCTCTCTCTCTCCCTCTCTCTTTCTCACTCTCTCTCTCTCCAGATTTTATACGAGGTGTGATCAAAAAATATGCATTTCTAGAAGGCTTCATTCGGAAGAGCCTTCAGTTTCCCCGTCGTGGTCCTCTCATTGTCGGAAATTGTGTTAAACCAATTTTCCTTTTAGCATAGTCTTTATTCTTGGGAAGAGCCAAAAGACGAGTAAGACGAATGTGGATAGACATGGACCATTTCCGGCCAAAAACTCGCGGATCAGAAGAGATGTATGGTATAGCGTTTGTAGTGATGAAGGACAAATCTACTGGCCCATTTTTCTTGTCTTTTTTCCGTATATTATTTGGCAAACGTTACAGTATGCCCTTGTAATATTCGGAGTTTGCAGTTGTCCCACTTTTAGAACGGACTTTGATCGCACTATGCCCTCACTATAAAATAAACAATCATAGCGTCACCTTAACGTTCAGATTTGACTAACGTGGCTTTTAGCGGCAGAAGAGCTACTTGTGTTTCTTGGGAACTCTGAATTTTTGTCTCAGACTCATATCCATACACCCAACATCATCATGAAGTCCGATCAAGACGAACCTTCATTGTAAATTATAGGTAAAATGCTTTGTACGGACCGGTAGGCGATGTTCAGTTCTTCCGAAAGCTCTCGAAATAGTTAACCACCCGTTTGAATGAAGGATTTTTAACATTTTTCCACGTTTTTGTCTATTTTTGGGGTCCCGACCCTTGCTCGTCTTTAACCGACTCATTTTCGCTTTTAAATCGCTAACACCACTTTTAAACAGTCTTCAGAGTCACTACATTATCACTATCACTGACTATAACCTTTCATGAGCTTCTTTAGCAGTCTTTTGCACCTGAATACAGAAGTTAGTGTTAACGTATAAGGCTATCAGATCTATTATTTCAAATAAATGTAGCGTTAGCAGTTGCTGTTATTAAAATTCATTCAACGTAGTTTTTGATCACACCTCGTGTTTTTGACTGTTGCTCATAGCTTATTCATATCTTAGGTATGTTATAGTCTTTCAAAATTGAACAAAACCTTTGTTGATTGATCTAGTCGAACGATTTTTGAAACTCAGCGCATATTACGTGAACTAAACCTGCTTGGTTGTTTCCCAATGACTTACCGACTGTTTGTTTTAGTATTCCTAGTAGTGTAAGGGCTAATATTTAGTTTTTGTCTTCAACTAACAGACCAAAAACTGTATTTGTCGTATCTTTATTCTCATCATATCTTTTATTTCAAAATTTTATTTTTACTACGCGAACCTCGGCTATTTCCCAGTGCAGTATTTACCTTACTCCATTAAAAAAATATATTAAAATATTATGTAATGCATGTGTTCTTGTTAGTTATAATATAACTTATGTAGTCCGACTATCAAGATTAACAGATTTTTGGAAACAGCTTGTATATACAAAGCATGATGCATGAATTTCTTGCACTATTGATGTTTATTTTTCTTTATATCAGATATAAATTAATATTTGAATGTATTTAACGTTTTACGTAATCAGCAAATTTATTATTGAAAATTACGTTTCGTAATAATTCGAATATTGTACTAAAAAAAAGTGAAACATGCATTCTGGTTGTGGATAATCATATTCGAATAGCACTGGAAAACCGTCGAATATTTATTTACAATGAATGTTCATAAATTAGGTTAGCAGTAAATGTTACACATATGGGACATGTTCAGCGCAGTGAACAGCGAGTACACGAGATTACGAGTGCAATAATTACGATGTTACCATCAATTACATGATTTAACACGAGCAAGGTATTTGAAATATGTATATGTAACATATTATATATATATATATATACAGGGTGTTTAAAAAAGATGCGGCAATATCAAAGGGGTTGATTGTCCAGGTCGTTTTATACAAAAAAGTTTATAATAAACAAGGTCCGCAAACGCTTCGTTACCGATCTACAGCGTGTTGAAGTTTAATTAAAAGAAACAGTAAAAATTAGATTTCTCCAAGACGGCATTAAAGATCATAAAGAAATTTTAGGCGTGTTATTTTTCAAGAAAAAAATAGGACGCCGCTGATTTCTCTAAAAATAAAAATATGTTTCTATTCTTTGTTTAATTGTGAAGAAAAAAGTTCTCTTAACTTTTTATCGTACGACGTAACGTTTTTTAGTAAAAAAAAACACATTTTTAGTGCATGTACATTTATCATGCTTACAAAAATATTTTTAAACAGTCCTGTTTTACTCACTGACATATTGAATGACATATGATTAATAATTTTGTATGTGTCGAATTTGTTGAATTTCCTTATCATGAATCGCTATACAAATGCAGAGATGACCGACATGCACTACATTTATAGACTTGCTGATGGAAATGCATTAGAAGCTAGGCGGTTGTATACTGAAAGATTTCCTGATAGAAAAACTTTCGAAAGTATTCATCGGCGTCTTTATGAAACAGACACATTAAGACGAAATGGAGGAGCAGGAAGGCCAAGGACAGCAAGAACGGTAGAGTTGGAAGAGAATGTGCTAGACATGATTGAAGAAGATCGAGGTACTTCTACTCGAAAAATTGCTGACGCTTTGGATGTAAGTAATGGGACTATTTGGCACATTCTGAAGGAAAATTTATTGTACCCATTCCATATACAACGCGTTCAAGCATTACTTCCTGCTGATTTTCCTCCTCGCATTGCATTCTGTCAATGGCTTTTGCAGAAAATGGTTCAAATCCCTCAATTCCTGATGTTGATTCTGTTCACTGGTGAAGCGAATTTTTCAAGAAATGCAATACGCAATTTCCATAATAACCATGTATGGTGTGACGAAAATCCACATGAAATTGTTGAAAATCGTTTTCAACATCAGTTTTCTTTGAACGTTTGGCTTGGGATTGTGGGTGACTGCCTAATTGGACCGGTATTTTTACCTAGGAACTAACAGGAGAGGTGTATCGCAACTTTTTGGAAAACACGCTCCCTGGATTTCTGGAGGACGTACCATTAGCAATTAGAGATGCAATGTGGTATATGCACGATGGCGCACCAGCCCACTTTAGTCAAGTAACTCGTGATTTCTTAACACAAGCATACGGAAATCGCTGGATTGGCCGAGGTGGACCACACTTATGGCTTGCACGATCCCCGGACTTAAATCCCCTGGATTTTTTCCTGCGGGGACATTTGAAGTCATTGGTGTACGCTACTCCATTGGAAAACGTAGAAGACTTAAGAAATCGAATCATTGCTGGGTGCAACTCAATTGAAACCGATCCTGTTGTTTTTGAGAGAGTTCGCCAGTCGATGAGGAGAAGATTGGATTCTTGCATCCGAGCTCGAGGTGGTCACTTTGCACAGTTATTGTAATTTTTGCTTGCTAAAATTGTTGGTATGGTAAAATATTTGTTTTTGCCCTTAAATAAAACCCTTGTTATTTAAAAAAAAATTTCTGTAATAAATGTACATGCACTAAAATGTGTTTTTTTACTAAAAAACGGTACGTCGTATGATAGAAAGTTAAGAGAGCTTTTTTCTTCACAATTACACAAAGAATAGAAACATATTTTTATTTTTAGAGAAATCAGCGGCGTCCTATTCTTTTCTTGAAAGATAACACGCCTAAAATGTCATTATGATCTTTAATGCCGTCTTGGAGAAATCTAATTTTTACTGTTTCTTTTAATTAAACTTCAACACGCTGTAGATCGGTAACGAAGCGTTTGCGGACCTTGTTTATTATAAAATTTTTTGTATAAAATGACCTGGACAATCAACCCTTTTAATATTGCCGCATCTTTTTTTTTGAAGTCATTCTTTTCTTCAACGAATGACAATTTAAAATTTTGTAAACACTGTCATGGCTAACTATTGAAAGAAGAACTAATGCAAACAGTATATATTGTAGAAGATAAATACACTAACTTGCCAATATTTCGAAAACTACCAATTTTTATAATAGACATATTTTATACTGAGTGATCCTTATTTTTAATGCTGAATAAGATAAAATTATAAAAGTTGCCGCTTCCCATTTAAAAAAATTGTCTTTTGGCAATTTTTCCAAATTTGTTTTCAGGCGTATAATTCGCACACTCTGTATTAATAATTGTAACAATTTTATACAAATAGTATTTAATTAGACCATCTATTTGAGGGAGTTTACTTCAAATTCTATAATAAATTTATCTTTATATGGAAAAAGTTCTATTGATTTTCTGTCTGCAAACGTCAAATTTAACATAAGAATTTCAATAAGTTAAAAAGGGTTATACTTAGATATATGACATTAATACATGAAATATATTTAGATTTTCACGTAGAATCTAAAAACCTGACAATATACAGAGTATTCTATTTAAAATTATGAAGTTGGTGCCTACTTCCGGCATAGCCCGATGTGCCGCCATCTTGAAAATATTTTAGGCGAATGGCCCCCATCGACTTTAGTATAGTGTCAAAATTTCAGATCATTCCTACCTATAGTTTTTCCACAATCGATCGATTCAGTTCCCGGTATATATATATATACCGGGTGTCTGTTTATGCTCGGCCACTGTTCATCGTACAACCTAGCGGACAAAATCTTGATAGTAAAACGTACCACGACAATTTCAACAAAAATGTTTTTAAGTTTCCAAAATGACCGCAAGGGGGCGCAATTCTCAAGGTAAATTAAAAATTTTAAAATTTTTCATTAAATTCAAGGTTAAGATAGGTTAAATTTTTTACTAGCAATATCTTAAAACGTTTTTATACAATTTGCATTTGAAACTTTTTGATCTAACTTCCATACGAAGGGGAGGGTGGAAGGGGGTATGTCTGCGTACAAAAGTAGGTATAACTTCGGTGTGCCTTAACGGATTTTAATTTCTCTAGGCTCATTAGATAGAGAATTTCACAGAGAATTAAAGGTTATGTAGTAAGAAATTAATTGTGTGTCAAAAAAATAATAGGGGGTGCTGTTCTTAGTTTATGTATATTACTTGTTTTTTCTTTAAAATTTTAAATGGAACGATATATTTTTAATATCATAATATTCAAGCGCATAAAAAACTGAAGAGAATAATGAACACCGGAAGTTGCCACCTTTTTTCTTGACGAAAATACTGACATAGAGAATAATCCAGAAAAATAATAAATTTAAATATAAAAAATATTTATTTATGGTGAGTAATAATAAAAATATAAAAGTGTATAGCTTGTTTTCTATTGAATTTCCATCATACTCTCCATAAATATATTCATTTCAATCTTTTTACCGATTTTTTAATTCATTGCATATATTACGTTGGATTCCCCTTTTAATGTTTTCAAATTCTATGGCTATTATTTGTTAAATTTCATTTCTTGTCTTTTCCAACATCGAAATATTATATTGTTATATTTCGAAGGTGGGCCTGAAAATCGAAATGTCAAAATATTACTGTCACTTGTAGTTAACCTTTTTGTACATATTCAACAAATTAAACCTTTTTAGACACCTGCCCATAGTTTGTATAATGTCATATTCTAATGTTGACGCTTATGACATGATCAGAATATATTTTCAATGTTTTGAAAATGCAGTTCTTGCTTCACGGCAATATTCACAATATTGTCCGGAAAGAAGACATAATTCCCGTAGAGTTTTTATTCGCCTTGCGAGATGTCTACGTGAAACAGGACAAGTTCGCTATATTCCTGCTCGACAAAGATTTCGTAAAAGTCGAAATGAAGAGAGTGTTGTCAATGTCTTAGCTTATGTTGAAACTAATCCACATTCAAGCATCAGAAAAATGTCGAGAGATCTTGGTTTAACAAGACGGTGTGTTAGAAATATATTGATGGAGCACAAGTTGCATCCATATCATATGAAACTACATTAAGCCATATCAGATCAAGATTGCGACATCAGGTTAATTATTGTCAATGGTTAAAGCAAATGATGCAAGAAAATAGGAATTTCTTGTCTGAAACCTTATGGACTGATGAAGCAACCTTTGCAAATAACGAGAAATTAAATATACATAATTTGCACTATTGGTCAATGAACAACCCCAACTGGATTCTGGAGGTTGACAATCAACATCGGTGGACATTAAACGTGTGGTGTGGTATCTTAGAAAACAAAATCATTGGGCCTTTTATATTTAACGAACACGTAAATGGCAGAAATTACTTACATTTCCTTGAAAACGATCTTCCTCCAAAATGTGTCATTGGAATGTAGAGCAAATATGTGGTTTCAACATGATGGTTATCCCGCTCACTTTTCACAAAATGTGCAAGCACATTTAAATCAACAGTCCCCCAATCTACCGTTCTTGATTTTTATTTATGGGGCAGAATAAAAGATATGGTTTATAATAAAATGCCGACTACACGTGAAAATATGATTCAGAGAATTACAGATGCGATTAATACAATCTCTGCCTCTGAAATTCAAGTAGCTGTGCTCTCTTCTAATCGCCGAATAAACATGTGCATTGAAAATAATGGTGGACACTTTGAACATTTATTAAATTGAAGTTTTTTTTCTTTCATTTGTTGTAATTTCATATTAAAATATATGTGTTTTGTTGGTTTCGTTTATATTACTATTTCAACATATTTTCTTATTTATGTTTAGGTATTTTTTTAGGTTTGTTTTACATATTTTCATATTCGTTTAGTGTAGGAAGCGGAATCGAGCGAGTCATGGCTCATCGCCCATGGGCGCGCTATTGAAATGTTGTATTTTTAAAGAGGTTTTAATTTTATTTATATAATTGAATAACAAGTGGCTGGTGATTATAAAATACAAAATACCCTACTATTTGTTCATTTTCTCTTCTGTAAGACTTGTTCTCTTTGAATTAAGTACATCCTTGTAGATAGAAAACGTCCCTTCTACATCGCAACTGGTTATAGGTGCGTACTGGAAATATTCCTTTATTTCAGCGTATTTAGCATACACAATTGCCGCAATGTTATTAAACCTGGATTTCTATTAAAAACTGCGTCTAAGTCACTTGGAATTATTAATAGCCACATCTAATGTGGTTAATCCATTTTTACTTTCTTATACGTAGTATAAGGAAGTAATGTGAAATTTTCGACTTCGAGATTTTTGCAGATGTCCACGTTTTGAAATCCCCTGATATCGAAAAAGATGTTTTTAAAAAATGTCTGTGTGTCTCTATGTGACCACGATAACCGCTGTAGATATCAATTCCAAATGTTGTATTTACGTGTCTAATCTCCCTCTTGAGATCTGAGTAGTTTTTCAGTAAAATCGGTAGACCGGAAGTAGCAGTTTACTTCAGTGAAAAAATTAAATTTTGCCAATATTTCGTCAACTACTAAATTTAAACAAATTTATAAAGAATTCATATGTATTTGAAATTAAAATTGAGAACAATTTTATTTAAAAAGTTTTTCGAAGCTGCTACCGGAAGTAGGTCTTTTACTCCTATCGAAAATCAGTTTTTTGCGAATATTTCGCATGTCATGCTTTTTAGACAGGTACGTTACGGGTATAAAAGTATTTAAAACGTAATTTTCAATATCTTTTTCATAAAAACAATTTCAAAATTCAGACCGGAATTACCACTTTTACTCTTATCGAATAGCGATTTTTTGCGAATATGTCGTAAATTATGCATTCTATATGTATTTATCAAGAATACAAAAGTATTTAGTGCTAGATTTGCAATATTTTTTGAATATATGAAATTTCAAAATTCGGACCGGAAGTAACACTTTTACTCTTAGGGAGTAGTCCTTTTTTCGAATATCTTGCTAAGTATGCATTCTATAGCGATTTATTAAGAGAACAGAAGTACTTAGAATAGGATTTTGAATAATTTTTGTGTGAAAAAAATATAGTATAGTTTGAAACGCTCATACGTATAAGAAAGTCATGTGGTGGCCACACCTCATTTTTTAATTTGAGATTCGATTTTCAAAATATGTCATTAGTTTAGGCAAATTTCCAATGTGTTCCTGAAGGAATAACAACTGATTTTTTAAATTTGGGATTTGTGTTAGTTCATTGCACTCAGAAATACTTCGAGCATCGTCATTTAAACATGTAACGAAATTTTGTAAACTATCGAAATTCTCTGCATGAAAACTATTTCTGTGTATGTTTTAGCAAAGCTAAGTGACGATATTTTACAGACTTTGCAATAAATTTCGGAATCACTGACAATTAATTTTTATCTCAGAAAAAGTAACATAAACAACGTTCTAGATCTATATAAATGATAACTAAAAATGTACGCGTATGTTATTGAAACATACATATTATATTGCGAAATATAAGGTAAATATAATAAATTTTAAAAACTCGTCATCCTTGTACCTACGCCGATGAAGAAAGGATTTTATTCATAAAATTCCTTATTTTATGGCAGTTTTTCTCTGATTCTCTGGAGTAAACAGATGTTACAGTTCGCCCTATGAATTAGTGCTATTCAGATATAATGTAAACAACACGCAGTTGTTTACATTACTTCTTTTCACGGTTGTGGCTCCGTGGTAGTTTAACTCGCTCGATTCCGCTCCCTATTCGTTACCAATATATTATATTATATTGTGTTTTTTCTCGTTATTGTATACTTACTTCATGAGTTATGGGAATTATTTTTGCCGTTGTCCTATAATTAGATGCACATCTCTTGGGTAATAAAGCTATATTATTGTTATTATTATTATAATTTTATTTCAATGTCGAAAAAGACAAGTGTAACAAATAATAGCCAGAGAATTTGAACATATTAAAAGGGGAATTCAACGTAATACGTATATGCAATGAATTAAAAAATCGGTGTTAAGATTGAAATGAATGCATTTATGGAAGAGTATGATGGAAATTCAATTGAAAACAAGCTATACACTCTCTAGTCACTCTCTTAAAATAAAAATAAAATTATTACTCACAATAAATAAATATTTTTTATATTTAAAATTGTTATTTTTCTGGATTATTCTCTTATGTCTGTATCTTCGTCAAGAAAAAAGGTGGCAACTTCCGGTTTCCTTTATTCTCATCAGTTTTTTATGCGCTTCAATATTATGATATTAAAAATATATAGTTACATTTAAAATTTTAAAGAAAAAACAAGTAATATACATAAATTAAGAACAGCGCCCCCTATTATTTTCTTTGATAACCAAGTAATTTCTTACTACATACCCTTTAATTCCCTGTGAAATTCTCTATCTAATTAGATCAAAAAGTTTCAAATGAAAATTGTATAAAAACGTTTGAAGACATTGCTTGTAAAAAAATCTTAACCTTGAATTTAATGAAAAATTTTCAAATTTTTAATTTACCTTGAGAATTGCGCCCCCTTGCGGTCATTTTGGAAAGTTAAAAATATTTTTGTTGAAATTTTCCTAGTTCATTTTACTATCAAAATTTTCCCCCCTAAGTTGTACGATAAACGGTTGCTGAGATATGGCCGGTGGCCGAGCTTAAACAGACACCCGGTATATATTTGTTTTGTTGGTTACTCGTAGGATTTTCTTTACCACAGAGCTCCGAAATCTCTCTACAGCACTCGAGGTGCCTTGAACATTTGTCGCACCCACCTTTGCTTTTTGATAGGCTGAGATCGTTATAAAGAATAGCATGTGAGATACCAACGGATAGGTTCGACATATCTACTAATATTTTAACCTTCGGGCATCCTACATTACAAGTTTCTCAACTTTTTCTAGCAGCAGTAACGAGGTCGCCCGATCGAGGGTAATCTTCATTCTCTTCGTGCACCTTTTGAATTCATTTAACCACTTTTAAACCGTAGATAATGAAGGTGCAGAATACTGATAAACATCCACCATCATATGGTAGTGCAACCGACTAGCAATCGGGGGGTCATGGATCCAAATATTATCCGCGGGTAATTTTTGTATTTTATTTTTTTTAATGGTAGCGTAACCGACTGGTAATCGGGAGGTCTTCGGTTCAAATTTCAGTCATGGGTAATTTTTATAAAATTAAAAAGTTACCTAATTAAAAAATTATCAGTCCTACAAGCAGAAAATTATGATTAGAATCCACCATATCTTCGTTAATGATTATTTGACTCTTTACTTGTTTTGTAAAGAATTTAATCACAGAGCAGTGTTCGATTTTCTTCAATTTGGTGCGTCGGTCATTGCAAACGTCTTTCACAGAGGATTACTAGGAAACTAACGATCATAATTATGTGAAATGTTATATTTATACCCTCCTATAATTGTAATTATTTATTACTTATTACACTTAACTGGTATATTACCCCGATACCGAGAATACATTGAACGCCTCTCGTATATTATGTTTGAAGTATCCATGGAAACGACAATCTAAAATACAACTGTAAGTCATACTTTACTTAATTGACATCTCATAAATTACAAAATATATTAATGAATTTTGATATAGTAGTCTTTGAAAATGAAATTATTATATTAATATAATTTAAAATATTTTACATATCATAACTAAATTATATCATGAAAAGACTCTTTGAAATATTAATTCATATAAAAACCTTTTCTAGTCTATTTACTGTAACTGTCATTATCTTATTATTATTATTATTATTATTATTATTATTATTATTATTATTATTATTATTATTATTATCATTATTATTATTATTATTATTATTATTATTATCATTATTTGCATGCTTAATACCATCGATATTCTTATTTGTATTTACATTTGTATAATTGTTACATTCTTTTGGTTTCTTTTAAGTAGTTTTAATATAAAATTGTCTACAATTGATAGACTATGGAGAAGTAATATACCGGTTGTGTCACATAGCATTAGCCATAGAAAATCAATGTATACGTATATACGATGTATATTGTGTACGTCGCCGGCAGTAGGTACCGGGTTGGCATACATATTCATATGTATACATCGTACATACGTATGCATGAGAGTCCCTATGGCTAATACTACTTGACACAACCGGTATACATTAATCATAATTATTGATATAAGGCAAAAATATATTCTATACTTAAAAAAAAGAGGATCTAAAACTCAAAACTTATTGGATTATGTTTGTGTGTATGTATTGATAAAATAATAATTATTTATCGAAATGTACTTAAAAGCACTAAATTATATTTTGAAGGTTTTTTTCTTATATAGTAAATAATAGACTAGCTAATGAGAAAAAAACAAAATCTATTAGAGAAGAGTAATGTAATACATAAAATGTTTATATCTTGAATTAGTTTTTAGGTATTCTAACGTGTCTCAAAAGTTTTCAAAAAAGATTTCTATAAAATTAATTTATAGTAAACATGATTTGATCCAGTTGACGTTGGAATGAAAATTTAGTGAATTGATTAATATGACATATCATTGTTGTAAATAAATTCATCAACAATGTCGTACAAGCTTGATATTCGTACAAGTATTTATCAATGGGTTGGACGAGTACCTAAACGCGATATTGATAGGATATACAGGGAGCATGATATTTCTCTTTCGACAATCTATCAGACAATAAAAGATTTTCAATTTACCTAAAAGTGGACGACCGAAAGTTTTAAGCTGACTTAATAAGCGTAGGTTGATTGAAAGAGTAATAAACACATTGGGAATATTAGCGCGTAAGTTATCTCGAAGATACCATATTTCACGCTCGATTGTTAGTCGAACATTAGCCCGAAATAATTTAAATTATCGTCAAAGAAGAAAGGCTCCAAGATACACCGCCGTTCAGTTGGAAATAATTTCCAGATGTTGCCGTGAGAAGCATTCATTTTCGTCAAAAAGTTATGCACGATGAAAAATATTTCACTTTTTCCAACTCGGAGATCAAACGATTTCTATACGAACAATGTACAAGATGCTCCTGACAATGTTAAATTCAAAGGCAAAGTCAGGTTTGAAGGTAAAATTTTGGTGTGGTGTTTCACGGCTGCATGTTGAACGTATTCAAAGTGAATCCATTAATGCAGACATATACATACGAATATGCCTCACAAAACTTCAAAATTTTATAAATACACATCATCCCAATGACGAAATAATGTTCTGGTCTGACGTAGCGTCGTGCCATTACGCCAGAAGAACAGAAAATTGGTTAGCCACAAACGGCATCAATTTTGTTCCGAAAACAGTAATCCTCTAAATGTTCTTCAGGAGAGGCCCATTGAGGAATTTTAATCTCATTTGAGCAGAAAGGTATATGATGGGAGTTGGGATGCCCAAAATGAGGAACAGCTAAGAGGCAGAATCTTTCAGGAAATTCGGGAAGTCGACGGTGCTACCGTCCACAGACTGATGAACCATATAAGAAATAAATTACGTTACATAGAAGAGACAATGACCAAAAAAGATGAAGAGAATTGGAGAATATTTGAAAGGAAGATACTGAGAACAATAATGGGGCCAGTTAAGATAGCAGATAATGAATACAGAATAAGAACCAATAGCGAACTGCAGAGCGAAATAGGGAGAGAGGATATAGTAAGAAAAATAAAGCGACAAAGAGTAAAGTGGTTGGGACATGTATGGAGATTTGGGGAAGAAGCTACAACCAAAATATTATTAGAATGGAAACCGAGTGGAAAGAGGAGAAGAGGTAGACCGGGGTCAAAGTGGCTGGAAGAAGTGGTAGAAGATTTAAGAGGAGCAGGCATTAATAACTGGAAAGAAAAAGTAAAGGATAGAAAGTTATGGAGGGAAATAAGCCAGAGGATATAAAAAGTAGGATGGGGGCCGATCCACCCCGAGACAAAGGATCTAGAAAGCTTCTAGAAGCGGTGTAGCTCCGATAGGGGCGTCTTAACCATTATATATATATATATACATACATAGAAGAGCATGGACCTTATCCATCATGTAAATGTTATGTTTAATTGAATTAAATATATAAGAATAATATTGTTGTTAAAATGTAGAATAATAAAAAAAATAGGCTTCCTTTTCCCGAAAACTTTTGAGACATACGTTATAACACTGATATAATTTTAAAATATGCATATAGTCTTCTTCTTCTTCTTCTTCTTCTTCTTCTACTACTTAGAGATCTGTCGATCTGTTAATTCTGAAGTTGCCCCTGCGTCTTTTCCTGAGAGGTAGATAGCCAACTATTTCTCCATCTCTTAGGTGGCCTACCGATAGGTCTGTAGCCGGGCGAGTTGTTCTCTAGGACTATCTTCGGAAGTCTGTTCTCGTCCATCCGTCTTACATGGCTGTACCAATGCCTCTTGCGTTGTCTTCCCCATCTCGCAACATCTTGTGTCTCGCATTGTTCCCTGATATCCGAGCTTCTCACCCTGTCTCTTCTTGTCTTCCCTACTATTGTTCTCAGTGTTTTCATTTCGGAGACCCTTAGCTTGTGTTTCGTCTTGTAGATGTCTTCGCTGTCTGATGCAAGTCTTGTAGATTCTAATTTTGCTATCTTTTCGCATGTACGGGTTTGACCAGACTATATCTCGTAGGCATCCTGATAGTGTGGATGCTTTGTTAATTTGACTCCTCAGATCTTTAACTGGGTCGTGGGTACTTGATATGTCTATGCCCAAATATCTGAATTGCATCACCTGTTCTATGGGATCATCCTCCACCACTAGCTTGCATCTAAGCGTATCTTTCGTGATTGTCATGCTTTTGGTTTTGTTGATAGAAATGTTCATATTGAGTTGGCGGCTCACTTGGAAGAAGCTGTAGAGTTGTTTCTGTAGGTCGTTTTCTGATTCTGCAATAACTGCCGCATCATCGGCGTAACACACCATACCAATTCTTTTGTTGCCCAGCCTGTATCCGAGGTTAAGATCTGTTACTTTGTTTATAATTTTATCCATGAGAAGATTAAACAAAAAGGGACTTAGGCTGTCACCCTGTCTAATTCCTCCCGGTGTTGGGATGTTGTCAGTAAATTGATATCCTACTTTAACCTTTGTTACTTTATTGTTATTCAAGTCTTATTTTCAATCAATATATGCAGAATGTCTCCCAAACGAACCCTGTCAAACGTATATAGTATTATTTAGAAATGAAAATGAAAAGTGTGAACACATGGATGTTAAAACTAACATGCATATAAGTCACAGTAATTATTTAGAAATAATATTTTCATATTATTTCACATTATTGGCTAGTAAAACGAAAGGCAATTTTTAAATTAATTCTTCACTAAAATTAAGTAAAAATATATGTTTGTAGGGTATTAATTTAATATTAATTCCACATTAATATAATATTTTGGTTAAAATATTTAACTACTTTATTGATATCATCCATGGTGTTTACGAGGTAATTTTTGAATTGTTTATTTGTGTATAATAATGTTTGGAAATTACATATTGTTTTATGTTACCAAAACATCCTTAGTGAAAAAGTCGTAAATAGTTTGGTATTTTAATACTTCCAAATACATGCGACTTATAAATAACCCGATTTTGACAAATTCTCAGTACCCATAATTAATTTATGTAATATCGATTGCATTTTGTGTTTTATCTTGTTGTTACAGCCTAACTGTACGTCAGAAGCACGGCCGTTTGACACAACCCCGAATGAGTCTTCTCGGCAGGCCACTCAACTACAGAGCATCACGTCGAGATGCACGGTACCGGCGAATGCAAAGTCGGATTTATAACTTTTTGGAAAGGCCCAGAGGGTTGGAAGCGATATTTTATCACATGCTGGTGTAAGTTGCTGTTTCTCTAAATTGTTAAACGCTACAACATATAATGCGGTGGTCTCTGGTAACACCATGGGGTTCCCCCAACCATCAATGACCACGTTTTGACATGAATCTTACGATGTTGTAACATCAATAAATTATGCGAGAAACTTTACACACGGTTAAAACTAAACGTATATACGTAGGATACCCTAAAAGTTTTGTGGTACCATATGCTAAAAGTTTTTATCATTTTTCAAAATATTTTATATATTTTTCTCTTATGATAAAAAAAATTCAAAACTTGAAAAAAAAAGCTTTTTCACCTCGTTTTTTCAAAAATTTAAATTCAGGTTGGTGTAGTTGTTCTAAATGTAGTTTCCAAAGCATATCAAAAGAAAACTCAAAATTGACCAAGATAATCGGATGAAATGACTTTTTCTCAGGCACCCTTTTGTGGAATTCTAACGGTTGTTCCAACATGTCTAGATTTGTTGTAATTATTCAAAAGTATTTCTAAGAAAAAATCAAAATCGGTCGATATCATTGAAATAATCGAAAGTTTGATTGAAATTCTCACTGCTAAACCAACTTGTCCTAGGTTTACTTTCAAAGTTGTTCCAAAATATCAAAACATCTCTTATAGGTCGAAAGATATCGGCAAAAAACGAAATACGAAAGTGTGAAGTTCCCCCCCCCCTTTTTTTTCGAAAATCCATCCTGGCGGATGTCCTGGTTGTTCTAAATTCTTCCAAGGTATTTAAAAGAAAAATGAAACCCATACAAATAATTGTGAATTAATTTCTCACGGCGTCCTTTTTTTGGAAATCAAAATTTTGGCTCTGATTGTTGTTTTAGGTTTTATCAACTGGTTATAAATATTGTGCAAAGTATCTCAAAGAAAACGTAAAAATCGAGTGGCAAAATGGGGGGCTTTCTTACGAAAATCGAAATTATAACTTTGATCAAAAGTGTTTCAAAACAAAAAAAATCAAAATCCTGAAACATCCGTCAGAATTTCGACTGCTGTTCCATGACGACGGAAGGGGAGTGGAGGAAAGACGTCATTTTCAATTATTTCAGGTGATTTTAATTTTTTTGGTCTAGATTTTTTGGAGCAATTAAAACAACCTAGAACAACCTGTCATATTTCATTTTTCGAAAAAAGAGAAGCTGATTGAAAAAGGAGTTATGTATTTATGTGGCCCAGTTTTGATTCTATTATAATTAAATTGTACTTGAAACTGATACAGGCACTCATGAAATGTTACGATTAGTATAAGGTAATGCTGTATTGAAGTCAGTTGATAAAAAAACATTCATCGTATTTTTCTATCAAAAAATTTTATATTAGCAGTTTTCTTCTATTCAAACAGTATGAATAAATGAATACATATATGGCCTAAAGATAAGAACTTCGAAGAATTAAAAGAATAACGTTTCTGTCATTCTATTTCCAATACGGTGATGAAGTTTATGAATACTTGCATCCCATTTAAACAAAACAAGAATTATATAGACAATACCATACGTCAGATGTATCATATTAATTAAGTGCTATCTCACAAAACACGGTCCCACGATATAACAATTCCATAAATGTTAAAAAGGCATTATACGCGTTTTGTTTATAGAGGATTATAAATCACATTTCTGCCAACAAACAATCAGAATTTCAACGCCGCCGCTAGGGGAACGAAGCGTTGGTAAAAGAGGATAAATTATAAAAGAAATGTTCTACAAACGCATCCCGTTATGAATGTGTAGTTTAGCTTAATAATTAGTTCTAAAATGTATAGGATGTGCAAACGTATACAATGAGTATGTGTGTCTATGTGAATATGGTAGAAAACATCAAAATTGAAATTTGAATAATGTAAATATAGACGTGTCTGTCTAATTATTTCCAGGTTTTGCATGGTGTTTATGTGCCTGACATTAAGCGTATTTTCAACTATCGAAGATTTTGAAGAACTTGCAGGAAATGTGCTTTTCTACATGGAGTGTGTCGTTGTCGTATGGTTCACTATTGAATTTAGCTTAAGGTAGGACAATATTATTATACCATGTGATCAAAATTATTTATGTTTTAGAAACCTATGAAATTATATACAACTGTATATGTATATATATATATACAGGGTGAGTAATTAGTACCCGCTTCTTTGATTGCTCGTTTGTGTTTCAAATAAAAGAAAAAACAATTAGTGGAAGATTTATGGCGCATATTCTAAAAATACTTTAAGCTCTGACACACTTCCGGTTTCAACGGAAATGCATGTAGTTTAATTTTTTTAAATGACATTCTATATATTTTTGGATTTTCTAGTACTGTTTTAAAGTGTCTATTTTACTATTTTTTCTTTTTCCAAATTCAGCCATTAGTTTTTGAGTTATTAATTTTTTTTGGAAATTTTTGACAAAAACACGTCTTCAGAAAAAAAAACAATTCTTTATTATTTTTAAAAGTAAAAACATAACTTTGATGGTGCTTGTAGCCTAGAAAATTATGAATCATTTGGTGTGAGCTGCACTCGACAATATCTCAAAAAGCTTTGTTTCTTCAAAGCCTACTTCCTGAAATTTTCACATATCAAAAACTTATTTTTTTTTAATGGAACACCCCGGCATTTTGTTCCTTTTTTTTATTCTCTTTCATTTTTGTTAACAATGTCCTATACCTATCTTTTGTAATTTCTGAGATAATCACTATAGGAGCAATTAGAGGTCAAATAAAGAACTACAAGCCCTATTCTATGCACCCAAATATTCGTCCAATAAAGGCTGGAAGTCGGCTGACTGTCTGAGTCAACTGTTAAAGAAAGTCGGTAAACATTTATGTCAAATTAATAAAAGCATCGCTATTAGCTATCATTAGACTTTATGCACAGCGATCTCTGGTCGAAGTCAATCAAAGCCAGAAATCTTCGAAAGTATAAAGAAACGGTTTGAGTGAACAGAATGTACTGAATATGAAAAAAAACAACGGAGAAATCAATAACTGGTGAGGATAAGACGTTTATGGTACTTGCGAGTGTAGTCGAACACCCGCATACTAGAACTACGAAAATTGTCGTCAGTAAGATTAAATCAAGTTTGAGAATCCAGAATAATTAGGAAATATGTAATTCATGAAAGAAATTTTCAGAATCGCTTACATTTTTGTCAATGGGCAGCAGATAAATTATCCTGGCTTTCTCAATTTTTTGTTGTTTACAGACGTTTATCATCACAATTTTCGTTCACAAAAACCCTGACTTTATCACATCTGCAAACTTTCAAAATCGTTAGTCATTAAATATGTGGGCAGGAATAGTGGGTAGTTACATTTTCATCTTTGATGAAAATGTTATTGGAAGAGAGTATCTTCGCTTTCTACGGACGGATTTTCAAAACTTTTATTTTATTTCGTTGTTAACCAACAGTGTAAAAATGAAATTCTGCAACTGGACATTGCCGGAATTAAAAAAATGAAAAGCAATGCTCTTCATTCTGTAAAATTATTACATTTGGGATAGTTGGATTTAACATTTACTTTGTTCGGCAGTTGACTAAGGATGTCGAGCCCCATTCCTGCCTTCCATTGGTTGAACGAATATTTTAGAGCATAGAACAACAGTGCTCGTAGTTCTTTAATTGAGCGTTAATTGTTCCTATAGTGATTATCTCAGAAATTACAAAAGATAGGTATAGGACAGTATTAACAAAAATGAAAGAGAATAAAGAAGGAAATAATATGCCTTAATAAAATACTGGGTGTTTCATCAAAAAAAAATTTTTTTGGTATGTGAAAATTTCAGGAAGTAGGCTTTGAAAAAACATAGCTTTTTGAGGTATTGTTGAGTGCAACTAATACCAAATGATGCAGAATTTTCTTGGCTACAAGCACCACCAAAGTTAATGTTTTTGCTTTTAAAAAGAATGTGAAAATGATTTTTTTCTGAACACGTGTTTTGGTCAAATATTTTCAAAAAAAATTAATAACTGAAAAACTATTGGCTCAATTTTGAAAAAGAAAAAACAGTTGAACAGACAATTTAAAGCAGTACTTGAAAATCCAAAAATATATAGGGTGAGGCATTTAAAAAAATTAAGTGCGTCAGAGCTTAAAGTATTTTTACAATATGCGCACAAGCAACCATGGATCTGCCACTACTTGCTTTTTCTTTTATTTAAAACACAAAAGAGCAATCGAGGAAGCGGCTACTAATGACTCACCCTGTATATATATATATATAAGAGAAAGCAAGAAGTCTTTGCCGTTAGAACACAGGAATAATAGGTGCTTGGGGAATCTAGCAATCATAAACTGGTTGTGCTTTAGTTCTTTATTCTTTCTGCCAATATTTCGTACATATGATCGTGTACTTCATCAGGGCATCAACTGTGGAAGCAGATCACAATAATTGAGTGTGTTGATATATTAAAAGTTTACAAATGTACTTACAATGCGAACTGTTTATGTGGACAATATCACATGATACAGAAGTGCATGTTTCTTTATGATTGATTTTCATTAACATTATTGGTCTTAACAGTGGTTATGATAATGATGTTCACAGATTAAAATTCATTAAAAACTCTAGACGGAACACAACAAAAAAACCAGAATAATTTTAACGTGTTTTTTTTGTTGTGTTCCGTCTAGAGTTTTTAATGAATTTTAATCTGTGAACATCATTATCATAACCACTGTTAAGACCAATAATGTTAATGAAAATCAATCATAAAGAAACATGCACTTCTGTATCATGTGATATTGTCCACATAAACAGTTCGCATTGTAAGTACATTTGTAAACTTTTAATATATCAACACACTCAATTATTGTGATCTGCTTCCACAGTTGAT
This sequence comes from Amphimallon solstitiale, assembly GCA_963170755.1. NCBI lineage: Eukaryota > Metazoa > Arthropoda > Insecta > Coleoptera > Scarabaeidae > Amphimallon > Amphimallon solstitiale. The sequence goes on from OY720684.1 coordinate 25,375,433, forward strand.
GCCCTGATGAAGTACACGATCATATGTACGAAATATTGGCAGAAAGAATAAAGAACTAAAGCACAACCAGTTTATGATTGCTAGATTCCCCAAGAACCTATTATTCCTATATATATATATATATATATATACAATATATATTTCTTTGGAATTTCATCTTTAGTATTTGTAAACAATATACCGATATTCAAAGCAGTATATTTGGCTATCTTTAGAGTCTTAAATTGTTAAAATTGTTTAATGACACTATTCATAAGGCCATCAAGGAAGGGCAATTTCTTGTATTTAATATCAGAAACCACAGCACCATTGTCCAACGGACCATCAAAGCTATTAGACTGGTAAATTAGCTTTCCTAGGAGATCCCTAGGATAACCGTTGTTCAAATATATGTCAAATAGCCTCTTTAAATTGTCTTTAAGATATACATCATCACTGATATGGGATACTCTGTTGTTTAAGGCTATGATAGTATTAAGTTTTTGGTTATAAGGATAGTGAGAGAAATAGTTAATATATCTACCCGATGATGTGGGTTTCTGATACCAATTCAAAAGTATTCTGTTATTATGGGATCTGATCAAGAGAGTATCCAAGGAGGGGACACTATTGTAGACTTCCGTCTCAATGGTAAATTGCAATTTGGAAACAAAAGAATTAAATTTGGCCAATGTGAAATCAATCATACCAGAAGGAACAGCACATATAATGCCATCAACCGATGTTACTTCAGGTACCACTATTTCTTCATTGTCTATCGATTCGTCACTTGCATCTTTACCTGGAACATAGTTTAAATCCACTATAGAATCATCACAATCAATCTCAAATTATCTATCCATTTCATCATGGACAAGTCCATCAGTAATAGTCTAATACTATTATTACATAAAATAACATTTCCTCATCTTGATTGCTATCATCAGGATTTCTTCCTTCCGCTGATTTTTCATCTGGAGCGCATTTTTTCAATGCAATATTTACACTTCCCCTCTGAATTATTTCATTATTGATGTAATTTTTATTATCTATATTATTGTGATCAAACTAATCAGAAGGAAAAACTATGTTAAACTTTTGTAATATTTTGAGGTTATAAACATTAAAATAAGTAATTATATTTTATAAACAAACTCACAGTAAGTCTTGGATTCAAAATTTCGTCTCTGAAACGTTTTAATTATTTGCAATGGTCGCAACACGTTAAACGTCTCATATAACAAGTGACAAGTTGCAGCTTGAAGCAGAAATCAACAAAGTCTGAGTTCAGTAGCGTAACAAGTGAGTTGTTAGTGTTCAATTTTAAAAAATCCGTATGTTCCAATGTAAAAATACATTTAGCGCCATCTCTTAAAACCGTATCCAACTATAAGTTTTTACTCTATTGCTATTGCTATTATTATTATTATTATACCGGGTGCGGCAATAGTGTGTCGGTGGTGCGTAGCATGAAAACTAATAACGTTGTAGTAATGAGACTTTTTCGTAGGCTACTCTGCATTTTTTTTTACTTTTATTTACAAATATACAGGCTGTTCCAAATTTCCGCAACCACCTTCAACTTTTTTAATTTTAATTAGATTGCTATACTTTGTAGCTATTATAATGATAGCCACCCAAATTATCTTTGCAATAATATATGGATATGTGCACTTACGAATATTAATTTTGGCTTTCTTGATAATTTTGTTAAAATCTTGACAGTTGCAGTATTTTAAGGCTTAGTCTGAAAATGGGTAGAATGCATCACGTAACTCTTATGTTACAAATTTATGGACTAACACGTTATTTGTCTTGAGGTTGAACAAAGTGAGTAAATATACAGGGTGTTAAATATGTCGTCTCTAAGTTATCGATATTTATTGGCTATTTTCTCGTCTTTTTTTTAAATCTATCCTATAATATTTTTTAATTCAGCATATTCCTTGTAAAATTGCCTTTAAGGTGGTACCAATACATAGTACTTACACACATCAACATAATCTAAGGATATCAATTTTTATTTTATTTGCTTGATTTTACTTCCATTAATATTGTCTTTTGTTGTTTAGTTTGGTTGCTAGGTAACCTATAAACAACTATCTGTCAAAAGTATCCATTAAACAAGTACAGTTAATGCTAAATCTTAAAATATTTTGAATTTTAACTTTAGTGTGTTGCTTCTGCCACCATTTCTGCGTTGTTACACAAAAATTAGTACCCATTGATAAGTGAAAGCATAAATTGCGTTAAAAGCAAACATGAATGAACAAAATAGACGTCGTCATTTGCATCCTGATGAAATGAATAGGGCACTTGGAATGCTGGAAGTTGGAGTAAGACAAGTTGACGTAGCGGAGCGGCTAGGTACAACACAGAGCGTAATTAGCCGACTATGGCAACGTTACAGAGATACAGGTAATCCCAGGGAACAACATCGTGGAAGAAGACGTGCCACCACTGCTATTCAGGACCGGTACAGTACTCTTCAGGTTCGCCAACAGAGTTCACTAACTGCTACTGAGTTAAAATCGCGTCTCCAGGAAGTGCATAACGTGTCAATCTTAACTCCCGACGCCCCCTTAGGGTTCAACCATTAACCAGGGGAAATCGAGGACATCGAGTAAACTGGGCTCGAGAACACTTAAACTGAACTCTAGAACAATGGTCGACTATACTTTTTTCTGACAAGTCGCGATTCGGATTAAGACCAGATACTCGCAGATTAAGAGTCTGGCGTCAGCCTGGTAATGCAGCAAGGCTACAGCATGCCCAAGAAGTGCACAGCTACAAAGGTGGTACTGTAATGATATGGGCGGGAATTATGCTGGGTAGGAAAACTGATCTCGTTTTTCTAGATCAATTCTTAAATGCTGAGCAATATATCCAGAATATTCTTGAACCTGTTGTTCAGCCATTTGCAGAAGCGTTGGGCCGAAATTTAACCCTTATGCATGACAATGCACGACCACATGTGGCAAGAGTTGTTACCGGTTGGCTCAATGAAGCAAGAATTGAAGTTTTGCCATGGCCAGCTCAATCCCCAGACCTCAATCCCATTGAGCATGCATGGGATATGCTTCAGAGAAGATGCCTGCCACATATGGACGCTATACAAAATCGACGGCAACTGCAAGAACTTCTTTCAGAACAGTGGAATCTTCTTCCACAAGAAGACTTGGACAATCTTATTCTGTCTATGCCAAGAAGATGTAGGGCGGTTTTAAACTCCAGAGGAGGTCCCACTCTTTATTAATTCCTTAATCTTCAAATTTTTTAATTCAATATAAGATTAATTTTGAATTGTTGTTTAGTTCCATTTTGTAGAATTTCTAATTTCTAATTAATAAATTATTATTAAAATTATGTTAAATATTAATTTAAGTTAATTTCATTCATAGCTTATTTTACATTTAACTTTCGATACAAAAATTGGTAAAAAGATGCACTAAATTATTTTTTTAAGCAAATAAGAAATATCCTTAGATTATGTTGATGTGTGTATTTCTGGAATTTTCAAAGTTATAACCCTTTAATGGGATATACCCATGTTTATAATATGCAAAATGCGGGGCATCTAATAGTTGGTTGACCTTGGTTTTAAAAAAAATTACTGTGCAACCAAACGTCAAATCTCTACTTCAAAATTCCGTATTTTATTGTTATAATTTAAGTTCGGCTAGTTAATTATTATTATTTGTTTGTTGGTTAGAAGTTGTGACGTGTTGCATTTACCTTGTCAGTTATATCGTTTTGTGGAAATTATTTGAAACTATTATGGTATTTACATACCTTATTGTTCGCATTAGAAGTGTTTGCTTTAAAATGAATTTTTTGAAGGAGGTGCTCATAGACTTGGCGCTTGCAATTGAACTCCATTTTTAACATCAAGAATATATGCCATGGAATATCCCGGCCAAAGAGCACCGAATAGTAAAACGTTTGAAAATTTCTTGATTAGTTTCTTAAAACGGGTTCAGTGAATTACGTCAAACATGAAAGAAGTAAAAGTATGATTAGAGAAGATAATGAAGTGAGATTCGTCCAATCTATTGTGGAAAATCCTCACGTATCTACAAAGATAATTTTGGGATAGAAGTCACTGCTGTGAGGAGCATTTTAAAGAAACATAAATTTCAGTCTTACAAAAATCAAAATTACCAAGACTTATTACAAACGGATTTTGAAAGGCGACTAGTTTATTGTGAATGGATACTTTTACAATTACGACAAGATATAAATTTTTTAGACCATGTGCTTTTCACAAATAAAGCAACATTTGCTAATTGTGGAATAACAAACAGAAAAGAATACCATTAATGCGATACTACAAACCCTCATTTGTGCAACCCATTTCATATCAACAAAAATGGAGTGTTAACACCTGGGGAAGCATTATAGGAAGCACTATTATTGGTCCAGCTTTTTTCAACAATACTTTAAATTATGCAAATTGCCTACAAAATAATTTACCATTGCTATTAGAAGACCTATCACATAACGTCATATGGAGATTGTGGTACCAACATGATGATGCACCAGCACATTATGGTGCTGCTGCAAAGCACATTTAGATAGGGTATTCACCAATATAGGTGAATTGGGAGAGGAAGCTTGAAAAGCTGGCTGCCACGATCACAAGATCTCACACCTTGCGATTTCTTTCTGTGGCCAAGTGTCAAAAAGACTCTTTACGCAACACCTCCTACAACGGCAGAGAACATGCAGCAAGACACGCTTTTCTTCAATTAAATGAGAACAACATGGCTCAGAATATAAGTCTGTCGATACGGAGGCGGTTGAGAGCATGTGTAGAGCAGAACGGATATTTGAACACAAATTAAGATTGTTTTATTATGGAAAATTTTCAAAATGTAATTCTAAAACTAATGATAAAGCATTTAAAAAAAACAGGTGTTTGTTAAAGTTACTTTGTTTTATTTTCATGGCCAACCAACTATTAGATGTCCCGCATTTTACATATTATATTAAACATGGGTATATCCCATTAATGGGTTATAACTTTAAAAATTCCAGAAACAAGTACTATGTTATTGGTACCATTTTAAAGGCAATTTTACAAGGAATATGCTGACTTCAAAAAATATTATAGGTTAGATTTAAAAGAAACGAGAAAATAGCCAAAAAAGATGGACAACTTAGACACGACATATTTAACACCCTGTATATCTATTCACTTTGTTCAACCTCAAAACAAATAACGTGTTAGTCCATAAATTAGTAACACAAGAGTTACGTGAGGCACATTTTCAGACTAAGGCTTAAAATGTTAGATGCTGCAACTGTCAAGATTTTAACAAAATTATCAAGAAAACCAAAACTAACAGTCGTAAGTGGACATTTCCATATATCATTGCAAAAATAATTATAATAATAATAATAATAATAATATTTATTAATTTCAGAAAAACAGAGAACTACATATGCAGTATACATGTGTTGATGAAATCTCGTCAAACATAGTTACACTAAATCAAAAAAAAAACAAAAAAGATATACGACAATCATTTTATAGACATGTTTTGTAGACACTCATCCGTACTGTAGTAGCACTTTTCCAATAAAATCCTTTTAATCTGAAACCGAAATTTTTGAAAATTTGTTTCTTCCTTGAGGCACTCTGGCAGTTTGTTGTAAAATCTGCAGCCATTATAATAGATCCCCTTTTGATATAACGTTGTGCTATGTTGTATTGGCATCATTAATGTTTTATTTCTGGTATCATGACCATGGTCAACAATTTGATGCTGAAAAAATTTTCTATTTTTATGGACAAAACAAAACAGCTCGTATATATCAATGCATGGCAGGGGCAAAATACCAAGTTCTTTAAAGACTGGTACACATGAATCCATTCTCCTAAGATTTGCGACAATGCGCACGCACAGCACGTTTTTGTATCAGAAAATCTCTGTTGAAATTCGATGATGATAATTTGGGTGGCTATCATTATAATAGCTAGAAAGTATAACAATCTGTATAAAATAAAAAAGCTGAAGGTGGTTGCAAAAATTTGGAACAGCCTGCATATTTGTAAATAAAAATAAAAAATGAGGTGTGGCCACCACACGACTTTCTTATACGTATGAGCGTTTCAAACTATACAATCTTAAGAATTTTTTTATACAAAACTTATTCAAAATCCTATTCTAAGTACTTTTATTCTCTTAATAAATCGCTATAGAATGCATACTTTGCAAGATATTCGAAAAAAAAGTGCTACTCGCTAATAGTAAAAGTGCTACTTCCGGTCCGAATTTTGAAATTTCATGTATACAAAAAATATTGCAAATGTAACTCTAACTACTTTTGTACTCTTAATAAATATATATAGAATACATAATTTACGACATATTTGCCAAAAATTGCTATTCGGTAAGAGTAAAAGTGTTACTTCCGGTCCGAATTTTGAAATCTTTTTTATACAAGAGATATTGAAAATTAAGTTTTAAATACTTTTATACAAGTAACGTACCTGTCTAAAAAGCTTGACTTGCGAAATATTCGCAAAAAACCGATTTTCGATAAGAGTAAAAGACCTACTTCCGGTAGGAATTTCGAAAAACTTTTTAAATAAAATTGTTCTCAATTTTAATTTTAAGTACATATGAATTCTTTATAAATTTGTATAAAGTTAGTATTTGACGAAATATTGGCAAAATTCGATTTTTATGCTGAAGTAAACTGCTACTTCCGGTCTACCGATTTTACTGAAAAACTAATCAGATCTCAAGAGGGAGATTATACACGTAAATGCAAAATTTGGAATTGATATCGCCAGCGATTTGACCGCTATCGTGGTCACACACAGAGAGACAGACAGACAGACACACACACAGACATTTTTTAAAAACCACTTTTTTGGTATCAGGGGACCTCAAAACGTGGACATCTGCAAAAATCTCGAGGTCGAAAGTTTTCATCATCACAATACTTCCTTATACTACGTATAAGAAAGTAAAATGCACAGTAGTCTACTACATACGTACGTAAAACCTCATTGCTACCACGTTATTAGTTTTCATGCTAAGCTCCGCTGACACACTATTGCCGCACCCGGTATTATATTATTATATTTAATATGCGTAATTATATTTTGATTTTGGAATATTTTTCTTCTTTAATATTTATAGATTATGGTCTTCTGGTTGTCGTTCTCGATATCAAGGTTATATAGGCCGCTTAAAATTTCTACGTCGCCCCTTCTGTATAATCGGTAATAACAATCACAGTGGGAATATCCCGACCACCAGCGGCAATGATATAATAATTTCTCTATTTTTATAGATGTTATAACCATAATGGCCTCCATAGTTGTCTTGGCGATGGGTACCGGTGGTCAAGTATTCGCTGCGAGCGCCCTCAGAGGACTACGTTTCTTTCAAATCTTACGAATGGTACGGATGGACCGCAGGGGTGGAACGTGGAAGCTCTTAGGATCCGTTGTTTACGCACACAGACAGGTTTATGGCGATCCAGAAGTGCCCGAAGTCCGATGTATCTTTAACGATAGTATTTCCATTTACAGGAACTCATAACAACGTTGTATATAGGATTTCTCGGCTTAATTTTTGCTTCGTTTTTGGTTTTCCTCGCAGAAAAAGACGTGAATAAGAAATTTTCCAATTACGCTCAAGCCCTGTGGTGGGGTGTGGTAAGTGATTAGTTTAAGTTTTGGTTTGGTTTAATTTATTTATTTATAATCAAATTGTGCAAAACAAGTCAATACAGGGCTACACTGCTAGACTATTTACAGAAATAGTATTTATTTTCTATACCACTTTATTTGCGAAGATTGTTATATAAAAGGAAAAAAATAAATTTTAATAACGAACAGAACTACTTTTTAAATAAAATATGAACACAGGGTATATTCAATTAAAATATATCTTTGGTCCATAAAGAGCTTAATAAGAAATGTATACATAGCATGATTTTAAATGGACAAAACAGACAAAAAATTGTATTCGGGAGACCATAAGTTAACATGTTAATGTAATAAAGTATATATAGGCCAAACCGGAACAGCTTTTTCAACAAGGATATCAAAGAACCTAGCTAGATACAAAATCTGTCAACACGTTTGTAAACCATTAGTTAGAACAAAGCCACACATTACAACATTTTAAGAATTGTCCCCCTTAAAGTAGTCCCATCTACTGGTAATACACCGTTTCCAATAATTTTTCCATTTTTGGAAAGCCTTCTGGAACGCAGTTTCTGGCATAGCGTGTAGTCTCTTGTCGCATTGTTCTCAATCTCTGCATCTATGGTACGAATTCACTCCAATCAAAAAACATAATCAACATCACCTTGATTATTAACTCATGCCTGCTTTTTTTTATGATGAGGAGGCCCTTTCAACATCCACTGCGAGGAGCGCATGTTCAACATCATACCATAAGCCCACGTCTCATCTCCTGTTATGATGCTCTTGAGGAAGTTTTCATTGCCCTTAGCAGCATTAAGAAGTTCCCTACTGATTTCAACACTGTTGTGTTTCTGCAAACATTTCCACGAATCACATCACGAACTATCTAGGCATGGTCTTCATGTATTGGTGTGGAAAGTTCTCCAGCTCTGGGATCCTTACCAACTGACATTCTGTGTTTGAATCATATAGTCCTCCCCGTATGCTTGGTTAAGCAATTGAAATGTCTCGGCAAAGTTAATAGCAAAATTTCACACTCACACACTGCTATTCAAACTCTTTCAATTTCACTTTGTCACTAATCCGACGAATAAATTAGGCACGTGCTCACTTCAATGGCTGTAGCTTGGTCATAGTGACAAAAGTCAAATTGTCGTTTGTTACTTAAACCTGCCACTAGGTGTTTTCAGTAGCCGCAGCGCGCTCCCTGTGCTGGTTGGAGAGCTATTTCAAATATTCGGTTCTATTGAATTCGTACTTCATTTTCAAGAAAACGGCAAAACTTAATATTTCAGAGTCCATGGAAATTAATAGATAGATTAAACTAGGCATAGCTTTGAATGACCAAACAGATATACGAGCGAGCGTTTTTAAGTTCGCTGAAAGAGGTAAGCGGGTGACTCATTATTAGTACAAATATAAAGTTTTGAAATAATCGCGTCAGTAGTCTTAAAACCATCGTCAACCAATGAAAATTGAGAATCTTGCCCGGGAAAAACTATGGCTTATAAGTGTACACGGTTGCCTTAAGGAAAGTAGGAGATCACTTGAGGACGCCAGAGCAACTTGTCAAAGTGACCATTCCAGAACTTGTTAAAAAAGGTCGAAACATTCATAATAGAATATGCTTGGATAAATAAGACACAACTCCCAGGAATAACTGGAGTATCTAATACAACCATTATTAAAATTATTCATGATCATCTTGGCATGACTAAGGTCAGCGCGAGATGGGTGTCGAGAATGCTCACTTTGCCACAAAAACAACACCTTCTAGAATAATCCCATGCATTTATTGACCTCTGTAATAAAGGCAGAAATGGTGTATTGAATCGAACTTTTACTGGGGATGAAACTTGAGTTCATCATTATGAACAAGAGTCCACGTAAGGCTCTATGAAGTGATATAAAAAGGTACACCACCACCCAAGAAGTTCAAGGTGTTACAGTCGATCGGAAAACTCGTGGCTATCATTTTTTGGGACTGTTAATTGATTACAAAGGTAAAGGCGTTTCAAGGATTGGCGAAAACTACGTTTCAATCCTGAATCGATTAAAAGAAATCATTAAAGGTCAAGGCTTGTATTTCATGGTTTCATCTCGGGCAGATCTACTATAACCAACTTGGCAGAACTTACTCAATTTATATGTTACGCTCTAGACAATCGCACACTATATGCTATACGGTGACTTTACAAAGGCTTTCGATTCCACTGACCATTCGATACTGCTGGCAAAGCTTACCGCTTTTGATTTTTCAAAAACCTCCTGCAACTTATGTCTTCGTACGTGAACTGCCGTTACAATTATGGGTGCTGGAATAGTTTTCATTCGAGAAAATATAGCCCAACTTCTGGGGTTCCTCAGGAATTCAACCTGGATCCCCTTCTCTTAATTGTATTCATCAACGACCTTTTCTTGTCATTGGATTGTATAGTATTAGCATACGTAGATGATCTCAAAACTTATTCCCGAGTCTCTACGTTGAGAAGCCGTAAACATCTGCAACGGAACCTACAATTTATTGTTGACTGGAGTGATCGAAATGTTTTACCTTAAATATTAACAAGTACGAGGTTGTCACGTACGTTAGACATGCAAACCCGTTTCAGTTCCGCTATGGTGTAGGTCACATTCCAGTTTCTAGAAAGCATATAGGATGATGGATTTGGGTGTTATCTTCCACTGCTCCTTGCGTCTCACTGGTCATATTTTTGATACCTGTGCCTCCGCAGTTAAATCACTGGGTTGATATTGTAGTTATATTAATAATCTCTAAGCACCGAAATCGCTTTACTATGCACTTGTAAGGACCAAGTTAGAATATGGTTTTTGAATATGGTATCCGCACTATCTATACCTGCAATTGGCTCTTGAAAGAATTCAGAGCCGCTTCTTGAAATATTTGTCATTTAAAAGTGATGGTTATTATCCGGAATGGCGAGTTTGACGCACATGTTGATCAATGCTAATAGGAGCATCCCAGATCCTTGTTACTTATAATTTATTATTTTTTTCCTATTCAATTATCGTATTTGTTTTCTTTACTTTTCCTCCATTCCACGAATTTAAAGACACTCCCTCGTATGTCATCTTCTCATGCTGGATATAAGTAGTTTCTGTTTATTATTAATTCTAGTATTCATCCACCTGATGAACCTACAGTGTTGTAGTAGTGCTATAATAATTTTTTGGAACTCACATCAAATTCAGTCGTAGTTTATACGTTTATTTGCAAATGGTCATCACATTTTCGATACTATTCAAAACTATAACACAGATTTTTTGTTTTTTTGGGCAGATAACTTTGTGCACTGTTGGGTATGGAGATATGGTACCTGAGACATGGCAAGGCAAGATTATAGCGTCCTGTTGTGCCCTCCTTGGTATTTCATTCTTCGCGTTACCAGCTGTAAGTGGCACTTGCTTTATTAAATAACCCATATCTCTAAAGTTTTGCGATTTGTTTCATTTCCATCAGGGAATATTAGGTTCTGGTTTCGCCCTTAAAGTACAACAGCAACAAAGACAGAAACATATGATCAGGAGGAGACAACCAGCAGCCATGCTAATTCAATCTTTGTGGAGGTGTTATGCAGCTGATGAACACTCTCTGTCAGTAGCTACATGGAAAATACATCAAATACCACTACCAAGTCCTCCAACGTAAGTAATTTTTTTTATTTTATCAAAAAAAATGCTTTTCAGTCAAAAATAGATTGATTTAAGTTTACTGCGTTATGTTTTGCCGTTATATTTAGTAGTATATTCGTAATATTTCTTGAAAAATATATTTCTGTAAAGATAATGAATTTTATAAACAACGAAATGCAATATTTAGATCCATTCACTAGTATGTTAATCCAAAAACATCACAACCTATTTTTATAATAGGCTCCAACTTTTTCTAGTATTTTTATCAACTGGCAAAGCTTCAGTCTATGCAATTAACCTAATGTTTTAAATGGAGCTATAATATTTATACTCAATTTCATGAACCAATGCATGCACATCTGTAAATAGTAATTTATGCTTTCTGTAAGATTTGTAAATATAATTATAGAGAAATACGTGCATCATTTCTTTACCAAATTATAATTGAAACTTGTTTCATCTATCATTTTGAATTGAAATGATTTTTGCAGGCTGCAAACTGATAAAATAGTTGCTCAATATCTTGTTTGAAAACAAATGCAGGAATTATTAATGTTTATAATTATTCAGGATCTCAATATCGGTGACTAGGTTAAAGTGGGGGTATTATTTGTTTAAGAGAAAACTTAATATTTCTATGAAATTCGAACAAAATACTAAGACTATCAAAAGATCTAATCATTTATTAATTAAATATACAGAGTGATCCAAAATGAAGGGGCACCATTATTGACTTACAAAGTACTCGTATAGAAGCAAAGTATTAAATAATGAGGTGTACATTGATCTTATCTGACAAAAGTTTTTATTGTCATTTTAATATGCTACTCCAGCTCCTTAATTTACCTAGTCCCATCTTGCTTCTTGGGGATTTACTATCAGAGTTACCGCAGATTCTGAAGAAGAGTATTGGCAGCCAAAGGTCGAAATTGCGATAACACGCCGAAACCATGGGGAAGATATATTACAAGTGACACCGCTCGTGAAAGCCTATTGATTTTTTTATAGAAATACAACACTGACAGGGTAACATTTTTCTTCAAAGATTGTGCACTCATTATTGGTTGAACGTGAGAAACATAATAAATGCTAATATTTTAATAAAATTGACACAATTTAAATCTTCCAAAATAAGAACTTTGTGATTTCATTATTCTCCGAAAAATGGTAAAACAATTTCAATTCCATATAATTCGTCGACTTCTCACTTTTAGGGAGACTGTAAAATTGGGCGTTAATATTTGATCAACCATGTTTAGTAAACACATTGTATATGAATGAGTGATTTTTTTAAACATAATACATTTTTGTAATTTCATTAAGAAAGTTCTCGCCCCCCCCCCCTCTCCCGAAATTAACTGGTAAATTATGTTCTGAAATGGAAAAGAAACTGTTTAAGATTAATAATTTATAATGAAGGAGATTAATCTTAAATAAAATTACCCCTAAGTATAACAATTTATATTTCCAAATTAGGATCCTACTGTAATATGGGTTCGGACACACCTAGGTACCTTAAATATTTATTTTTAAAAGGTATAAACCTCTAACAGATATTCCCTCTATACAAAATTACAAGTGAGACCCTGATATTGCCCGCACAAGCTTTATGAATATTTAACTGGTGGTATGAGCTTTTCTGGCATCTGGCAATAAAAATATCAAGCAAAATGGGAATTCTTAAGTTTAGTAATACATTTTATTGCAGATATTAAATCTAAAAAAAGAACTTTAAAAAAAACAGAAGATAGTCTAAACTAATTCATTTTTAAATAAGTTAGTAGTAGCACAGTTTTTTAAGTTAATTAATTTATTAAATAATAAATTATTCGTTGTAGCTATCATTTCATAATTATTGAAAACGTGATTTCATTTTAGAGTAGCGGCATCTCTAGGACAAACTTAATAATAATAATTATAGACCGAACACGAGAGGCTGATGACTCATCGCCCATGGGCGCACTATTGAAATGTATTTTTAAAAAGGTTTTAATTTTATTTATATAATTGGATAACAAGTGGGTGGTGTTCTATAAAATACAAAATACGTTATTATTTCTTTATTTTGTAGTTCAAGTCGAGTAAGGGAGTATTAATATTTACTAGCAATACCTTCTCAAGGTTCTTTTCTGTAAGAATTGTTGTTTTTGAATGAAGTACATCCATGTAGATAGAAAACGTCCTTTCTATGTCGCAACTGGCTATAGGTGCATACTGGAAGTATTCTTTTATTTCGGTGTATTTAGCAATTAGATTTTGTGTCATTGTCCCCATACACAATTGCCGCAACATTATTAAATCTGTATTTCTATTAAAAACTGCGTCGAATTTTTGCCGAAGACCACATCCGCGGTCACTTGGAATACTTTTGAAATTATTAATAGCCACATCTAATGTGGTTAATTCATCTTTTAATTTAAGATTTCGATTTTCAACGTATGTGATTAATTTAGGCAAATTTCCTTAAGTGTTCCCGAATAACGATTTGTGTTAGTTCATTGAACTCAGAAATACTTCGAGCATCGTCATTTAAACATATAACGAAATTTTGTAAATTCTCTGCATAAAAACTAGTTGCTTCCAACCATGTTCCCCACCTAGTTATTACTGGCGAGGGAGGCAGTGACAAAGATGAAAGTTTTTCACTGTAAAGAGCTACTCTCAATGGTGCTTTTCTGAAAACTTTTTTAAAAGCGGATACAAGTCTATCAACTTCCGGATAGGTGTTTCTGATATATTCACAGTTTCTGTGCTACACAAGTAACACAAGTAATATGCAGCATATAAGGAGATGTTTCCTTTAATAGTCTGCCTGTTTCTAACATATACCTCTCGTCCGAATGAAGCATTTTGTGCAAATTCTCGTCAATGGTTTTAGCAACTGTTTCCGCATCAACTGTATTTATAACTTTAGATGCTATATTACATATGTGTTATATGGAATAGTTGGATGTAGAACACCAGCTACAACATTTACTACACAGCGTCCTAATATATCGACAGTTTCGTTGGCACCTATCCATAGATACTGATTTGAAAGATGTCTTCTAATGCATTCGTGAAGCACTTAGAAACATGATATTTGCGTAAAGTGGATTCATCAGGAGCATTTCGACCAGTATATTTTTGGAGAAATATTTTCAAAGTGTATTTGTCAAGTTAGTTAATGGGATATTAGTCGCTATTAAAGTTTCACAGAGTTCTTCGTAAAAATTGTCAGCTTCCAACGGGTCCAATTTCTGTGTATGATTTGGCGATGCTAAGTGACGTTGTACGTGCGAGTTTTTGGCATTCTGTAACGATATTTTACAGACATTGTAATAAATTTCGAAATGACTGACAATGGAGGACTTACAGTCAGTATGACCCTTAATCCAATTCGCCATTGTTGCACGATACCATTTTCGACGTTCTTCCATATCTATCTGAAAAAGTAACATAAACAATGTTCTAGATCTAACTAAATGATAACCAAAAATTTATGCGTATGTTATTGAAACTTAACAAAGTCCAGTGCACACTTACGTCAAGAAAATTGGGATAAGTAGATTCAATGAAACAGTATTAAACAGGAACAATTACAAAAATTACGAAGTATGTAATTAACAGTCAAAACGATGAGAAAACGAAACTAACTTCCCGTACTTTAATTATCTACGTAATACAAGGTAAATAGAATTAATTTTAAAAACTCCTCACGCTTCTACCTATGCCCATGAAGAAAGGAATTTGACAGAAAAATCGTCTTTTTTGTTGGCCGTTTTCGCGACAACAACAGATATTGCAGTTCACCATATGAATAGTGCTATTCAGTAACTGCGTGATGTTATACATTGTTTCTTTTGTCCGTCGTAATTTCGACCCCGTACATCCGATCTATAATAATAATATGTCTTTATTTCCCTCAAAGAACAAAAATGAAAAAAAGTACAAGTTTCTAAACAAAACATAAAGTGAACAATGAGTGAGAAATAACTATACAACAAATACTAAGTAACTAAATTAAGGGAAGGGAAGAGATCAGAATCGTCAACTGCATATGCATAGACTGCCGCGCCACATTCAAAATGCGACAAGACCAGAAAATTGTACAAGAGAGATTTTATTGTCGTTGATAAAAAAAAAGCGATGTGGGTAAAGAGGCTTGAGACTTGCGAAAGCTCGTCTTATGTTTTGCGAAACACGCCCTCTATAACGAAACTCATTGTCCGTAACCAGACCCAGATTTTTATAGCACGACACCATAGGAATACTACCCTCATCGATGCTGAATGCATTATCTCAGATTTAGCCGCATGCAATTTTAATTAATGCATAGTCGAGGCCGCTGCAACTTGTTCAAGGTCCTCGTTTATAGTTCCCACATTCAACAAATCCGTGGCATAAATTTAAAATAGAATAGGGCCCAAGACGGAGCCCTATGGCAGTCCACTACGTAATTCCACCAGCGACGAAGCGTTGTCATTTATTTTAGTAATTCTGAACGCTCGGTCAGATAACTTTGTAGCAGAGAAATGACACTCAATTGAAGAATATTGTGGAAGGATAGATAGCTTAGCTGGGTATTCATTGCCCTTTTTTAGTATTTTAGAAAGCACTGGCAATAAGCTAATCAGTCTATAATCATTAAATGAAGCAGAATAATTTACGTTGAGTTTTGCTTCTACATACCCGGAAACTTACTCTCTTTAAGACGACTGTTAATAATATTAGTAATGGACTTGATTATAAGTGGACTTATCACTATTAGCATTTATATGCGGTACGTTGTCATGAAGTGTTTGTCATAATCTGACTTCAACATACCACACAAGTAGAAGACAGTAGGCGGGTCATATTTTAGCATGTCAGTTTTGAAGTCACCAGTGCATATAACTACTTCCGAAGCCACCATACCGATAGGAACTCACGTGTCAAGCTCATCTACAAATACCTTGTAATCTAAAGTTGGAGGTCTGCCACCTCGAAGCTGCACATACGGGACAGAATGGTTATCTTCAGCCAGAGCTGCTCAATGGCCGGACTAGTATCAACAACAGTATAACGAAGAGATTCCAAAATGTAAATACCAACACCGCCCCCACGTTGGAATTCGCGATCACGCAACGCGAAGTTGTAAAGTAATAGGAACAACCTCGCTGTTAATTACTCGTGTCAACCAGGTTTCTGTAATTGGTACAATATCATAATTCATCTCTAAATTATGATCCCTCAACTGTTCATAGCTAATCAAAAGCAAGCAAACATTAACATGCGCCAAATTCATACTACAAAAAACAATTTAGACATAAGAAATGAAGTAATTAATATATAGAAAAATAAGAAATAAATATCAAATACTATAATAACCTAGAGCAAGTAAAACTAAGCAATAAAGTAAATCAAATTCTGGCATCAATCTTTTTTATTGTAATGACGAAAATTGTCGACTTGGAGATTTTTGCAAATGCCCGCGTTTTTAAGTCAGCTGATACCGCAAACATCTCTCTCTCTCCCCTCTCCCCTTATTGAGGTCTCTAGAAATTGTAAATTCGTAGCTACAATTCTTGATGAAAATACGTCATGGGAAAACCAGGTTGATTACGTGTGGGGTAGGGGTAAACTTCAGAGAGCATATTATGTTTTGCACACTTTCACAAACATCTTAAATTCCGAATCCCTGCTCGGCGTTTATTATGCTTATGCCTATTCTATAATTTAATATAATATTATTCTTGATTGAATCGGCCGTTACTTGCTGGGACTTCATAATAATTGGGGTTAAAGTAAAATACAATTTACAACTAATTTCCAGTATAATCACACTTTATTTAAAAAATACGACATGTTTCGCTACGATGTAGCTTCTTCAGGTATTGCGTTACTACTATATACATTCTACAAATTTATGATTTTTCCAACACATTTTCTACACACTTGTTCATTACCTAATTACTATAAATCTCGTAATGACTATACAGGGTGTCCGGGAAAATGTGGGAAATCTCTTGGATGCAGATAGAACATGAAAAAATAAGATTACGGAATTATTGAAAAACATCACAAGAGGGTTCAACATGGGCTCAATTCAATGTGTCAACGATGTGATGACAAGTTCTAAAATGCCAGATATTTTATTTATTTCGTACCATAGTAACGTTTACAACAGCAATGGGTTTTTTTGGTGCTGATAAAAACTAGAAAGCACATTTTTTGCAAACTTTTTCACGTAAACGGTTCATTTTAACGACAATAAGCAAGAGTACCTATCCAGTTTAATATTTTTAAAGTCTTTATTATACAGGGTGTTAAAAATGTAGGCATTAAGTTGTAAAGATTAGCCCGCCCCTGGTAAACTACAAAAGCTCAATATGTTTCAAGGACACTATTTTAAGAGGTCCTTACTAGTGTCCATCACATTAAATTTTTATTAAATTATATTAATTACTTTCAAAGAAATTCAATAAAAACCGACTTCCAGCGCCGTTCTTCAGGGACGCATATCTCCGTAGGAGGGGCCTGTAGGAAATTTTTTTATAGAAACTTGTCTTCTTATTTGTTCATGTTCTATCTGTATCCAAGAGATTTCCCACATTTTCCCGGACACCCTGTATAATGTACTCTAAATATATTCTTAACAACTACCTACGTCTTTAACGGTACCAGTTTAAAAGCAGAGAATTATTTAGATCTATCTCGTCATTTAACAGTACATCTGAGTATTTAAGCTTATGTATTTCTAAGGTTTCAAGTAAATTTAATTTTAAACTTTTTTCTTGTGAATGTAGTATCTTAAATTCGTTGTTAAAATTATGATTATTTTTTAGTAAGTGAATTGCATAATTTGAATCTGTCTTTTTATTACTAAAACTCTTAAAATGTTCGTTTATTCTTTTGTCCAAGCACCTCCCTGTTTGGCCTATATATGTTTTAGGGCAATCCATACATGATAATTTATAGACTCCTGATTTTTTACCCTTGTTTATCTTTGATTTATTGTTCTTTATGTATTTCCGTTTATTGGCATAGATACGTAGATGATATATTGGGTTGTTTCAGTGGAACAGACAGGCAATTAAAGCAATTTTTAGAATATATAAATAATCTACATAAAAATATTAAATTCACGATAGAAAAAGAATTAAATAACAGTTTAAACTTCTGAGATCTTACAATCTCAAGAAAACACAACAGACATGTTTTTTCAATTTTTCACAAACCATCATATACAGATGTTACCATTGACAATAGCTGTTGTCACCCTTTTAGTCAAAAATTAGCGGCGTCCCACTCTATGATACATAGATTGATATCAATTCCATTAAACAAAGAACATTTTCTTAAAGAACTAAACATAATAAAACAAATAGTGACAAACAATGGATACAACCCAAATATAGTAGATCAAATCTTGAGAAAAAAGAAATATAAAAAGGCAATAGAAATGGTTTACCCAATAACAAAAGAGAAATTAAACTTACATAGGATCAACAAGCAAAAAAATAGAAAAAAACTTACATAAAGTAGATATAAATGTAGCATATAAAACAAATAATTCTTTGGGGAAATACATAAAGAACAATAAATCAAAGATAAACAAGGGTAAAAAATCAGGAGTCTATAAATTACCATGTGTGTATTGCCCTAAAACATATATAGGCCAAACAGGGAGGTGCTTTGACAAAAAAATAAACGAACATTTTAAGAGTTTTAGTAATAAGATAGATTCAAATTATGCAATTCACTTAATAGAAAATAATTATAATTTCAACAACGAATTTAAGATACGACATTCACAAGAAAAAGGTTTAAAATTTAATTTACTTGAAGCCTTAGAAATAAATAAGCTTAAATACTCAGATGTACTGTTAAATGACCAGATAGATCTAAATAATTCCCGGCTTTTAAACTGATACCGTTAAAGACGTAGGTAGTTGTTAAGAATATATTTACAGTACGTTATATAGTCATTACTAGATTTTTAGTAATTAGGTAATGAACAAGTGTGTAGAAAATACGTTGGAAAAATCATAAATTTGTCGAATGTATTTAGTAGTAATGCAATACCTGAAGAAGCTACATCGTAGCGAAACGTCGTATTTTTTAAATAAAGTGTAATTATACTGGAAATTAGTTGTAAATTGTATTTTACTTTAACCCTAATTATAATATTATTGTCTGGGGCCAAGCAAAGGATATACAAAGAGTGTTTCTTCTGCAAAAGCGTATTATCAGACTTGTTTTTGATTTGTCCTACCATGAGTCTTGTAGGAGCACCTTCCGTTCAGGACTCGTAATAGAAATAACTTAGTTGTAGACAGATCATATCACTTGTTTCATCAAAAGTCCCCACTAATAACTAACTTTACAATTTTTAAGAAATTGCCAATACACATGCGGGACTTGGGTCTGGCAAATTTTAAGAAACTGTTGAGGGATTTTCTAGTTGACCATAGTTTCTACAGTATGGCAGAACTCCATGCACAGTTACCATAGTTATATTGTATACTTACGTGTTTTGTGGTTTATATTTATATATATATATATATATAGGTATGTAAATTTACTGAACCAGGAAGGTCAGAATGTGTGGGCTGGGTTAATTAAAACAATCTATTTGTGGCTGGTAACGTTTCGGAATAATTTATTCCATCATCAGACTCTACAATAAGTTGAAAAAAATTTTTTATATAAATAATTAGGGACAATCTTAAATAAACAAAAGTCATGAACATCCAAAACAAGAGAACTCACTTACTTGCCACTATGGACACCGAAAATTATCTTAACAGATCCAATCATAAACATAGAGAACTCATGCTGGTGGTACACTAAATTAAAATTTTTTTAATATATTATATAGGCCATTAAGGTGTCACATATTAAAATTACATTTAACAACTTCAAATCAATTACTCAGTAAAATTAAAACCAAAATTTTTGACGGACATTACTAGTTGCATTTTAAAAAACACCAACACGAAGATCACAACAACAATTAAAATGCATGACCTATCTGACCGTAAGTGAGTATTTATAGGTCACCTCTTCGCGATGTCAAGGGCAGGTCAGAGGTCACAGCTTAATAGCGAATTATCAAAATTTCTTTAAATAAAACTGTTAATATGATAATTCTAAATTACATCTGTAATTCTGATATATTAATTTGGAAATAAACAGCAGCAAAGAAAACCAAAAATTATTTTGTTACAAGACCAAAAGACCACCGCAAACAAGGCAATATAAGGATGTTACGCAAGAAGTAGGAACCAGCAACGATAGGACAATTTGGAAGAACAAAGAAGGGGGAGGGGGTGGGTAAGGTGGAGGGTTGTCATAAAATAATACTGAAACCATGGGTTTAATTATTTAAATTAGAACAATTATTTACAAACGGTGCCAAGACGCCATCTGTCATCCAACAACCCAACTGTCTGAAAGTTATATTTACAGAAATCGACTCTAAAGTTTTGTAACTCAACACATACATGTTACTGCCGACCAACATTACACAAGATTTTAGGTCTTATAAACCTTAGAATATTATTGTATATCACACTGAAATTGGCAGAGTCAGATTTAGAATTCATATTTGGTTCTATGACATTGATACAAAAGGTCTCAAGAAATAATCTCTTGTGCAGGTTAGCTTCATTATATAAAATGTGAGTTTGGTCAAAGTTAATAGTATGTTTAGTGTTACTCATATGTTCACCAAGTTTACATGACTTAGGTTTACGAATGGCATCACTGCGATGTTGTATGTTCCGCTCATTGACTCTTTGTTTAGTTTGTCCTATGTAACATTGCGGACAATCCCTACACTTCAAGCAGTAAACTACATTGCTTCTGTATTTTGTATCCATTGTGTCTTTTAAAGGTGTGAAGAATTTAGAGACTGAGTTAGCTGTTGTAAACGCTATAGTTACTCTATCCTCAAACAGTTCCTTTATAAAGTTGGTAAGACCTGGTATATATGTCATTTTCTTATAGATAACAGGATCTGTGTTACCCAAGTTATTTATGGTATTATTGGTTTGTACCGGACTTAGCGGAATAGCGTGCATTGGCAGGGTAGTGCCAGTTGAAAACAAGATCTTGTTTAAAATGGCGTTAGGATAGCTGTTTTTTAGAAGAATGTCTTTCAGTCGTAGTAGGTCCGAGTGCTGCCAATCCGTATGAGTGATGTTAATTATTCTATGTTTTAAGCATTTTATTAAATTGATCTTATATTTTGTAGGACAATTAGAGTGGAAATTCAACAGTCTGTTCGAATTAGAAGGTTTTCTATACCACCTAAGCTTAATCTTATCATCCTGGCGAGTGACTAGTGCATCTAGAAAGGGCAAGGTGCCATTAGTCTCTTGTTCTACTGTGAATTGAAGGTGGTTGTTATAATTGTTGAAAGTTGTAAGAAGATCATCAACACTGTCTTGGGGAACTAGAGCGATAATGTCATCAACGTAATGATAGATGAATTTAATGTTAACTTTGGCATGTGCAATAACATATTTGAGGATAGTGTTCATTATTATATCTGCTATACTGGGAGACAACGCAGACCCCATAGGTGTCCCGAACACACATTCTGACCTTCCTGGTTCAGTAAATTTACATACCAATACACCCTGAAAACAGTGTCTAACATCACAACTTCCTATATATATATATATATAATGTATATGTTTTATTATTTATCTAATATTCTGTGCATTGACGATGTCTATATCCAGTATGGATATTGACTAATAAAGCATTATTATTGTTATTATTATGGATTTCGAATACCTTCTGTATAAAAAAAATTTCAAAATTCTGACAGGAAGTTTCCTTTTACACAGAGCTTTATTTCATTATAAAGAATTAAAACTTAATTTGGAACAACTTTTGTATACACATTTCCAAGTCGTGTTGTGCCCACACCTCATTTTTTTTATTAAAAGAAATTTATAAATGCAAGTAATGTTTGTATATTGTTGCATTATTGTTTTAATGGAAAATACTAATTTGTATTGTATATATTTATTTTTATAGCGAAATTACTTTAATACTATTTATTTCGAAAAGAGAAAACCACTATAAAGGTAAAACGTTTTATTTCCGCTATCAGTTTACAAATATGAAAACATTTCCCTAATGCTACCGATTGCAATTTTGTCCATAGAAATAACAAATCGTTATCACAAAATGGAATAATTAATCTGATTGTTATATATAAAATATATAAAATTTGGATTCTCCGAATAATAAGCGATTTAAATTATTGAATAATAGGAATTACTGGAACATGTTGAATATTTACAAATAAAATATGTAGTGGTTATTCATGCATGATATTATAATGATAATAATAATGTCTGTAAGCTACTCAGAAACAATTTGAATGCGCAATGGCATTATGAATATGCCGAATATGTATGATTTTTGAATGGAAACCATAATTTCAGAATACACAGCGCAATTTTTCGTCGTTCTCATAATGTATTTCGCTATATCAATAATTATAATATTAATATAATATATCTTGAAATATTCCGAATTAAATACATAACATATATAACAACGAATTGTTGGTCTACCGGTACGTGATTTATGGCCCACAGAATCAGTCAATTATAAAAAATATTTGGGAATTACATCTAATTCTGGGAAGTGCTCTCTGAAATCATCCAAACATGCACGCTGGCTGTACTCCCAAATTCCATCAATTCGCACTCCATTTCGAAAATAGACTTCAATCATGTTCGTTTTCTGCACTGTATTCTAAACCATATTTGTATTTATTCAAACACGATGTTCTAACGTTCTAAAAACTTTATGATATCACGGTATAATAATAATATATATAATAAAAATATAATGCCTATACCCAACAAATTCCTATGATGTACAAAGAAAGAATATTTTTAACAGAAATTTTGCAATAACTAGAGTAACAAAAAAAAAGTGAATTAGTACATACCACAAAGTGCAACAAATGAATACACGCAAAGTTTAAAAACAGAATAAAGAAAATTGCATATAATTTACATAAACAATGATGTTATGAGCACTAACATTATCAACATAAACAAGCATAATAAACATTAAATATCAATAAACACTAAACATTAATAGCGCGCATCAACATTTCCC
This sequence comes from Amphimallon solstitiale, assembly GCA_963170755.1. Classification (NCBI taxonomy): domain Eukaryota; kingdom Metazoa; phylum Arthropoda; class Insecta; order Coleoptera; family Scarabaeidae; genus Amphimallon; species Amphimallon solstitiale. The sequence continues at coordinate 25,398,852 of OY720684.1, forward strand.
TCCACACAACAGAAGCTCTTTCAATTTATTACAGAACGATGTACCAGAAGTTCCGGGAATTAAATCTATAGGTAAACTGTTTATATTTAATATACAGGGTGAGTTCTTTATCTTGTGACAACGGAATATCTCTAAAGCACTGCATAAAATCAAAAAAGATCTTAATAAGATTTGTTATAATGTAGGGGGCTCACTGAATGGTGCCGAACTCGATCCCCCCCCCCCGAGTGGGAGGGGGCAACTTTGAATTCTTGAAAGGGAACCCCTATTTTGTATTGCAGATTCGGATTCTACGCCATCAAGTATGTACGTTTTGTTTGAAACTTTTTTTCTATTCCTTACGGATTGCACTGTAATTGCAAAAAACATGATTGTGAACGTCTAGAGAAAATACACAAAAAGGAGAAGCAAGGAAACATGATTTTGGGTTTTTTTTTATTTTAGCATAAACCAACATTTTAAAAAGCCATGTGTTCGAAACTGTGCCTCTCCACTTCGATACATTTATTTATTCGCAATTGGAATGCTATTCAACGATACTAAACCGTACTTTATTCAGTACTTGACAATCTGTGAATGCTTATACATTGTCCGATCCCCATTTAGATTATTAATTATTAATCCAATACAAATTAGTTAGTGTTGAATATTTGAACAATAATGGAGGTCTAATATTATAAGAGAGAATTAGAAATGATTTACATCTATGGAGAAAGTGGTAGGAATATCGATGATGCTGTCAATTTTTATTCACAACGTTTTCCCGACAAGGAGCGATAGCGCGCTTTTTTATCGAGTCGTTCAACAGTTCTCTACCGAAGGAACTGTACAGCCAAGAAAACGTAATCGGCGAAAAACAATTGCTGGAGCAAATATTAGCTGCAGTAGCTAATAATCCGCACATTAGTACTCGAGAAATAGCTCGCGGATCAGGAATTTCTAAGTCCACTATCTGCCAAATATTGAAGCGTAGGAAATATCATCCATTTAGAGTTTCCTTGCATCAAGAACTTCATGGCGATGATTTTCAAAATCGAGTGCGATTTTGTCAATGGGCGCTTCAACGGATACAAGATATTCCCAATTGTTTTGTTCGAGTATTATTTTCTGACGAGGCGACATTCACAAATCACGGTACGGTAAATCGGCACAACATGCATTACTGGAGTATCGAAAATCCCCATTGGTTGCGCCAAGTTGAGCATCAACATCCTTGGAACGTAAATGTTTGGTGTAGAATAATTGGCAATAAGCTTATTGGTCCATATTTTATCGATGGAAACTTAAATGGTGAAAAATATCGAAAAATCTTGCAAAACGAACTTCCAGTGTTACTTGAAGAACTTCCCTTGGATGTACGACAAACAATGTGGTTTCAAAATGACGGTTGTCCAGCACATTATTCAGGAATAGCACGAGAAGTATTAGATCGAGTCTAAAATCGTCGATGGATCGGAAGAAGTGGTCCAGTGTCTTGGCCTGCAAGATCGCCAGATCCTACTTCATCTGACTTCTTTTTGTGAGGCCACTTATAGTCTGAAGTTTATACAGAAGTGCCAACCACGAGGGAAAACATGATTGAGCGAATCACCAACGTTTGTTCAAGGATTACGCCGGAAACACTTCTCAGTTGTGTGCAACTTTCCAATTGCGAATAAATAAATGTATCGAAGTGGAAGGGCACATTTTCGAACACATTTTCTGAGATGGGTATGATAAAGTAAAGTTCTTCGTTGTTGAATGGCTTTTTGAAATGTTATTTAATGTTAAAATAAAAAAAACACAAAATCATGTTTTCTCTTTTTTGAGTATTATCTCTAGACGTTTACAGCCATGTTTTTTTGGGGTTACAGCGCAATCTGTTACGAGTCGAAAAAAAAGTTTCGAACAAAAACTACATACTTGATGGCGTAGAATCCGAATCTGCAATACAAAGTGGGGGTTTCCATTTAGGATTTCAAAGTTCTCACTCTGTGGGGGTAAGGTGGGTAATCGAGTTCGGCACCATTCAGTGAGCGCCCTACATTATAACAAATCTTATTAAGATCTTTTTTTGATTTGATGCAGTGGTTTAGAGATATTCCGTTGTCTCAAGATAAAAAAATGAGGTGTGGCCACCACAAGACTTTCTTATACGTATGAGCCTTTCAAACTATACAATTTTAAAAAATTTTTTATACAAAACTTATTCAAAATCCTATTCTAGGTACTTTCATTCGCTTAATAAATTGCTATAGAATGCATACTTTGCAAGATATTATCAAAAAAGTGCTCCTCGCTAAGAGTAAAAGTGCTACTTCCGGTCCGAATTTTGAAATTTGATATATACAAAAAATATTGCAAATCCAGTTCTAAATACTTTTGTACTCTTGATAAATATATATAGAACGCATAACTTACGACATATTTGCAAAAAATCGCTATTCGATAAGAGTAAAAGTGGTACTTCCGGTCTGAATTTTGAAATTTTTTTTATACAAAAGATATTGAAAATTATGTTTTAAATACTTTTATACCCGTAACGTACTTGTCTAAAAAGCATGACTTGCGAAATATTCGCAAAAAACTGATTTTCGATAAGAGTAAAAGACCTACTTCCGGTAGGAATTTCGAAAAACTTTCTAAATAAAATTATTCTCAATTTTAATTTTAAGTATATATGAAATCTTTATAAATTTGTTTAAACTTAGTAGTTGACGAAATATTCGCAAAATTCGATTTTTTCGCTGAAGTAAACTGCTACTTCCGCTCTACCGATTTTACTGAAAAACTAATCAGATCTCAAGAGGGAGATTATACACGTAAATACAAAATTTGGAATTGATATCTACAGCGGTTTGGCCGCTATCGTGGTCACAGACAGACAGACAGACAGACAGACAGACACAGACAGACAGACAGACAGACACACAGACAGACAGACACACACACACAGAGACATTTTTTTAAAAAACACTTTTTTGGTATCAGGGGACCTCAAAACGTGGACATCTGCAAAAATCTCGAGGTCGAAAATTTTCATCATCACAATACTTCCTTATACTACGTATAAGAAAGTAAAACTCACCCTGTATATCTGGTACGAGAAAAGCAGTTCTATGAGGTGGGGAGGAATCATACACCTAAACCTCGTATTGAGGTTATGTGTGTCCATTTTGAACTTAATATTGTGATAAAAGTGCGGAGGCGACCTCAACAACATAACTTTGTAATATTGGCCCAAGCAGCGCAACTTACTCATATCCCTCATACAGGTAGCACGCACACACTAATTTGTAGTGTGTGCGTGCTGGCTATATATATATATATATATATATACAGGTTGTCCCAAAAATAATAAAACGGAGTAGCAGGTATGTAAAGTCCGAACAGAAACAGGCCCAAATATACCGCAATAACGAAGAAATTAAAAATTTAATTTTCTATCTCGTTTTTAGATAAAAAAATTACATTACGAACCTGCCACAGAATGTATGTTTATAAATACACGTAAGAATGCTCATTTGTAAATAGAAACGAACACGCATTCATAGAAAAATACTCTTTTATTTGTATAAAACGGGGAAAGAACGTTAAATCGTATTCATTCATATAAAACATATTTTTTGCCCGATGCGTCTAGATAACGCAGTTATGTAGTCGGTTGTTGACCCAAATGGGCGACCCACTTTATTGCAGACAATAAAAGATTGTTTTAATTTTTAAAATAGGAAGGTTGTTGCTCTTTAATGTGTTTGTAATCGGAAACAGCTGATTATTATTATTTTAGAATATGCAGTAGTTTTTCTAGCCCTTATTACAGTAAATATCAAGAATATAATTATTTTTTTCTTGCAGGTGTAAAATTAAAGTAATTAATGGTTTGATATTTATTATGAAGTATCTATTCCTCCTCCTTTTTTTTAACACAAGTAATATGGTGGTCCTGAAAAGGACCGATTGTGAAAGTGAAGCAGGTGGACATTTAGTCCAGGGTCGGCGTAAGGCCAATTGAATTCTTTATTATTATTTTTCTGCCGTCTGCGCAAGACTTGATATTTTGAGGGTACGTTTTTACACAATCTAGCTTCCGATTTCTGCTACTCCGTCTTTTTATTTCTGGGACACCTGTATATATATCTATATATATATATATATAATAAAGAATTTTATGGGGCATTTCCGCTGAAAATGCAACTGCAGACACGTGTTTCGAACTGGTTGATTCTCGTCAGTGCAGTGTAGCCAAGGAATAAGATAGGATAACCTTGGAGATGAAAAGCATCAATCAGAGACACATATAGAAGACACATTTCAGGCATAAATTTTGCACCTTCTGTATACAATTTTGGGTAATGTTATCTAAGCAAAGATGATACACTATATTTGAATGCAGTAGGAGAACTATAATAACACCAAAACTTCACATAATTTTTCCTTAAGGATTTCACCAAAGAAATGTCTATACTGATACAGCTTCCGCAAATTAAGGTATGCTTTATAAATGCAAACAGAAATTTCTTGTCGATATATATGGGTATTATCTAAAATAAGTAAAAGACTTCGATCGGTAACTTGGCGTTAGTATTGGACATATTTTTGCATGTTTGTGCCGAACCACAGAGAATCACTTTTGATTTGTCAGAACGTACGGAGAGGCCATGTTACGTATATGTTCGGTACAAATAACATAAATCTCAATTAATATTGTCAACAGCAAGTGCCAAATCATTCGGTCTAAAAGAATAATATAGCTGAGTATCATCCGCATACGCATGTACCTGTGGGACCCCGTGCGTCATATGCAAAAGTGATGATGTTTTCTCACGAATGCTGACTAGTTGCTTTCGATTGCATAAATAATTATCAAACAAAGAAAAAGGCTGTTAAGATCAATACTTCGCAGAATAGCTAATATGAACTTTGTCGAACGCTTTATTATAGACTAATAAAATTAGACACGAGAGTTTATCTGATGAACCAAGAAGCTCATCTGTTTTAAACAGCACAGTTTCACAACTAAATCCCCCACGAAAACCTGATAGGATTGTCGGTAGTATGTCCCTCGAAGAGAAATATTTGGTAAGTTGTGGTATTATAACTTTTTAAAGGAGTTTTGAAAATACACATAAGATACTTATCGGTATTAAATAACGAAGCTCAAGCGAATTTGGAACTTTGGGTAATGGACTAATAAGTGCAGACTTCTAACACTCCGGAAACACCCCCTCCATAAAGCAAGTATTAATTATATGAGTTAAATTAGGTGAGATATTTGATGACAAAAATGATTCAGCGAAGTACTTATTAATTTCATCAGGACAATTAAGTGTGTCGAAATATCGGCAATACGATAATTCGAAATACCAAGCATAGACAGCCGATACCAAACAGATCTCGAATCTTTCGCTTCCGAAATGAAATCAAAATACGCTTTTTTTATAGTTTAAGTGTCTTAGTAGTTATTTTCTTACTGTTATATAGTGTGACCACTCCTGCAGATTTGTGGTTGCCCTGAATTTGGATCTACTTTTATCTACTTAGGACATTAGTAGTTTCAAATTTTCAGTAAGCCAAGGTAAAGGTCGTTTTGTGAATTTACGAGTAATGACCGGTGCATGTTTGATTGCCTTTTTCATCAGTATTAGACATGAAGAATAAACGCTGCACTGGGAGAGAAGTAAGATCCACGATGAACTCATGATGATTGATAGAATTATAATTCCCGTAAGAGTGAGCGACAGGTGTAAGTCCTTTGTTGTTAATACAAATATTAAAGACCATGAAATCATGGTCCTAAATTAACCACGCCTCTGTCTCTTGTCATATAAATCTTGCAGTCAAGTCTGAAGAAGGTTTTATAATAAAAACTGAAACGTCACTAAACGTAAAGAGCTTTTTCTTTTATCAAACCATGAAATCCAAATTCTATGAACATATTTTTACTAGAAAGCTACTTTGTACTATTATTCCCTGGAGCTTTTCCTTTCTTTATTTTTCCACGTTAATTTCTTCAATGGTTATGTTTTTTCTATAATTTTCATTTTCCAACATATCTCTACTGTTCCCTTCATGTTTTCCTTTTCATGTTCCTTGTTCCTTGTCTTATTCTGCCGCACAGAATAATTGTTGCGAATATTCCTTCCGTCCTCTATGTCCTTATCGTCTGTTATTATATCTCCTTCTTTTCTTCCTTATCGATGTGTTTTGCGTTGTTTTCTTATTTCTTAGGCTTTTAAATATCTTATAAATGAAGATTTTAGTTTTCTTTACTATTGGTCTCCATTCTTTCTTACCATAATAAAATAGTATAATATGATTAGACTATTTACATTCACAGATGAGTTTAAGTGGAAATTTTGAATGTGTCGCGAGTGTACATACTCGTTTACTTATATCCACGTGCGTAGAAAGTACATATATACGCATGTAGTATTAGATGATCTGTTAATAGCATTATGATCAGATATATCTATCCCACATATACATATTATGTTGTACATACATAGATGCGTCTGATCATAATACTATTGCCAGAAGCAGCTGTATCGTTTGTATCATTGTGCTTTTGGTTATAATCACAAGATATTTTGTGGGAATTATACGGTTTAATTACATGATAGTATATGTTGTTTCCCTTTGATAGTTCTAATCCACGGTTAAATACCTATCATAAAAACGCCGTTTGTTTTGTTTAATCCAGAATAATGTGTTTTAGCAAGGCAATTATTTATTTTCCTATGTTTCTTTTGTAACATAAGTTATTTTAATCATAATATTTTTATTCTCTTAGATTATATATACATATACACCTGTATATACAGGGTGAGTTTTTTTTTCATTATTTGTATGGGGATCTCGAAAACCATAAGAGATACGCATTAGGTTAAATGGAGAAAGATTTGCATCTTTATAAGTTTCATCCAGATACGTTTTTGTCAATTTAAGAAAATGCATGGTTTACTAGATATTTGCAAAAAATAGAAATTCTCCAAAATCTTTTAAGTGCTATAACTCTTCTATTCTTAAAGGTAGAAAAAAATTTTTTGAATATTGTTTTTAAGAAATTCAATTTCAAACAACAACTTCTTAAATTTTTAATTTTGCTTAGCATTTTTGAGTTAGCAAGCAAATTCTAATTTTTTTTAAATGGAAACCATACCATATCTTTATATTATAATATGACATATTCTAATAGTGCATCTTTTTCTGCTTGCAATGATATAAGGGTTGTAGAACTTATTTTAATAAATAACAGCACAATACACTATTATTATGTTCAACAAAAATCATGTCTTGCCATGGAAAACGCGATATTAATAAGTGAAGCATTATGTTTACTTCATCATTGACAGTTCGTTCATTAGGGTGACTATAGTTGGTTTTGTTAGTGATTTAGTTGCTTTAGAATGTTAGTTATGGTGTACACAAATATTGAGAAACTTGATATGATTGAATGTCATATTATTTGTAACAAAAATAGTAAAGAAGCTGCCGAACGCTATTTTTTATTGTATTTTGATCGCCCTCAACCATCGTTAGACACCTTCAAGAATTTATACAATAATTTAAAGGAGTATGGAAGTCTTGTTAAACCTAGAAATAAGGGTAATATTGGTGAAAACACGCAGATAAATGTTTTAGCTGCTGTTTATCAGAATCCATCAACATCAACGCGGCAAATTGCACAAGGCGCTGCTACCTCACAACGCACAGTAGTGAGAATTTTATCAAAACATAAGTACCATCCTTATAAAAAATAAGTTGGTCAAACTCTACACCCTGGAGACGATGAAAGACGATTAAATTTTTGTGCTTGGTTCGTAAATATGTGCCATGAAAATAATAACTTTCCGATGCAGATCTTATGGACCGACGAAACACGTTTTACAAACTGCGGCATGTTCAGTCGCCATAATGAACACCTGTGGGCGCAAATAAATCCTCACCGTTTCGAAGAAAGGCGACCCCAGATTAGGTTTGGCTTCAATTTATGGTGTGGTGTTATTGGTTCGCAACTTGTTGGGCCATTTATTTTTAATGAAACTTTAACCGGAAATCGATATTTGCAATTTCTTAGGGAAGATTTCGATAATATCCTAGATGAATTAAATTTACAGACCCGTACAAATTTACGGTGGTTTCAACACGACGGTGCCCCGCCTCACTATCAGGCACAGGTCAAAAGATATTTATATGAATTATTTCTAAACTCGTGGATCGGCAGAAATGGTCCTGTTTTATGGCCTGCACGTTCCCCAGATCTTTCACCGTTAGATTTCTTCGTCTTTGGAGCAATAAAAGATCTCGTATATGTGCGATCATATGCAACCCAAGAGGAGCTATTGGAAGCTGTTATTAATGTATTTGATAGCTTAGATGGGCGCAAAATTAGGAGAGCTATTAACTCAATGTTGAAAAGGTGCCGTATGTACGTCGATAATAATGGTGGGCATTTCGAACACTTAATGTAAATTTAGCGTGTTAATAATTAATTCGTTTAGCGTTTTTATTGTTTCTTGTATTACATTGTATATTATAAGTTTCTTTTCTTTTCCATGGCAAGACATGATTTTTGTTAAAAATAATAATAGTGTATTGTGCAGTTATTTATTAAAATAAGTGCTACAACCCTTACATCATTGCAAGCAGAAAAAATACTAGAATATGTCATAGCCAACTATAGTTTCCATTAAAAAAAAAATAGACTTTGCTTGCTAACTCAAAAATGCTTAGCAAAATTAAAAATTTAAGAAGTTGTTGTTTGAAATTGAATTTCTTAAAAACAATATTGAAAACGTTTCTTTCTAACTTTAAGAATAGAAGTGTTATAGCACTGAAAAGGTTTTCGAGAATTTCTATTTTTTGCCAATATCTAGTAAACCATGCATTTTCTTAAATTGACAAAAACGTATCTGGATGAGGCTTATAAATATGCAAATCTTTCTCCATTTAACCTAATGCGTATCTCTTATGGTTTTCGAGATCCCCATACAAATAATGAAAAAATGAGGTGTGGCCACCACACGACTTTCTTATACGTATGAAAGTGTTACTTCCGGCCCGAATTTTGAAATTTCATTTATACAAAAAATATTCCAAATCCAACTCTAAATACTTTTGTACTCTTCATAAATATACATAGAATGCATAATTTACGACATATTTGCAAAAAATCGCTATTCGATAAGAGTAAAAGTGGTATTTCCGGTCTGAATTTTGAAATTTTTTTTATATAAAAGATATTGAGAATTATGTTCTAAATACTTTTATACTCGTGACGTACTTGTCTTAAAAGCATGACTTGCGAGGTATTCGCAAAAAACTGATTTTCGATAAGAGTAAAAGATCTACTTCCGGTTGGAATTTCAAAAAACTTTTTTAAGACAATTTGTTTCAAACTTAATTCTAAGTACATATGAATTCTTTATAAATTTGTTTAAACTTAGTAATTGATGAAATATTTGCAAAATTCGATTTTTTCACTGAAGTAAACTACTACTTCCGGTCTGCCGATTTTGCTCAAAATCTAATCACTTCTCAAGAGGCAGATTATACACGCAAATACAAAATTTGGAATTGATATCTACAGCGGTTTGACCGCTATCGTGGTCACACACAGACAGACAGACACACACACACACACACACACAGACACACAGACACACAGACACACAGACATTTTTTAAAAACCATTTTTTGGTATCAGGGGACCTCGAAACGTGGACATCTGCAAAAATCTCGAGGTCGAAAATTTTCATCATCACAATACTTCCTTATACTACGTATAAGAAAGTAAAAAATGAGGTGTGGCCACCACACGACCTTCTTGTACGTATGAAAGTGTTACTTCCGGTCCGAATTTTGAAATTTCATTTATACAAAAAATATTCCAAATCCAACTCTAAATACTTTTGTACTCTTCATAAATATATATAGAATGCATAATTTACGACATATTTGCAAAAAATCGCTATTCGATAAGAGTAAAAGTGGTACTTCCGGTCTGAATTTTGAAATTTTTTTTATACAAAAGATATTTCAAAGTATGTTCTAAATACTTTTATATTCGTAACGTATTTGTCTTAAAAGCATGACTTGCGAGATATTCGCAAAAAACTGATTTTCGATAAGAGTAAAAGACCTATTTCCGGTTGGAATTTCGAAAAACTTTTTTAAGACAATTTGTTTCAAACTTAATTCTAAGTACATATGAATTCTTTATAAATTTGTTTAAACTTAGTAATTGACGAAATATTTGCAAATTTCGATTTTTTCACTGAAGTAAACTACTACTTCCGGTCTGCCGATTTTGCTCAAAATCTAATCAGTTCTCAAGAGGGAGATTATATTCGTAAATACGAAATTTGTAATTCATATATACAGCGGTTTGACCGCTATCGTGGTCACACACAGGCAGACAGACAGACAGACACACACAGAGAGAGACACACAGACACACAGACATTTTTTAAAAACCACTTTTTTGGTATCAGGGGACCTCAAAACGTGGACATCTGCAAAAATCTCGAGGTCGAAAATTTTCATCATCACAATACTTCCTTATACTACGTATAAGAAAGTAAAAGACTCACCCTATATATTGTGGTAGTTCACTAACTTAGATGAGTAAGGATATGATGGAAGTACTAATGTTAATAAAATATACTGTATATGTTCTTGTAGTGAGTATTAAAAAAATAAAAGATGGTAATATTTTATGGACCAAACTATAATTAAATAAATAGATGTGAGAATATTTAAATTATACTTAAAATAATTGTGAGAATATTAATTGGGTATTTCCCTATAGTTTTTGTGAACCGTGTAAAGTTGGTTACATATCGGGTTATGTTGAAGTTCGCCTTGCATCGAGTGGTTGGTTGCCTATCAGGTTTCTTTGTTGTAGTAATATTTCCCATTTCTGAAAGTAGAATTGTAAATGTTACTTGTTGTATTTTTATATGTAATATTATTTGTTAAAGCTTGTTTAATTAACACTTTTGAAAAAATAGAGAATATTAGTATGGATTTTGAATCATAAAGGTTGGAAAATGATGTATAGTTACGCGCTAAAATTCAAATGTAAGAAGTGTCAGATTTTGACATTTAAAATAATATAGTTAAAGTATTGAGTATTTGGTTTGCCGAAGGGTATAAAAGGTTGTGAAAATTAAAGTAAAGAATTAAATTGATAAATTTTTGGAATTACAAAAAGGTATTATAAATATTCAATTACAAATAAAACATATTTTGGATTATTATAATGTGTGGAACAATATGATTGGATATGATAGAAACTAAGGAATTATTGCCAGGGATATGGGGAATAAATAGAAGGATTCAAAAAGAATTTAAGAAAAGCGGTAGATGTGTTTTCGGAAAACGAAATTTTCCTTCCGAAAAACACATAATTAAGAGATTCATCATTATACAAAAGTGTAAAAGAAGTGGTTAGGAGATAGTAGAAAAGAAAGCAGATATTTTTTAGGTGATTGCAACATTTTCCAGAATAGTACCATTTTTTGTATCATGCAAATATAATAAAAAATAAATTAGAAGAAAGAATTTCGGTAACGAATAAAGAAATAATTGAAGAATATTCATACTTGAGAAGAAAGCGAAGAAATATATAATTACAATTTAAAAATAAACTTACTGCATTGGTAAATATTATTCCATATTTGGCGAGAGATTTATTGCATTGGAGAGTTGGTGAAATTCCAGAAGTTATACAAATAGTTTAGTCCAGGACTTGAAAGATACGAGATATTCAACATAGCAGCTAACACAGGTATTCCAGTCCAGTAGAGGAAAGGCAGGTTTCAAAGGTCTTCACGAAAGCGTTCGACGGTTCGAGATTCTAGTTGATTGCAGAGGTTGAAGGTATTACAGGATAGCAGTCATTACAGTCCACATTCCGAGCATTCCAGACAATTAGGAAAAGGAAAGGATCTCCCTCATTGATTCCAGGAAATGTCTTCGACAAGCTAAAAAGAAAATCGTTTGGTGTATAAATAAGAATACCAGTTCAGTAGTAATAACAGGTCGTATAATTCTTTGAAATAATTTGAATTTATCAGTTTCGAATTGAAAAGTATATCAAAATTTAGAGATCTATTATTTATACGTACATTATAACTGTGTTGATAATCAAGAAAAGATATTTTGTAAGTTCTGTGCACAACATTAATTTGTATCATCATTTGTATAATTTTTAGAAGTCAAAAAAAACTGATCGGCAAACTAAAACTGATTAATTTGTGTGGGTATTTGATTTACATACAAAAACTATACAGTATTTTTAAAATAATATAATTAATATACTTACTTGTATATTTTTCGATCCACGAAAGGTGTATTTTCATGCACATATAAATTGTCAAAAGAATGTTTACGTAAACAAGCTTGGTACTTCCATGAATGTCTTATTTGGTTGTGTGTGTTGAGAACTACCATATAATTTATAATTTGCCTGATTTATTAAACAAATTAGTTTGATACATTTGTTTTTATTTGGTATATAAAGAAGGTTTTTGAATTAAATTGATGAAACAGATATGACGCTTAGAACCGTAACCTATAAATAGAAAAAACAACTGTCAGTGATTATATTATTATTTGAATAGTATGTTAATATATACCTTGAGATTGAGTTCACAGTAAGTATTGTTATTTGAAGATAAAGTTGAAATACACATCATAATTCACTAAAGAATAACTGTTTTGTAAACTTTGATTTCTAAAGTTAAGAAATATAAAACGTAAATATCCTATGATATAGGCAGATATTGAAAAAGTTACATATAGGCAACTGTTTGGGCTTTGATGATTCAAGGGAAGTTAGCAACATATAAAATAATTAGCTTAAATATTTTATATAAGAACTGAGTTAGTGAGGGCATAAATAAAAAATTACCTGAGAGAATTTGAAAATAGATTTAAAAAGTACATAAAGATTTCAATTTTATATATAGACGAGAATAAGTACAGGTTTCAAACACATAGTAAGAATAAATATTATTAAATTTATCTGAGTGTAATCGTATCTTTATTAATTAAAGGTATTGTTACATTTTATGGCGTGCCCAACGTGGAGCGATTAAAATAAGACTCGCAAGAACATATTTCAAATATTTTATTAATTATAATAATAGCGATAACATTAGTATACATTTTACAAAGGTAATAAAATCAGTTTAAAGTATATCAAGGTATAAGGAAGTGTGTACTACAATTATTGAAAATGAATACCAGATCTAAGAGTAATTTTGGATTAAATAGATCTGAATCGTCTAGCGATAGTGAAGAGGAGGTTGGTCAGGATGTGAATGTACCAGAGGGAGGAGAAATTATATTACAAGTTCAGGAAGGTATTCAACAGACAGGAGAAACACAGGATAGAGGTGATAAGGTGGAAATATTAGGAGAGACTTCTAAAACAGAAATGTCGAATACAACAGCAGATATGGAATTAATTCTACAAATGTTTAAACAAATTAGTGAAGAGAATAATAAGAAGTTAATGGATAAACTTGACAAGGCTAGTGAAGAGAATAAGAAAAATAGAGAGGAGGATAAAAAAGAATTAGGAGAAAAATTGGATAAGTTGGAAAAGGCGAGCATTGATACTAGAGAAGAAAATAGAAGAAATCTGGAAGAATTAAAGAAATCTTTACTGAGAGATACAGAAGAAAAGGTTAAAGAAATTACTATTGAAATGGATAGCAGGGAAGTGAAAATGCGGAAAGAAGTAGACGAAAAGTTACAAATTAAGGATACGGAAGTTAAAAATATTATTAGAAATAAAGTACAAGAGGTTGAAGGTAAAATTAAGGTAATACAAGAAAATGTAAAACAAATAGATAAGAATAGTAGCGAGAAATATAAGGAGTTAGCGAAACGCATACGGGATGAAGTTGATCAGGTAAATAAAGAAGTCTCCGACAAAACAGAAAAATTAGAAGAGAATTTTTGTAAGAAAATAGAAAATACAGAAGATAGATGTTTAAAAGAAATAAAATTATCGACTGATACTACTATTGCGCAGAAGTTGAGTATGGAAGATATTCTGAAAGAATGTGAAGAACAGAAGACGAAAATACAAGATCTTTTATTAAAGACTCAGAATATTAACATCCCTCATGTAACATGTCCTCCGGTTTACAATGTTTTAAATAATGGTATCAGAATTGAGAATATAACTCATTTTAGTGGGGATAAAATGTCCACTCATCCAATGGCCTATTTGACAAATATTCTAAGATATATAGAAGAGATACAGGATTTTAGGAGCCAAATGAATATTATTAGAGCGACTTTAAACAGTGGTGCAGCGGATTGGTTTCAACGGGTTGAAGACAATTGCGATGATTTAAGTAAGTTTGTGGAATTATTTAAAAATAATTTCTGGAGTGAGACGCAACAAAGCAGAGCACATCAGAGGTTGTTAACAGGAAGATATCAACCAGGTAAATCTTCGAGGGAGGCTTACGCACAAAGAATGTTTAACTATTGTCGATACATATCTCATTTGGACGAAAAAACTATATCTCAACATTTATTACAACACTTTATTCCTGTTGACACACATGCAATTATTTGTCAGAATGTCACGGATATGAATGAGTTGATTAATATTCTTAGACGTTTAGATGATTATACAGACGGTGTAAAATATAGGGAATCTCGTCAATTAAATGGAAGAAATGATATTCAGAATAATCAGCAACGTATGTCAAATAATAGTGGTGTGAATAATCATTATGTTCGTAATAATACCCCTTTTCAACAGAATGCTTATCCAAGGAATAATCAACCTAGTAGTAGTCAGAATAATTATTTTGGAGCAAGACAACCTTACCAATTTAATAGTCATCAGAGTAATAATTATAATAGAAGTTATAATACACAAGGGAATGGTATCTCAAATTGGAACAATAATCGAAGTATATCAAATGGAGGGAATGGAAGACCGAGTACAAATAGGAATAATCCTTTTATTAATCAATCTGCAAGACAAGTTCCTCATAACAATGACTATCAAGAACAAAATAAAAGGTATTATGGAAATAATAATTCTAGACAGGTGAATAATATACAAATGCAAGATTGGAGAAAATCAGATAGGAGATTTACTGGTAGTCAGGTTCATAATCAAGATAGAAATGAAATTGGAGTTGGTTTGGAAGAAAAAAAAACGCCAATTTTGGAAATGAAATTGGATTCATATCAGAATGCTATCCCGGGAACATCTCATTAATAAATAATTTTGTTAATAGTAGTGTTAGTTGTAATATAATTAGTAGTAGTAAAATAACAGGAATGGGGAATGTTCAGATTGGTTTAGATATGGGAAATATAATTAATAATTTTGAAAGTTTACCTTTTTGCATAATTAGTATTAGAGATGTTAAATTTAAAACTTTGTTAGATTCTGGTGCTGAAATATCACTCATAAAAGAAGAAATGATAATGAATATACCTGAATATTCTAAATATATTATTAAAGTCAAAAATACTAATGTTATGTCTGCGAATAGGGGAAAAATGGGTTGTATTAATAAGCGGTTATGTATAGATGTAGTGATTAATGGACACAAATTTATTATGCAATTTTATCTGTTAGGGAATTTGTTTTATGATTGCATATTAGGGATAGATAATATGAGAGCGCTGGGAATGAATTTAGATTTTGAAGAAAACAAGATTAAAATTGAAGGAAAGGAAATTTTATTAGATAAGGTTGTGGATTTAAAAGAAATAAACGCTTATATTGAATACAAGGAGGATATACAGTACGAGGTAAATAATGTCATTATAGCTGATCGTGCAGAGAATGATGATGCTCAAGAACATTTGGAAGGAGCAATGTTTGAATTACCTAGATCGGAAATAAATGACGAATATGGAAATGCTGTAATAATAGAAGATAAACAAGAAGTTAAAGTAATAAGAAATGTAGCTGACATTCAAACTTTTATTTTACAACAAAAATTACCAGAACCTTGGATTGAAGAAAGTCTAATAGAAATTTTAGCTAAGAATATAAAATTAATTAATGATGAAGTTGTTTTTGCTAAAGATTATGAGCATCGATTATTGATAAATGATGATTCGCCGTTATCGTGTAAAAATTATCCTATTCCGTATTTTTTCCAAGATCGTGTCAATGAGGAACTTAGAAAATTAGAAGAAGCTGATATTATCGAGAGATCGAACACCTATTTTATTAGTCCTGTTGTGTTGGTTAAGAAGAAGGACAATTCTATTCGCCTTTGCATTGACGCTCGTTTAATTAATTTAAGGATCATGCCTGAGCATGAAATACCACAAAATATTGATGTTTTACTTACAAAATGCGGTAATAAAAAATGGTATATCAAATTAGACCTTAAGAATGCATTTTGGTTAATAAGATTGGACGAGAATTCTAGGAAGTACTGTGGATTTAACGTAAATGGAATTACTTACCATTTTAAAGTATGCCCTTTCGGCATAAAAAGTAGTCCTGCCGGATTGATTAGATTTCTACATAAAATACTAGACCAATATGAGAAATTCGCCCTTCATTATTTAGATGATATCATAATATTTTCGGATGACATAGAATCTCATATAAATCATATAGAGATTATTATTAATACATTACAAGTTAATGGTATGAAATTAAATTTATCTAAGTGTCAGTTTTGCCAAAAAGAAGTCAATTACTTGGGTTACGTTATTAACCAACAAAATATTTTATTAGATCCTCAAAGATTAGAAGAGATACAAAATTATCCAAGACCTAATAAACTCAAAATGTTGAGAGGATTTCTTGGGTTGTTGAATTACTATAGGAAATTTGTATCTAATTATAGCCAAAAGACAAGTACGTTGTTAAATCTACTAAAGAAAGGAACGAAGTGGAAGTGGACTGAAGAATGTGAGGATTGTTTCGTACAGTTAAAATCAAATTTTGTAGAAAATCTTAAGTTGTATCATCCGGATTTTAATTTAGATTTCATCGTACGAACAGATGCATCAAGTGTAGCCGTAGCAGCCGAATTAGTACAGATCAAAGATGGTATCGAGGTTCCAATATATTTCGCGTCAAGAACTTTAAAACCGTGCGAAAGGAAATTTGGGATATCAGAACTCGAGTTGCTTGCTGTCATTTATGCTTTAACTAAGTTACGCTATTACCTCATAGGGAAGAAATTCAGATTGGAGACAGATCACAAGGCGTTGCTGAATATTATGACTACGAAATTAAATAATAACAGGATTTACCGTTGGACGTTATTAATACAGCAGTATGATATGGAAATTATATATAGACCAGGTAAAGAAATGATTGCAGCTGACGTACTGAGTAGAAAACATGGTGAAACAAAAACAACAAATGTACATATAAACTTAGTAAGATTGGGATCAGAAGGTATTTTTTCAGTACAAAGAATCAGAGAAGCTCAAGATACACCTGAGTTGGAGATAATTAAAAATAGATTACGGACAATAGGTACATATAAAGGAATGAGAATGAATGAAGGGATAATTTTGAAGAAGATAGGCGATCTGGAGGTATATGTTACGAATGAAGAACACACGATTAATATTATACGACATTTACATGTAATGTATACACATATAGGAGCTAGGAAATGTTGGTTAATGTTCCGAGAAGCTTATTATTGCCGGAATGACGAGAAGATAATTAAAAGAGAAATTAAACGGTGTAAAACTTGTATTTTAGCAAAAGAAAAGAATTATACAAATCAGAATATAAGTTTAAGTATTGTTGCTGATGATAGATTACAATTAGTAGCAATTGATTTTATTTCAAATCTGATTCCGAGCACGAGAAGATATCGAAATATTTTAGTGTTATGTGATATATTTTCGAAACATGTGCGATTAATACCAACACAGAAATGTGATACAGATACTGTATTACAGGCGTTACAAGAATATATAACTGAGTATGGGACTCCAAGAACAATATTATCTGATCATGCAACATATTTTATGAATCAGAGATATCATGAATTTTTAGATGAAAGAAATATTAAATCTCATCACATATCGATTCGTCATCCACAAGCTAATCCATCGGAAAGGTATATAAAAGAAGTTCTTAAATATTTACGGATATTACTCGAAGATCGACATCATAAATGGGCCAGATGTTTAAAACAAATTGAATTTGTAATGAATAACACACCAAGTACCGTACATGAAGCTTGTCCAATAACTATTTTCACAGGACAACCTCCACAAAGGCCTTGGCAAGATGATGAAATTGCAGAAATAGGAGGCAGATATGAACAAATTAAACAAAAATTAATGAGACGAAAAATTAAATGGGAGCAGAAGAAAAAAGAAAAACAACGTAAATATAAGGTGTATAATGAGAACGATAAAGTTATTGTACGCGCGTTACGAGTAACGGATAGAAGGAATAAAATTATAGCAAAACTCATAAGGCCATATTCGGGACCGTATTTAATACATCGGAAAATAGGATTAAACAATTATGAATTAATTGATGAAGAAACGGGATATCTTAAAGGAACTTATCATATTTCAATGTTACATGATTATATTGATGAAGTATAATTGTTAAAAAATTTAAGGGCATGGCGGTACTGAAGGGCCAGTTACCGTTGGTAAATAGCGCTACCACCCACCAGAGCTACACTGTATATAATAAAGCCCAAAATTTAGGGGCATGGCGGTTGAATTTCATAGGGCGACAACCGTTGGTAAATAGCGCTACCACCCACCAGAGCTACATCAAAGTTAATAGAATCAAAATTTAGGGGCATGGTTAATGTATTTTGTTTCTATAAAAGTATGTCATAAAAAAAAAACGGGATATAAGTATGTGCATTTAATTTTTTTTTATAATTGAGTTAATCATGTAAGAAATTTTAGCTAAAATGATCTAACAAAGGTTTATGTATTTTATTTCCTTGCTCTAAATTAATTGAATCAGGATAGAATTATTTAGACGAAGAAAAGTTGTAAAGTTTAGTTAGTATGAAGAAATTAGTAATATTTAATTTATTTTCCTCATTCCTTACATTATAAAATTTGTAAATATAAGTGTTAGAGGAGTATATAAGTAACTTTACAGTAAGTAAAGAAACATACGAGTATAAAAATGTGAAGAAATGTATAAAGTAGATATATGAAAGATGAGTAAGAAGGAACCTTAAAAAAAAAAAAAAATTAAAGGATATTTATCGGAGTAATAAAAGCATTTAATGGTCAAGAAATATTAAAGTCATTAAGAGTTATAAAAAAAAATGTGATATACAAATAGAAGAAGCCTATAAAATAAAATATGTATAGAAAAGATAATAATGAATGCTTGCTATGTATAATAAATAATAAAAGGGAAACATAAAAATATATGGAATAATTTATAGAGATTATGTATGAAAGGGTAAATAAAACCCAAAATGATAATAAATATATAGAATAATAATGTATAAAAGAAATATGTAGGTCACGTACGCCTTAAAAAACGAAAATATAATTTGTGTACTTTCCAAAAGTGAAAGTTTGAAAAGGTAGACGAAAATGTCTATTATAGGTATAGGGTTTTTGTTCAGCTAGGAACAGTTATATAA
This sequence comes from Amphimallon solstitiale, assembly GCA_963170755.1. Taxonomy (NCBI): domain Eukaryota; kingdom Metazoa; phylum Arthropoda; class Insecta; order Coleoptera; family Scarabaeidae; genus Amphimallon; species Amphimallon solstitiale. The sequence continues at coordinate 25,418,450 of OY720684.1, forward strand.
AATAAAATAATAAAGAATAAGTGAACATATGTAAAGCATATTTTGTAGAGGCTATTAAATATCTGAAGAAGTAACAGATACAACTTAAAAGTAATCACCAGTAAATGTTAAAAGTAGTTTCGATTATAATATTGATAAGAATTTTTAGAGGGTTTAAAATCATGAATAGGATAATACAAAGAAGGTATAAGATTGGATAAGAAAAGGAATAAAGTTACTTATATAGAAAGCATAGAAATGTTAAAAGATACATTTTATGACATTATTGATGAAGACAAATGGATAAAGATGTAAATTTTGAATATGTTGGTATAAATTAGTATATTTATGAGAATAAGATTAGTTAAAATGGTTTGTTGTAAATAATTGAGAGTTAAAAATGAAAATAGATACAGTGAGGTAAATAATTATCTTATATACCAAATATTAAGAAATGTACATGGATTTATATGAGAATGTATAGTTATGCTACAGTAGTAGTACAAATTGAAGTACATCATTTTAGTATAGATTGTTGAATAAATATAAATTTATATATTCTATAGAAATTTAGATTTATTAAAAAAGGGGCATATGTGGTAGTTCACTAACTTAGATGAGTAAGGATATGATGGAAGTACTAATGTTAATAAAATATACTGTATATGTTCTTGTAGTGAGTATTAAAAAAATAAAAGATGGTAATATTTTATGGACCAAACTATAATTAAATAAATAGATGTGAGAATATTTAAATTATACTTAAAATAATTGTGAGAATATTAATTGGGTATTTCCCTATAGTTTTTGTGAACCGTGTAAAGTTGGTTACATATCGGGTTATGTTGAAGTTCGCCTTGCATCGAGTGGTTGGTTGCCTATCAGGTTTCTTTGTTGTAGTAATATTTCCCATTTCTGAAAGTAGAATTGTAAATGTTACTTGTTGTATTTTTATATGTAATATTATTTGTTAAAGCTTGTTTAATTAACACTTTTGAAAAAATAGAGAATATTAGTATGGATTTTGAATCATAAAGGTTGGAAAATGATGTATAGTTACGCGCTAAAATTCAAATGTAAGAAGTGTCAGATTTTGACATTTAAAATAATATAGTTAAAGTATTGAGTATTTGGTTTGCCGAAGGGTATAAAAGGTTGTGAAAATTAAAGTAAAGAATTAAATTGATAAATTTTTGGAATTACAAAAAGGTATTATAAATATTCAATTACAAATAAAACATATTTTGGATTATTATAATGTGTGGAACAATATGATTGGATATGATAGAAACTAAGGAATTATTGCCAGGGATATGGGGAATAAATAGAAGGATTCAAAAAGAATTTAAGAAAAGCGGTAGATGTGTTTTCGGAAAACGAAATTTTCCTTCCGAAAAACACATAATTAAGAGATTCATCATTATACAAAAGTGTAAAAGAAGTGGTTAGGAGATAGTAGAAAAGAAAGCAGATATTTTTTAGGTGATTGCAACATTTTCCAGAATAGTACCATTTTTTGTATCATGCAAATATAATAAAAAATAAATTAGAAGAAAGAATTTCGGTAACGAATAAAGAAATAATTGAAGAATATTCATACTTGAGAAGAAAGCGAAGAAATATATAATTACAATTTAAAAATAAACTTACTGCATTGGTAAATATTATTCCATATTTGGCGAGAGATTTATTGCATTGGAGAGTTGGTGAAATTCCAGAAGTTATACAAATAGTTTAGTCCAGGACTTGAAAGATACGAGATATTCAACATAGCAGCTAACACAGGTATTCCAGTCCAGTAGAGGAAAGGCAGGTTTCAAAGGTCTTCACGAAAGCGTTCGACGGTTCGAGATTCTAGTTGATTGCAGAGGTTGAAGGTATTACAGGATAGCAGTCATTACAGTCCACATTCCGAGCATTCCAGACAATTAGGAAAAGGAAAGGATCTCCCTCATTGATTCCAGGAAATGTCTTCGACAAGCTAAAAAGAAAATCGTTTGGTGTATAAATAAGAATACCAGTTCAGTAGTAATAACAGGTCGTATAATTCTTTGAAATAATTTGAATTTATCAGTTTCGAATTGAAAAGTATATCAAAATTTAGAGATCTATTATTTATACGTACATTATAACTGTGTTGATAATCAAGAAAAGATATTTTGTAAGTTCTGTGCACAACATTAATTTGTATCATCATTTGTATAATTTTTAGAAGTCAAAAAAAACTGATCGGCAAACTAAAACTGATTAATTTGTGTGGGTATTTGATTTACATACAAAAACTATACAGTATTTTTAAAATAATATAATTAATATACTTACTTGTATATTTTTCGATCCACGAAAGGTGTATTTTCATGCACATATAAATTGTCAAAAGAATGTTTACGTAAACAAGCTTGGTACTTCCATGAATGTCTTATTTGGTTGTGTGTGTTGAGAACTACCATATAATTTATAATTTGCCTGATTTATTAAACAAATTAGTTTGATACATTTGTTTTTATTTGGTATATAAAGAAGGTTTTTGAATTAAATTGATGAAACAGATATGACGCTTAGAACCGTAACCTATAAATAGAAAAAACAACTGTCAGTGATTATATTATTATTTGAATAGTATGTTAATATATACCTTGAGATTGAGTTCACAGTAAGTATTGTTATTTGAAGATAAAGTTGAAATACACATCATAATTCACTAAAGAATAACTGTTTTGTAAACTTTGATTTCTAAAGTTAAGAAATATAAAACGTAAATATCCTATGATATAGGCAGATATTGAAAAAGTTACATATAGGCAACTGTTTGGGCTTTGATGATTCAAGGGAAGTTAGCAACATATAAAATAATTAGCTTAAATATTTTATATAAGAACTGAGTTAGTGAGGGCATAAATAAAAAATTACCTGAGAGAATTTGAAAATAGATTTAAAAAGTACATAAAGATTTCAATTTTATATATAGACGAGAATAAGTACAGGTTTCAAACACATAGTAAGAATAAATATTATTAAATTTATCTGAGTGTAATCGTATCTTTATTAATTAAAGGTATTGTTACAATATATACATACAGGTGATTGATAATACATAAAATAATATAATTTATATTATTGTACAATTTTGACAAATTATTTCTTTTATGTAATCAAGCCGTATTGACAATAATTTTCCAAAATATTAGGTACTTGTCAAAAACGATAGTAAATGTATATGTAAATGTAATTAATTAAATACAAATCTGCTAAAGATCTAAAATAGCGTCCCCTTGGTAATTTTTTAAACCCTAATCAATATGCATAGGAAAAATATTTAGTAAGGCTTGAGGCCTCAAACTTGTTGTGTTTTTGTTAACTTAATGATTTGATTACTTTCGAACGTTTCCATAATATAGATATTATCTTTGTCAATTAATCAACGTAAACTAATTAAAACATTAAAACATTAACAACTATTAATAAAACTGGAACATGTATTTGACAAATATATTGGCTGCTAATATATGGTCTTACTGTACCAAAATTAAGTTTTAAATACTTTTATCTTCTTAATTAGATAAACCTGTGAGTAAGTGTGTTACTTCTGGTCCGAATTTGAATTTTCTTTGTATACAAAAAGTATTGAAGATCAAGCTTAAAATACTTTTATAATTCTAGTGTATCTGCCTAAAAGGCATGACTTTTCGATAATCGATCCGGTAGGAATTTTAAAATACTTTTTAATAAAATAAATAATTCTTTATAAATTTACTTAAACTTAGTAGTAGACGAGATAGTAGAAAATTTTGATTTTGTTACTGAAGTAAACTACTGCTTTCGGACTACCGATTTTACTGCATATCTAATCCAATCTCGTGAGGAAGATTATACTCGTAAATATAAAGTTTGATCTTCACAGACCTGTTTGCAAAAACAATTTTTTTGGTATCAGGGAACTTCAAAACGTGAATAACTACAAAAATTTGTAGGTCGAAAACATCGCCGTTGCAATACTTTCTTATAAGTGTATCCCTTACAAATACATTTTTAAACAGAAGATGGATTTAAAAACTTGTCTGTCACTATCTATCAGATACTCCTTCAATTTGGTTTTGAACTTCGTTGAGTGTAGGTTCTTTAAATTGTGTTGTAAATTATTGTATACGAGGGATGTTCTGTTTCCACTGAGCCTATCTAGTAGGCGATAATATTTTGCGACAAATTTTGTATGACAATTTCTATCAATTGTTTACTATACTCTATTCACTGAACGTATAGAGTAATCACGAGTTGTTCACGACTGTTTCACGTGCACAGCTCAATTTACAATAGAGAACTTATATTAACAATAAAGATTTATAAAATCTTTTGATTACATGTTTAACTTTTCGAAAACAACAATTTATTAGTTTATATAAAATACTGAACCGATTTAAATTTACAGAAAATGCATGTTTTGTCTTTTTAGATAACTAAAATACGTAAATCTCAAACATAACCTATATCAACAAAACATTCGTAAATTGCTTAAAATCCATCACTTAATAAGTGGATAAATATTGATTTAACAAAAAAATACACAAATGCGCATTTTGTAAACAACTTAAGATAAATTTAATATGCATTTGTCAAATTCAATATCAGGCATTTTAACAAACAATACAAAACCAATATAATTTAAAAATAAAGCAAATATATTAAAGGCTTTATTCACATGTGTATATAATATAAATTACAAGTTTAAATAGGGCATAGGTAGTTGTTACTTTATTGTGAATTTATAAGGTATTTTAGACGTGTATAAATAGAGTACATACATAGTAAACATATATAAATAAAATACATACACAATATACTTTATTTTTAAAAAATATATAGAAGAAAGAGCGAAAGAAACTATGAATGTAAACATATATTTTAAATTGTTCTGTGTTGACAATTAAAATAATTCCTGAATGTCACTGTCACATTCACTACTTTCAGAACTTTCCAAATTAATTATGAAACTCTCTTGTAAATTTTCAACAATTACGACTAACCACATATTCTTCTCTACTTCTTTAACATGTTTGATGGCATTCAACCAGTTCCCTTTTGTAACATTGTTCAATGATGTGTGTAACAGCTCTTTGACTTCCTTTAATTTAAATATAGTGTTTTTCCTTGCAATTTCTCCTTTAACTTGGGCCCATATTAATTCTATCGGGTTCAATTCGCAATGTAAGTTTTTGCAAGTTCATCAATCGCATATTTACTGAAATGTTCTTTGTGCACCTTAACTAAATGTAATAGTTTATCTTTAACCATATCTTTTTGAAGATATAGTTATTTTTTTTCTTGCAACCAAGACTGAATATCACCTTTCCGTGTGGCTGTAGTTGGCACTTTTTCAATTTTTCTACTTTTTGAACCACTCCTCAAAGATATTTGCATTCATTTCTTCGTGATAATCATTGGTCCTTTTTGACTCGAACAACAATAAGCCATTTTCTACAAATCCGTCTTCTGAAGCAATATGAAGAACAAACAATCGTATTCCCTTTCCAGTTGGATTTTTAAGACCCGTCCAGAGCCCTTGTAATAATGCTTGCCTTGGACTTGTTACCGTTTCATCTACTCATATTTTTTGCACAGTATGGCCTTCATTGACCCATGTTTCATCTAAGTTGTAAATTTTTCTGTTTTGTTCCCTAAATTCTTTTATTTGACGAAAGTAACGCCGTCTCCATGTAACAATTTTACATTTTTCCTTTAAAAAACTATTACGAGCTCTTTTTTTGAAAGAGAAATTCATTTCTTTGAACAACGTCCACACTGTTGTACGTTTGAGGTTTGGCAAGTTCTCATCTTCATTTACTTTAAATAAAATCTTATTCACTGTTGGCACCTCATTTTTATAGAAAAATGAGTGTACTATACGTCTAATAATATTGCGCATATCATCATCAATATTATCCAGGACAGATCGTGCTCTTGTATACGTCTTTGGAGGTTTCACATCTTGTGCATTGTGTTCTCGCAAAATATTAAAAACACTTGCAGAGCAGATACCTGCAGCTTCGGCTGTAAAGTCAACAATTCGTGTCTTAGAGTCAGCTGGGCATTCTTGTTGACGTTTGGTAAATATATTTAGTACAGTCTCTTTTTCTAGCACTGTAAAATGTCTCTTTACTCATTTTTTCAGTTCTGGCTGCATTTTGCACAGTACTGTATAAACAGGTAAAAACTGTAACTTAAATTCAACACTTCTGGAAATCTGAAACATAATTAACCTATAAACCATTTGCTTTGTTTACGATTTATACATCTTACCTTCATTAAATCTTTAATCATTAATAGAGTCTTTAAAAAGACTGAGAATAATAATAATAACAACTTAAACAAATACAAAAAGCGCAAACACAAGGAACAATACAATTAATACAAAATGTTATATAGCAAAGGCAAATAGTATACATATATAACCTACGAGCGCAGATTAGCAGTATATAACATATATTTCAAAATAACAGACAACCCACGAGGCAAAATCACTATATGCTCCCTTGTTCTACATTAGCGAATACGTATTTTCATCCTTCTCTAATATTGTGATTTTTCCAAGTGGGAATGTTATATATAGTCACAATCATGTGACAAAATCACAGAAAGCAGATGATTTATATCGTGTGTTTTAGGATTTGTATGTAGCTCTCAGAGCCAATAGAAAGGCAGTATTAAAAATCATGCGTTGATCACGCGTTTTTTGCTACTCTATACGTTCAGTGAACAGAGTATAGTTTAGTTATAGTGACATTTGTCAAATATACCTGATTGTTAGTAAGTTACATTAGTTTAAAGTACTTCTTTCGATAATAAATCATGGAACTGAACAAGGAACATTATCGAGCGGTGATTTTTACAATTTCGAGCGTGGCATAAGCCGTATTCAATGATTTGAGAAAATCAATCGAGTATTTGGTGACAAGTCATGCTGTTTTACTTCCGTAAAACAGCATGACGCTGTCGAATTTCCTTAAATGACAGTTTTCCAGCTGCTAAGCCAAAAACGGCTGTTACAGAAAAGAATATTGCTTTTATTCGGAACATGATTGTAGAAGAACGGCATATTGTCAGAAGCATTCAAGCTACTTTAAAGATTGGTGTGAAAGCAAGTAACATTATTTTACACAAACATTTGAAGATTCGTAAGCTTTGTTCTCGGTGGATTCTTCACAACTTGACTTCAATTCAAAAAATTAGGTGTGGCCACCACAAGACCTTCTTCTACGTATGAGCGTTTCAAACTATACAATTTTAAGAATGTTTTATACAAAAATTGCTAATCCAGTTCTAAATACCTTTGTACTCCTGATAAATATGTATAGAATGCATAATTTACGACATATTTGCAAAAAAATCGCTATTCGGTAAGAGTAAAAGTGCTACTTCCGGTCCGAATTTTGAAAGTTTTTTTATAGAAAAGGTGTTGAAAATTAAGTTCTAAATACTTTTATACCCGTAACGTACCTGTCTAAAAAGCATGACTTGCGAAATATTCGCAAAAAACTGATCTTCAATAGGAGTAAAAGACCTACTTCCGGTAGGAATTTTGAAAAACTTTTAAATAAAATTCTTCCTAAATTAATTTTTAGTAAATATGAATTCTTTATAAATTTGTTTAAACTTAGTAATTGACGAAATATTCGATTTTTTCACTGAAGTAAACTACTACTTCCGGTCTACTGAAAAACTAATCAGATCTCAAAAGGGAGATTGTACACGTAAATACAAAATTTGGAATTGATATCTACAGCGGTTTGACCGCTATCGTGGTCACAGAGAGAAAGAGAGAGAGAGAGAGAGAGAGAGAGAGACATTTTTCAAAAACCACTTTTTTGGTATCAGGGGACTTCAAAACGTGGACATCTGCAAAAATCTTGAGGTCGAAAATTTTCGTCATCACAATACTTCCTTATACTACGTATAAGAAAGTAAAAGAAGACCGTGTGATATGGTGCAGATCTTCACTAGATCGCTTTAACCGTGAATCGTCTCATTTGGTATTCAACATTATCACAAGTGGTGAAACATGGGTGTACTGCTATGATCCCGAAAAAAAGCAACAAACGACAGTTTGGGTCTTTGAAAATGAGTTGGCTCCAACAAAAGTTGTTCGTGAAAAAAGTCGGAGCAAAAAAATGATCGCAACATTTTTTGAAATTACTGGGCACTGTAGCACAGTAGGATAGACGAACTGTTAATTCAAAATGGTACACTACAGTTTGTTTGACTCAGGTTCTCCAAAATTTTCGCGAAAAACGTCCAAAAGGAAGAAGGATCATCTTGCATCAAGATAACGCTGGGGCCCACACTGCCGCTCGAATAACTCAGTATTTGAAAGCCCAAATCATAGAAATAATGAGTCATTCACCGTATGGTCCAGACGTAGCACCTAATGACTTCTTCTTATTTCCGCGGGTAAAGGATAAATTACGAGGAACTATAACCCCAACTAATGAGTCAAATTCTAACAATTTCTTTTAACTATAACTTCTGCATTCATATTTGACAAATAGGCGCAATTATGTCTTTTACAATGGATTTAGGTCATTTGAGTTTACTCTCTCATCCGGTGTGCCACAGGGCTCTAACTTGGGACCTCTGTTATTTACTCTATATACCATCGATTTGCTTAAATCAGTAACATGCAATGTACTCGCATATGCGGATGATATAAAGATCTACTGCTCTATAAGAACTTGGAACGATGTACTTCGTCTTCAAGAAAACTTGAATCGTATATCGACTTGGTGTTCCAACTTCAATTTGAAACTAAATGTAAATAAATGTTGTTATATGTCTTACTCTCGCAAAAATAATAATATACCATCTACCTATTCTATTGAGGACAACCGGCTTAGGCGGGTGGACAGCATTAAGGACCTTGGCGTGTTCTTTGACACACATTTGAACTTTTCCAGTCATCTATATTTCATTTGCAATTCGGCTTCAAAGGCTTTGGGCTTTGTTTTGCGCAGTTGTAAGTTTTTTAAAAATCCACTGTTTCTGAAGGCTTTGTATTTCAGTTTTGTCGTCAGTAAGCTGGAATATGCATCACAAGTATGGTCACCTCAGTACATATATCTACAACTAGCCATTGAGAGAGTGCAGCGGCGATTCCTGAAATACTTATCTTTCAAGGATATGGGAATTTATCCGGAACGTGGCATCGATTACAATCTCTTGCTGCAAGCACATGACCTCCAATCACTGCGGGATCGCCGAGAGCTTCATGGTGCTCGCTCCATATGGAAGCTGTGTATTGGAACAATTGATTGCCCACATCTCCTATCACGTTTGAATTTCTACACTCCCAGAATTGCCTCTCGCACCTCCTCCACGTTTTGGGTGCCCTTTTCGAGGACTAATCTTCTTCGGGGATCGCCACTGGTCACCATGTGTCGTGCTGCAAACTTGCATTATGATGATATATTTTTTGTTTCCAATTCTACAAGTAATACATAATTCTGCAACTCTATAGATAAATATATGTATATAGTTGTAATTTTTTTTTTTTTTTATATTACAAATAAGAATATAATTGATTTGTATTTTATTAATGTACGTTTAATTCTTTGTCCTGTAATTGGTTTATTACTGTTGGACTGAATAAAATTATTATTATTATTATTTTTATTATTAACTATACTAAAAATTCTTTGAAAATGTTAAAAAATGTCCCAACTATTCCCAATATAGATCATAACAAATGATGTTCAGCATTAATTTTTCTTATACGTATAGTATAAGAAAGTATTGTGATGATGAAAATTTTCGACTTCGAGATTTTTGCAGTCAAACGGCTATAGCAATCAATTCCAAATTTTGTATTTACGAGTATAATCTATATAATATCTCGCAAACCATGCTTACTATGCAAATACATTACGACTATAATAGTATTTAAACCATAAGTTTCAATAACTATTCTACAAAAAAAAAATTCAAAATCGGACCGGAAGTAACACTTTTACTCTTAGCGGGTAGCACTTTTTTCGAATATCTTGCAAAGTATGCATTCTATAAAGACTTATTAAGAAAATAGATGTACTTCGAAGAGGATTTTGAAAAATGTTTGTATAAAAAAAATTCTTAAAATTGTATAATTTGAAACACTCATACGTATAAGAAAGTCGTGTGGTGGCCACACCTACTTTTGTTTATTTTGTGTGTAGCAATAACTGAAAAAATTCGCAGCTCAGTTTTTGTTCCCTATAAACTACCATAATAATAATTCAGCATCACCCATCATGTATACAGGATGGCTGACAAAAAACGCCCCAAGCCGTAGCTCCGTTATTTACTATCCGATTTTAAAAAACGAAATATAAAATAAAATGGTTAAGTAAATACTATCAATTGGCGTAATCAAAATATTATTAGGAACAAAAAGTTTGAACATGCGATAGGTAGTCAATTTTTTTTTTATAAATGGCAACGAATATTTTTAATTAATGTTTCGGATAAAGAATGTTTTCCTGATTTTGATGATGTGTAACACGTCAATTTTTCAACATAAGTTTCAAGTGTGCCGTGAATAGCAATCAAATGCATCAAGTAATAGATACTGTCAATTAGAATGTAAATGTTAATAAATACTGTCATTGTGACATTTGTGTATCGGTGTGACATTAGTTCAACGTTCTGATTCTTTCTGTGAGTTTAATTCATCATTAACATGGATAGCAATCAACTGACCGACATGTTGCAAGTATACTTTGAATGTAATCGAAATAGTGCTGAAGCTGTGAGACTCTACAGTTATCGTTATCCGACAAGAGAGGTTCCAGACCGTCGTAAATTCGGAAGAATCGAACAGAATTTAAGAAAATATGGAGCCTTCAAAATGCCAAAAAGTAAGAGTCGACAGTTTAAGGAAAATACAGAATTGGATGTTCTTTTATGCGTGGAAGAAAGTCCATGGACTTCTACTCGGAGAATTGCAAATGAGGTCGGCGTATCGCACCAAACAACACAAGCGATACTCAAAAAGCACAAGTTCATACCATACATCTCTCAAAAAGTACAAGCACTATTGGAAAATGATCATGGTCGAAGAATGCAATTTTGCAACTTTTTCTTAAATGTTACACAACGAGATCGTAATTTTTATCGAAAAATTATTTGGTCGGATGAATGCAGTTTCAGTAATAATGGCATTTTTATCAGAAAGAACAATCGATGTTGGAGCCAAGAAAACCCAAGAATTATAATTTAGAATAATTTTCAGCAAAGATTCAGTTTAAATGTATGGTGCGGTCTTTGGGGTGATCGATTAATTGGCCCATTTTTCATAGATGGCATCTTAAATCAAGCAAAATACCATCAACTATTGCGTGAAAACATTACAAACTTTTTAGATGATTTGCCAATTGCCGAGCTAAACAGAATGTACTTTCAGCAAGATGGCGCCCCTCCTCATAATGCCTTAATAAATGTTGAATGGTTAAATGCGACATTTGCTGAGAGGTGGATAGGGACCAATGGACCAATTCAATGGCCCGCTCGTTCGCCCGACCTTACGCCGCTGGATTTTTGGTTATGGGGCTATCTTCAAGATCAGGTTTATTTTACTAGTCCGGAAAATATAGACATTTTACGGCAAAGAATTCTGAATTCTTGCCGCGAAATACCTCCTAATTTTATACTCAACGCCACTAATGGAGTAATTAGAAGGTGTCAACTATGTCTTCAACAAGGCGGCAGACAATTTGAACAATATTTGTAGATAAGTTTCGTATTTATTTGTATTTTTTTAAAATTTCCATTCCAATAAAATGATATTAACCACGGCACACTTGAAACTTATGTTGAAAATTGACGTGGTATACATCATCAAAATCAGGAAAACATTCTTTATCCGAAACATTAATTAAAAATATACGTTGCCATTAAAAAAAAAAATTGACTATTGCATGTTCAAACTTTTTGTTCCTAATAATATTTCGATTACGCCAATTGATAGTATTTACTTAACCATTTTATTTGATATTTTGTTTTTTAAAATCGGATAGTAAATAACGGAGCTACGGCTTGGGGCGTTTTTTGTCAGCCACCCTGTATGTGTCATATGCAAGATAATAATAATAATAATAATAATAATAATAATAATAATAATAATAATAATAATAATAATAATAATCTTTGTTGTAGTAAATCTGATTTCCAGATATTTACATTGTCAAAAATTCACATATAATACACAAATATAACAACATATAATAAAGTACAAACAACGTAAAAATAACTTAAATAAACGGGTTTCTAATTATGACTGTAAAGTGGTCAAAAGAAGATAACAAATTTAAAAATTATTATTTAGTTATACAGTCGGTTGTACGCTACATAAATTAAAATATTCATCCATAGAATAAATACAGCTTTCTTTCAGGATAATGATACATACAAATTTTATCGATGTATGTTCTAAATTAATTAATTAAAAAATATATATGTATATATATATACGTATATCGGAATATTATGCAAACATAGTTTGGGTATGCATTACAAAATAAAAAGACACACTTAATAAAATATACAAACACGCAGTATATATCCATTATTATTAATAACAAAATCGGTTTCGGGGAACATCTGAAAGGTATATTTAGATCGGCAAGTTTATTTGAGTAATTTCTTGTACTGCTTGGAAGAGAGAGAGATAGAGAACGCTTATATTATTCAACAGCTTCTGGTTAAAAGATGTCCCAAGTAAACTCTCCTGAGTTCAAGCAACATTAGTATTTAACACGGTTTTGGTGTGGAGATTCTTACGTCTACCGTTTTGTGTTTGAATTTGAGCTTTCCATTTTATACGCACTTGGTATTATCTTATCCTCATACAAGAATAATATTATATAAGCTATATTAATAGATATTGTATAATAATAAATACTTACGTATTTACAATTAGGGTAATTGACCCATTAATAGACATTTTCGAAAGATTATTGTGATTTTAATTCATTGCTATAAATTTATTATTTCATATTGCCATAAATGTAATTTAATGAGTAATCTACTATATACAAATGAAAAACATTTAATTTGTCATTTATAGAGTCGCAAACTACATAATCGATTTTGATAAAATTTTGTGTGTGTGTGTAGACGGTTGTGAATATATTTTGTTTTCCAAATTTTATCGGTAAATACTAAAAAAAAACACGCGAAATTATATGTATTTTTAAAGGAAAACAAACAGTCGGTGCGTCATACATACAGAGACTGGCATCAGATGGAATAATGAAGAATATTGTGTATGCAAAGACATTGGAGTGATAGATTGATTATAATAAAATATCATTAATTAATTGTATAGCTAGAATATAAACAAACATTTTATATTGGTTAATCGCAGTATACACAAAGCAAGTTTTAATTTATCTATTCGAATATGTGTAATATATAAAATATAACAATATAATATAATGAGAATATTGCTTAAAAAAGGACCGTTTTGAAATCGCAAGATAAATTTGGGCTTTAGAGTGAATGCTCTAAAATTCTCCACTTCTTTTGTTGCAAATTTTCCTTTACTGCGTTGTCGAAATGAGTTCTTGAAAGTTTTCGTCTTATTGCTTGATGAAACTTATTCAAATTCGAATTTATTTGTTCATCCGAAGTGTCTCAGGGCTCTTACATAGGGCATCTATTCATCATCATCAGCATCATGCCGTGTAATCTTAAGATCATGTGGCATATTGAAATCCTTTTAATGAAGTGGATTATCCTCTTCTTCTTCCAAATTTTTATAAATGTATGCGAGTTCTTGCTTCTTCTTCTCAGCTCTTCCCTATTCTTGTACAGCAATTTTCCTACTCCCAAGGTTATTCCGTCCTCTTTTATTTCGTTTTTCCATCTTGTACTCGATATTCCCTGTCTTCTTGTCCATTGCTTATTTTTTTAGCATATCCGTAGAGCTTCTTCTCATTGGAGGCTTTATGCTTGCTTATTATAGTTTCTCTTTATTAGTTGTGAGTCTTCTTTCTCCATTGCTAGTTATTCTTGGACTTTTTTACCAGTGGATTGGCAGTTGTTAGAAAAAGATTATCTGTAGCTGTTTCAATATCATACATAGGGCTAGTATCAATTTTTGCTAAGTCAAAAGGTGTAGGATTTGTTCGAACTTTCCGGTTCTTTTTCTCAATTAAGGAAAAGTCTTGATCATTTGGTAGGTACGAGTGCTTTACTTTGTTACATGTTTCTTTTTCTAGCGCAGGATTGGTTTCTTTTGAAGATCTTTTTCTGTTAACCTTACTGTTTGTTGTTCCTCTTCCGGTCCTACTTTCATATATTTTGTCTTGCACTTGTTTATCTTCACAACAAACTGTTTAGGTACAATATCTGTTTTCTTCTATTATTTTTATTAGTTTCTATTTCGAGTCTACTACTATTGTTAAGAGGCCACCGGACGGCTTGAATTACGGATTTCCTTTTTTCCAGATTATTTCTGCATCAAATCGAAAACGGTTTTCACAAACATGTTTAAAAAGTAATACTGAATATGTGTATCTATTTTTTTTTTTCTAAAATGAACAAAAAACATTTTTTATTTCTTTATTAGTGACTAAAAAAAAAAATTAAATGGATAGACAAATTGAATGAATTATTGTAGAATATTTATACCGCGTATCAGCTATATTAAATGTTTTATAAATTGCTCAAACGTAATTTACGATTAGCAAATTTTGGACCGGGGAGGTGCTGCTCTCTGGCGAAGGCAAGGTGTATATCAATTTTCGTAACTTCATTGGCAACGTTGCTAACATAAATCTCGTGAGACGATTCTAAAATGCACTGGTCTGAACTAATCCGCATGCCCGCGAAATTGTGCACAAACGCGGCAATATACGATTTTAAAAGATGTGCATGAGTTAGAATCATATGGTTGGAATACACTGACGTATGACGGCTGGCTTATAATAGACATGTCAGACATAGAGTACACGGAGACACGAGGTGAACGTTATTGAGTAGTATGTGTTTGAAGTACATATAATAAATAATAATAATATATAATACATATTTTGTATACATACCGAGCAATATATCTATATTTTTGCAATGGTATAGCATAAAACTCATTTATAAATATGCATAAATATATGTAATTTCAGTAATCTTATACTTTTTATAAAAAAAAATCATTTCATTTCATTTTCCAGAAATTTAAATAACAGGACCTTTTTAACTTAAACTTGATTTTGATATTTTACTATTTGAAAAACAGTACTAGTGTTACATTTGCTAACCATTTATTTAACAAATCCTTGAAAGACCAGGTGTTGGGACCAATTAAAAGGAAACAATTTCTTCATCGATAAATTAATATATTTGATTTTGGAATGTGCTATTTCTGTTCACAAGGAGAATCAAGAACAGACTTATGAGAGATTACTTTTTCCATTTTTCATAAATACAGATAAAATTATTTAATAAACATTACAACAAATAACGAAGGTGGAATAAACTAGCAAAGAAATACAAAAAAAAATATCAAAGCACCCCTATTAATAACACTACAGTTTAAACGAGCATTATTAAAAATAAATGCAGCTTACAGTTGTGCATTATTTAAATGTTACTAATCCATTTCTAAATATCAGATCCTTTGAAAACTTGAACTTGCACTAAAAAAAAAATTTGCAATTCATTTTAAGTGAATGAACTTCAGTGTACGTATTTTAACACTACAAAATCTATGCGTGCCAACAAAAACATCAGCGCTCATTATTTAAAAAAAATTACCCCTCAGATAACAAAATGAATCTATACTAAAATAGTTCTTTTTTATGAAAATAACTCTGGACACTATATAATTGTTTTGTTTACAGTAATAAATCAATAAGCTAGTAAATAAATACATTCAACTTAACACGAGTAATTGCGCATTAAAATGAGTAAAAGAACATTATTCCGAATAAATGAGCAACAACTTGCGAAGAAAAGATCCATAACATGGAATTACGAAAGAACCTTCATTAACCGTAACGATGCAGAAGATTTTGTCAAATCGGAGACTTGTTGGAGCTTAAAAAACACAAACAACACTGAGTCTGGTGTAGTTAAGTATTTTCGATGTAATAAAGTTAAATGTCGAAGACAACAATGTGCAACTGGTATTAAATTAATTCTGGATTCATGCTGTGAAAATGTTCTCCTATTTCGATCGCAAGTAAGTCATTCTTGTGATTCTATTGCAACAAAGGCCGATACCGAAATGAACGACAAACTAAAGAACGAAATCAAGGATTTCTTTACCAAAAAAAATAAAACCGAAAGCAATTTTGGATGTTCTTGCCCAGAAATATAATCCACCACCAAATATAAACCAAATAAAAATATTTCTGGCTAAATTAAGAAAAACCATTTACGGTCCACCAACAATATCTCTTGGTGAACTGTAAAGTTGGCTTCTTAAGAATAGTGCTGTCCCCAATGAACGAAGCAAAGCTTTTATCGTAATTTCACAACCGATGAGGACGACGGTGTTTTTAGATTCATGGCAACCAGTAAAATTCTATTAGAAAATGGAGTAAAGAAGAATATCATTATCCACGCAGATGCAACGTATAAATTGATTGGGAAGGGGTTCCCTATTTTCTTAATAGGAACAACTGACCGCGATAAAAAATGTCATTTACTGGGAATAGCAGTATGCACCATAGAACGAACTACCGATTTTCAACTTATTTTTCAGAAGCATGTTTACAGCGTCTGAATGTCAATACTCGCAGTTTAATATTGAATATGGACAACAATTTAACACAACATTACAACAGCATTGTCTGCAAATTTACGGGAGGAAAGCGAATAAACTTTGCGTTAAAAGGCTCACATCAAATGCGTTGTGAAGCTGCTTCCACTTCTTTCAATTTGGGTGGTGAATTTCATAGAGTATTACATAAAGCTTTGACTCAAACAAGTCCCCATTCTTATACTAAACGGTATATAAAAAAAAATTAAACAACGGCGACTAAAGTCAGTCAAACGACAAATATTTAACACCAGAAAGAGGAAAAGACACTCTGTAGTGACTTGTGATAAAGATTATAGCCCAGAGGCTAATGAATCAGTAAGAGATGATTTTTCAATGGAGGAATACAACCGAAAACGGGAACAGTTCCTTCAGGATTTGAAAAAATCAAAATTTTGTACATCGAAAGTGCGACTAGAAGCCAAAAAACTTCTAAGGATAAATGAAAGATCTGTTAAAGTTACCGCGTCAAACTTTGGCAGTATATGCAAATTGCACCCTAAAACATCTTGTGTCAACACAATAAAAACATTGTTATATAATTCCTTCGATGGCAATAAACATACACGGTATGGCAATATAGGAGCGAACCATTAGCGAAAGCTGCTTTTCGAGAGCGATAGGATATCGAAAAAATTATTGACTGTGGTTTATTTATCGACAAGGAGAATTTCTACCTGGGCGCGAACCCTGATGGGATAATCGGAGAAAATCTTCTTGAAATAAAATGTCCATCCGTCTCACAAAACATGGATCCCCTAGTGGCCATTCAAGAAAATCAAATTAAATTTGCAACAATAGAAAAAGGTCAATTAAAATTAAAAAGAAGCCATGATTATTACTATCAAGTGCAAAGTCAATTAGCAATAACTAAAAGAAAAATGTGCTATTTTGTTGTGTGGAATAAGCATGGCATGCTGGTGGAAGAAGAAAGTATAAGTTTGTGTCGGTACAAAAGCAACATGTAAAACTTTATTTTGTAGATATGGAGAGATTCGGATTTTTTCAAAAATGTAATGCTTCCCAAACTTGAAGAATTTTTTTACATGTGCTTACTACTAGAATTGGTGGATCCCCGCTATACAAGAGGCCTTCCAATTAGAAATCCCCCGAGAAAACAATCGTAGATTTTTATAAAAAACCGTGTTTTTTGGATTATTTTAAATTTTGAATACTGATACTTTATAAAAGCGTCTTAATCTATTTGCATAAAAAATGGTGGAGATCTCAGAAGAATGTTCCAGAAATTAATCAAGCATTGGATATCATTGTTCCGATTTTGTATGCAAACGCTTCTTCTGCAGATGTCGAAAGAACTGTTTCATCATATGGGCTTGTCCATTCAGAATTAAGAAATGCAACATTGCTAAAAATAGTATTTTTTTATTAATATGAAACACACAGTTTTCTAATGTTTATTTATGTTTTCTTTGTATTTGAAATTTTTTATGTAATGTTACTAAATAAATGTAAGACGAATTTCTTTATTTTTCTGCTTAAAATAATTATATAAATATAATAAAAACTATAAGAGACTATTACAAGAAGAAAAATCATGATTTTTTAAATAAAAATCACATTGATTTAAATAAATCATAATTTAAACTCTGATTTTATTCAAATGATTTAAATCATCTCAACTCTGAATATGAATATAGGATTATGTATCTATTGATAGGTAGCAAGTGAACGTATTATTTAACAGTCATGAATAATTCTTTTTTTCTTATAATTTTTTATTTTATTTTGATATCGTAATAACTAAAACATTCTATCGGCCCATAATCTAATAAATTATACCCTTCTTAACTTAAATAACTATTATTACACTGATTCTCGGATCATACATATTTACGCGGTATTTCGAAAAATGAAAAAGTCAAAACTATCAAAACAATAATGTGCAATGTGTTGAATGTAATATATTTTTGTTGAATAACCTTTCATTTGTTTCTTAGTTGGTTCGGATCGAAATTTTCTGCACCAAATTTTAATTTTATGTGTGTATTATCTATATTTTTCTGATTCAAACGACTCAATAAGTGCGCGCCCTACGTTTATCCTTTATGCCTTTTTGTATATCAACTCGTATCTATATCACTAAACGCACGGAAGAGACGAATCGTCTCATTCTCCTAATATTTGGTTGTCGTTAGTATAAATCAACGATGAATTATGTACCCATTCCCACTCTTTACAAACCAATCCTCGCTGTTGCCAAATTGCCACATCTGTGGCTACTTACAGCAGTCTGAAGGGGAGAGGAGTTAACGAGCATCGAAATATTTTTACCGTCCGGAGCGCTCTTAAGGTGATGAAATTTTTGTTATCTAGTTTTGCTTTTCGCAAAACGTTCTCCGATGTTAAATTAAAAAGAGATGAAGAAATTGAGTCTCATTGTTTTACTCCTTTTCTTATATGAAATTCCTCAATAGTTATTCCCTGGAATTATTCTTTCGCGTTGTTGTTGTCCGTCATCTCCAGATGACATTGTTAACACTTGGATATTACCAAGTTCCTTAGTTCATCCATCAATTTTTTCCCGTTTACCATGTCGAAGTCCTCGAAGATTGTTGATCTACTAGGCTTAAAGCTATTTTGGCGATCTTTGAATATTCCACTCATTACACATTTTGTTTTGTCTTCAAATTTGGACTATTAGTAGGTATATCTGTTACTGTAGTTTCTGGTCGCTATATTTTCGAGTTCTGATTCTATTCCATCTTCACCCGGCTATTTTGTCTAGAAGTTCATTCTCTAAGCGGATTTCATGTTTTACTGCGATAGCATAGTGGCTTTCTCTTGGTGCTCTACTTCCGTTATGCTCTATCCAATATCTCTTGATAAAAGTCTATCCAGATATCACCGATTTTTGTGGCTTGTTTTCTGTTTGGTCTTCTTTATTTTTTAGATGTTTAGTTCTAGGTCTGGATTTATTTTTCTGTAGAACTCTGTTGCATTATGATTGTTATTGTCTTATTCTATTTTTTTAAGTTGGTTGTATATCCAATTATTCATTTGTTCCCTGTATATTTTTTGTTTGCTTTATTTCTTTGTATTTTATAATTTCTTCTGTCATTTTTTGTGTTTATCCATTTAATTCTTGTCTCATTTTTTTGTTGCCTGGCATTTTTAGTCTTAGCCATACCATTCGTTCGTGCTATTGGTATTTGCCTTCATCCCCAGAGCTTTCTATGCTGATTCTATAATATTGTTCTTTATTTCATTACTTTTTCTATATATCAATAATTTGCGAAGTTTAAATGTTATGATTTAAAGATCTATTGTCCAATTCGAACTTGATGCATCTTTAACATAACCTAAATCTTATATCTACTTAGTGTTCTAATTTTAATTAAAAACTAATACATGCAGTTATATGTCTTGTTTTCAAAAAATTCCGTCTATATATTCCACTGAAATTAAACAGCTTAAGCGATTGGACAATTTAAGGAATCTTGAGGTGTTCTTTGAAACCCATTTGACCTTCACCAGTCATGTAAATTATATTTGCAGTTTAGCCTCGAAAACTCTTTATTTCAGTTTTTTGGTCAGTAAGCTGGAATTTGTATCACAGGTCTAGTCACCTCAATACATGTATTTACCTCTAGCCACTGAAAGAGTACAGAGGTGAATTGTGAAGTACTTGTCTTCCAAAGATACAAGAATT
Organism: Amphimallon solstitiale; assembly: GCA_963170755.1. NCBI lineage: Eukaryota > Metazoa > Arthropoda > Insecta > Coleoptera > Scarabaeidae > Amphimallon > Amphimallon solstitiale. The sequence continues at coordinate 25,438,885 of OY720684.1, forward strand.
TATCATGAATATGGTATTGACTACAATCTCTTACTACAAGAGCATAACCCTCAGTCACAGCGAGATTGCCGAGAGATTCATGGTGCGTAATGGAATAATTGATTGCCCAATCTCCTATCATGCCTAGACTTTTTCATTCCCATGATTTCCTCTCTTGCGTCCTCCTCCTTTATGTTGCCTTTTCGAGGACTAATCTACTTCGTGGATCGAAGTTGACAACGATGTGTGGGGCTATAAACATGCGTTATGCCACTTTTAGCCAGTTGCTTGTACCTTTTCTATTTCTGTGTTTATATTTATAAGATTGCTTAGATATCTATAGCTGATTAATTTTGTGTAATGTACGTTTTTTATTTGTCCTGAACATGGTTTGTAACCCTTGGACTAATAAACTAAAATTACAGTTTTTATTGATATTCTATTTTTGACTAAAGACCTGTTCAACTAAACAACGCTTGTATTTTAACAATACGAAGTTTCTGTTTCTATCTCCATAAGGTATTAAGGATGAAAAGAAAACAAGAAATGGAATAAACATCTTTATTAAAATTCCGGATTGATTTGATTTATGTTACATAAAATAGCAATCAATATTGTCGGAAAAAAGATACAGAAGTGTGTAAATACATAAATACAACGTAAACAAGCTTAACCAGAAGACGTAAAAATACGCATACTGTTTGTAGGATTTTATTTAGGACTTTGTTAGGGGGAAATAGCTGGAAAAATCAACGACTTTTTCTCGTCCTCTAACAGAAATATATACCAAGGATAAGTCTGTGTTTTATTGATTTATTTAAATAAACTACATTCATCTCGAATTAGATGAAGCAAGTGAAAGATACCCCCATTTACTTGGCACTTTCACGTTATTGAATTACAAATGAAACTCATGAATGTCTACTACCAGACCATTCATTTATAAAAATACAGAAAACTTACGTATATAGTCGATGAATCGTCAAATATTTTACGTTTTTTATATTAATACAAGCGAGCATACACTGTTGAAAATTTTGTGTTAAATTTCACCAAAAGTGCTTGTTAATTTCGATACACACAATAGTTTGTGTAAAAAGTGACACATTCAAATTGTGTAAATATTTAACCCAAATTCCGTGTCATTTTACTAACACACATTTTGAGATAGTTTAACACTATATCCAACCTGATCTGACGCAAAGCTTGTGTAAATGTTTCTACACAAATGCATTTGTGAAATATGCACTAAAATAACACAAAACTTGTGTAAATGTTTCTACACAAATGCATTTGTGTAATGTGCACTAATGTTACACAATTAGCTTGTTAAATTTTATTGAGTGTTCAATAGGCTCGTGTTAAATACTACTTAGAGTATACTGAGGAAGCCGTCTTGTATAGGCAATACGAAGCGTTTAAAATGTGGATCTTTATATTTAGGAATTACAGGTTTTATGTCGGTTACAAGGTTAAGGCGATATTTTGTAACCGATGTAAAACCTGTAATTCCTAAATATAAAGATACACATTTTAAACGTTTCATATTGCTTACAAGATGGCTTCCTTAGTATACTCTAAGTAGGTAGTATTTAACACGAGCCTAGTGAACATTCAATAAAATTTAACAAGCTAATTGTGTAAAACATTTGCTAATCATATTGTAGGTATATTTTTTTCAGTAAAGAAAAATCCAGGAAAAATACATGTTACATTTATTAGGTATATAAAAAGGTTAACAATAAATATTAACACAAAAATAAATATTTAATATAAAGTAACAAAGTAAATTATAAATACCATTAAATTCAAATTAATTCAATAATTCTTTGAACAATGAAAACTTAAAAATAAAAGTATATTTCGGAACTATATTAATTTAGTACTTTGATAAGTTTGATGTATTTGATCATATATATTCATATGGTTCTGGATATTTCAAAGATTTCACGTTGAAAATATTAGTAGTTTCCTTTTTTAAAATTTCTAAGTTATACGCGTGATAATGACTATCAAATGCAATTATTTGTTAAATGTTGCTAATGAAGTATAAATTATCATTAACTGCAATAATATCTAAATTTTTTTCAAATGTAGGCATATTAGTATTTTCATTTATACCACTACACAAGACAAACCTTGTCTTAAACATATACCCGTATTTAAGCCAAGAAAACGGTGTTATTGTATTATTATTAATTTCAAGATATTTTACATAAACACCATATGGGTAGTTATTAAGTAAAATAACTTTAGATGGACCATATTTAATATCCCTAAGTGAAAAACATGATATGCCATGAAGAGAATAGCAAATGCATCCAAAAATGATGTCTGTTTTATTGGAACACTGTCCATCGACGCAAACAGAATAACAGTATATTTCAGTTTTATTCTCTCCCTCTGCTATTAAGAAAGGTTGATTTGTTTTCCGCCTCTCTATTATACTTTCGAACGAAGTATTTCTCTACAATAAAAAAATATTTTATATATAATTTATACAAGAGTAGTAAAGTGAATACCTTCTTGAAAAGGATAATTTTATCTCTGGCGGATGGTATGTTGTCGTGTATACCCCTGGACTTTCCTCTGGCCATCGGGGGCAGTAATGCCAGAAGCGCTAAAACTGCTCGAACATTTCTATTCTAGCCTAATATCGGATTATAAATTACTCATATTGGTACTAGAATAATTTAAACATTTCTAAATGATACTTACTAAAATCTAAATCACGTCCAGTGATATCTTGTAATGGGTTGGTGGTAACAATTTATCGATGTATGGGTAAAATACTTCTGGAAATCGCCGATGCAATGGAAATAATAGGTCGAAATCTTGCTCAATCTGAAGAAAGACAGAAACCATTAGAATAAATGTAGGTATACATATGTATGTATATATACATGTGTGTAAACATAACGATTTTTTTTGTAATAGCACATATATTAATTTAATAACGATTTTAATACCACAATATCTAATACATATATTTTACTTTAGAGTTGAAATTGTTTTTATAAATTGAAAAAAAGGAAATTTTTTGTGACAGTAAGTATTGTTTTGATATTGTAAAGACATTTTTATTGATTTGTATCATTATTCACAGGAGTACTGTAATATTTTTAATCAAAAAAGTCTCTATTTAATTATTCTTTTCCATAGAACAAAATCTAAAAGAGTAGCATTTAAAAAAAAACAAAAATTCTACCCCATATTTTGTTCTACTTAGTTCGCAACTAATGTTCAAATTACCTGTATCAGGGTCTTTCACTGTCTTAACCCTTAATTAGGCGCATGGGGTCAAGACAGTTTAAAATTGAAAAACCAATGTGTTAGAGTGTACGAAGTGCGCTGATGCTTTTTGTAGCTTCGTATTTCTCCGAAGAGTACACAAATTAGTTGTGATCAAAGCATCAAAGTGTACGCACGTGTCACTTTACTAATAAGTGGTGACCCCATGCGAGCAATTACGTAACTTTTTTTGAAAGAGGTAAAAGTGTCAACTAAATGCAATAAATGCTGTAAATTTATTTGTCAGCAACACTTTGTTATGTTCTGCGTTGGATGCAGAACAGCAAAATCGGCTGATGAATCCGACTAATCTTTTTTTTTAACTTTGAAATCGGCTGAGTCAAAAGTTATTGGATTAAAATGGAATAGAATTTATTTATTTATTTATTTTTTAAAATGAAAGTTATGGTTTTTTTTTATTTAGATAATGTATAATAAAGCACTGTAAACAAACTAAAAAAAGTACACTTTATTTTATTTACTTCTTACTCTACATTTGCAATAAGTTTTTGGGGTCACTTGAGACCCCATGTGATTAATTATGTGATTTTCTTAATGCGCCTAATTAAGGGTTAATATGTATTTCATTTTCATAGCTTTTGATATATTCCAACAAGAAATCTACCTCTAAAATCGCACCATTAACAAATAAAAGTCAAAGACTATAATAAAAGGTATTTTTAGCAGCAGTTATAAGCAAAAAATTTTTGTCAAATTAAATTTTTTAAATAGGTAGGTACAGGTACGTCGGAGTTCATTAAATATATAGGAATGTTTGGAAACGATGCACTCCAACCAAAGAGAATGTTCGATAATAATTTCAAACGCTTTGGCAAATTCTTAATTAATAATATTTTATTTAATTTATTTGTCATTCATTATAAATGTCAGATTAGTGTACCTACGTATAATTAAGTTTTACAAGTTTTTTTAAATTTAATTTGTGTACAACGAAACCTAATAGTTAGTATGATTAGTGCGTATCGACCCTAATATAATAGTAATAAAATTGTCTCGCAAATGTTACATATATCTATAATATCCTTACTTAATTTGATTGTTATGTGTACTACATATATTACAAATTTCTTCAGCGGTTTCTGCACTCATTTAATATTAAATGTAATTATTATTGAACAGTTGCAGATATATGTACAAAATGATTTGGTTGTTTTGTTCTATCGTAACCTACGAGAAAGTACAGGCCGCGAACAAGCAATCGTGACGTCACGAAAGCCGGCCCTATCTCCATGCGTTAATGTGTTTTATAACTACTTAACTATTAAATTTAATCAGTTTTCTCTTGGATAGATCCATGTTTTGGGTGTTAATTTTGTCGTTGATTATTTTTGAATAGTTATTAAGAAATATATTGGCAAGAACATGACTATTTTTTAACAATATCGACTTCAACGTTTTGCTGCATAAAATACATTTCTCATTGATTTCTTCTACATATTTTTCCAATTTTAACATTGTCAATTCCCGTAAAATAATCCTTTGTTTACCTGTTTTTAGAAATTCAGTTTCATATTTATCTGAAATAAGCTCACTAAATATCTGATACGCCTGAATAGAGACTTCAAAGAATAATTCAGATGGTTGTTTTAGAGCTCCTCTTGTTAAATTTTTCAAATATTTGCTAATATCTGCAGAGTCATTTTCACCACAATTGGTAAAATTTATAACAAAATCTGAATTGGTAGTAATGGATGTTAAACAATTGTCACAACCATTAACAAACTTAATTAGTGAATGTGCACAGTATCCGGCAATATAGAACAAAGATGATAATACAGAAGCATTCAGTGCAATGTCAAATGAATTATTTAATATATCTGAAAAAGAAGAGACGTTTTCAGATAATCCATCGTTTCTGGTTATTTTATCAATTGTTATAACCGATGACTCTGAGAAATGTTTAATACATACTACTGAATGTTTTGTTGGATTAAATGACTCTCTATGAATGCATTTAATCCACGTTTTTTTCAACTCTTCATCTTTTGGAAAAGAAAAGACGGACACATACGTATGGGTACTATCGTAATTGCTTGTGCAATTAGGCACGCAGCATTTATCAGGCATTTTTAATTAAATGAACAAGATTCACTCAGGTATCTAGTCAAACTGTTGGCGTTCTTGATTAACTAATTATTTTATATAAACGACACAACCATATTATAAACGACACCACCCGAAAGTTATTTATAAGTAATAAAACAACGTTCACATACAAAATTTACCAGCGGCCATATTTGCTAACCCACAAACTCGGCACTCCACAATTGAGAAACACTCTCTTTTCACTGATTTTACAAATTATCTGCACATAAATCAGGTAAATCTGAAATTCTACACCTTTAACTTATCACTTTAACTTATTTGAAGTTCTTTATGAGGGTTTTTGAAAGAAAAACTTGCGAAATCTAGTTCACGCGATTGACATGTGCGACCACGGCAAATCTAAACTGTAATGCTCGACAGACGGCATTCGTGACGTCAGATCACGTGACACAAGCTTTGTTCCAGGCCTCTATATCACGGAGGTTACGGTTCTATTTCTAATACTTTACATAACCTAAAAATATGCATACTCTTACTGCAAACGATCTCACGTTTTGATTTATTAAACAGCTACAACGTATAATGTAACGTCATATTTATGTTAGATTAGACTCGATAAAATGTGTAGTTCGTTATATTATCGTAGAATACGGTCACTCACTAAAAATTCTTTAAAGTTTGTATTCTGACTTAATTACATTTCTTTACGGAATAAATGATTTCACTTGTATTTTGCCCTTCAGTTTAATTTATATCTAATGATATATGAATGGATTTGGTTTTCGTTTTGTGATTTATAAGCGGCTCATTGCATTACCAACAAAATGCATTGTACGAAATATGTATTGCGTCACTAACCTAAATTATAAAGTATAGAAACATGTACTTACCCAATTTTATAATATCCTTATATGTAATCTCTTCATTAACAAGGGCTCATTTGGCACATGACTTGAATTTCATTATTATTGCTAATATTGTAAGAAAACAACAACTACGCCTAAATGGTTGAACTTGACTATGTATAACCATGGATGACAGCTTCTTTGCATATACTTTCCCCCCTTTCCTCCGCCCTTCTATCATTTTTAACTCAAAAGGGTGTAAATTTAAATAATTTATTGTGTGATTTATTTTCACACAACCTATTTTGTAAGTAATTGTGTTATATTTAATACCTCCTTGTGAATATTTCAACACAACTGGTTTGTACAGCGACACAAATTTGTGTTAACGACCAAAATTTTCAACAGTGTATCTCCTTCCTTAATGTGCTTAAAAACCAAAGAAACTAGCTTAAACGAGACGTCGAAAACAAAAACGCCAAAGGGGCGCGTATTTCCTCCTATAAAACTATGTCAAGAAACATTAAAACGATCGTCATATTTGACAGGCATTCAGAAAAGTTTCAAACGTTTCAATTAAACGATAGAATTTGAAGCTTTCGAAGTTTTGCCTGCCGGCGAAGGCTCCGAGTCGACAGAACTGACTTTTTCGCAATGCTTGGATGCAGTTTACACTTTCAAAACCATCCGCTACCAAAGGTATGAATGATTTAAAGCCCTTGTGTGGGAAGACTTGATAAAAAAATCTCGCGGTCTCTTGTAGGAAAAGCCGTCAAGAATTCAAAAACAAAGGTGAGATTTTGGTAGGTTAGAACGGCGATATGTGCAAAGGATCGACATTTAAAAGAAAGAGAGACAACACGAGCCCTGTTATAAATTAAGGTGGAAAGAATTGACGCCACAACGTCAGTAACTACATATAATTATATGTCGTATAACATTTAGAAATTACAGTCTTAAACGTTTGCAGGCTTCTTTCGTTAAATACCCAAGATAAACAAATATATTGATCAAGAGAATCAAATAAGAAAACACTATCGTAATAGTGAATATACTAAATAGCATTAATTTCGTCGATCACGAATATCTATTCGACAAAACGTAAACTCAACAACTCAACACAGAATAGATCCATGATTTTGATTGTTCACTATACAAGCTTTAATTTTACATAACCGAACAACACTTATCAAAGAAAAAACAGTTACTGAAGTGCTTATGTTAATAAGTAATTAAGTTTAAGCGTAGAATGTCCTTTAAAGTAATGTGCAACGTCAAAATTGACGGACAAAAAATCCACTTGACGTTTAATTTGCGACGACAGTCTTACGAAAGTTGGATTTCAAGTTATGAGCCGATAAAACGATCAATTAATATCAATTCGCGACGACCTTGCCCAAAAACTTCAAAATGGACGAACAGAATCGTGTCAGTCATGCAATACAACGTGTTTTGTACATATACAGAATACAAAAAACTATCAAGAAAGGATAGATATTCTGAATAGTCACAATCATCGACCAATTATCAAGTCTAAACATGAAAACAAATTTGGGTTGTTTATGGATTAAAAGTACATTTATTTGACGAAACGTGAATTGACTACAAGAAAATTATAGAGAAGCGATCAAACGGGATCGATTTTTTTGTGAATAAAGACTTTAAATTTACGAAACTCTATAGCTGCTGTCAAACAGTTACCATAGGGTAAAGAAATGAAAAAATACAGAGTTCAAGTGTGATTTTTAATTGAATGTGATGCCTATTAAATACGTATTATTGTTATTATCAATTATTACAATTGTATCGGTGTTTTCTTATGTATATATTCAATGCCGCCAGAAAATTATTAAATACATCTCATCCATTTTTCTACATTATTAAAAAATGTAACCGCTTCTTCGATTGCTCTTTTGTGTTTTAAATAAAAGACAAAGCAATTAGTGGAGGATCCATGCTTGCTTGTGGCGCATATTGTAAAAATACTTTAAGCTCTGGCGCACTTCCGGTTTTACTGGAAATGCACGGATCTTAATTTTTTAAATGACTCACCCTATATTTTTTGGATTTTCTTGTACTACTTTAAATTGCCTATTCAACTGTTTTTTCTTTTTCAAAATTGACCCAATAGTTTTTGAGTTATTAATTTTTTTTTGAAAATATTTGACCAAAACACGTGTTCAGAAAAAAATCATTGTCACATTGTTTTTAAAAACAAAAACATTAACTTTGGTGGTGCTTGTAGCCAAGAAAATTCTGCACCAAATTTGGTAAAGTTGCACTCGACAATACCTCAAGAAACTTTTCTTCTCTTTCATTTTTCTTAACAATGTCCTATATCTATCTTATCTAATTTTTGAGATAATCACTATACGAGCAATTAGCGGTCAATTAAATACCTACGGGCGCTGTTCTCTGCACCCAAATATTGGTCCAATAAAGGCTGGAATGCGGCTGACTGCCTGAGTCAACTGTTAAAGAAAGTCGGTATACATTTATGTCAAACTTATAAAAGCATCGCTATTAGTTATCATCCAAATGAATTATTCTTATGAAGAGTTAATAGATATGATTGACATTTTGGGTGAATCTGAAAGAAACTCTTTGCTAGCATCCAGACTTTATGCACAGCGCTCGCTGGTAGAAATCAACCGAAACCAGAAACCTTCGAAAATATAAAGTGGACGGCTTGAGTGAACAGAAGGCATTGAATATGAAAGAAAGAGCGGAAAAGGCAATAACTGGTGAGGATAAGACGTTTATGGTACTTGCGAGTGTAGTTGAACACCCCCATACTAGTACAACGAAAATTAGTAGGCAGTTAGATGTAAGTCAAATTTGAGAATACAGAATAATTTTATTTCGATGTTAACCAACAGTGTTAAAAATGAAATACTGCAACTGGACATTGCCGGAATTAAAAAATTGAAATGCGATGCTCTTCATTCTATAAAATTATTACTTTTGGGATAGTTGGATATAACATTTACTTTGTTTGACAGTTGACTAAGAAAGTCGGGCGGCATCCCTGCCTTCCATTGGTTCAACGAATATTTTGGTGCATAGAACAACAGCGCTCGTAGTTCTTTAATTGACCGCTAATTGCTCCTATAGTGATTATCTCAGAAATTACAAAAGATAGGTATAGGACATTGTTAACAAAAATGAAAGAGAATAAAAAATGCCTCAATAAAACTGGGTGTTCCGTTAAAAAAAAATAAGTTTTTGGTATGTGAAAATTTCAGGAAGTAGGCTTTGAAAAAACAATGTTTATTGAGGTATTGTCGAGTGCAACTTTACCAAATGGTGCAGAATTTTCTTGGCTACAAGCACCACCAAAGTTAATGTTTTTGCTTTTAAAAACAATGTGAAAATGATTTTTTTCTGAAGACGTGTTTTAGTCAAATATTTTCAAAAAAAATTAATAACTCAAAAACTATTGGCTCAATTTTGAAAAAGAAAAACAGTCATACAGACAATTTAAAGCACTACACAAAAATCCAAAAATATATAGGGTGGGTCATTTAAAAAATTAAGTTTCGTGCATTTCCGGTGAAACCGGAAGTGCGTCAGCATTTCCGGTGAAACCGGAAGTGCGTCAGAGCTTAAAGTATTTTTACAATATGCGCCACAAGCAACCATGGATCTTCCACTAATTATTTTTTCTTTTATTTAAAACACAAAAGAGCAATCGAAGAAGCGGCTACTAATGACTCACCCTGTATAATAATAAGAGCAAGTTTACTACATTCTATATCATACATTTTTTTATACCTATCATTCTTGGTATTGGAGCACATAGATTGTTTGTTCTTTATGTATTTGATAGTAGTTTAACAAGCGGTTTATTGTGTGCGTTTGTAAGGTGCGATATATCTGTCTTTGAGTTATCAATTTATGAATGAATATGATGTCCATGCGTTCAAGTTAAAGTCCGTCCTAAATGCGCTCGGCTCGTGTAGATTGCCAACCTTTTTGTTGAGATGACTGTACGCAAGTGGAAGGCGATACCTTCGAACTTTTAATATAATTTTGTTAAATTTAGTAATTTATTACTTTAAATTACTTTAAATATATGATTGTCACACGTTTTATGTCTTAAATACCAAAGATAGGTATAGTACATGTATGTTATACACCTTGTGTGTATGCCATATCAGATTACTCATGGCACTGTTGAATCACAGGCAATTAAAAAACAACTGTAAATGTCACTTTTTAACTTTAATCATAAATATCTCGAAAACTATTAACTTTAACGAATAATTACATTTAATAAAAAAATATTTCTAATTTAACGCAAAATCCAAATTTGAACTTATATATAAGGTGTTAAATTTAAAAAAATACACCTTTGTGCTAATGATTTTTGGATCACCTGTATAGGCGTATATACTTTTAAATTATGAAGCAATGACAACCCTATCAACTACAGTAGGGAAATTTTTAATTATATTAAGCATTCATTTAAGCTTACTTTGTCAGATCTTTGACTCACCCTGTATATAAAACAAAATATAACTCTACACCTATTTTTTGCAATTACTCTTTTATTTACACAATTCGCGTCAATATTATTTGTGTAGTGTAATTAAATGCTGTCTATGATAGATATAGACCATTTTAATAAAACTACATTAATAGTAGCGGCTGTTATATGCTTATTGGTTTACATTTTCTATTCTTATATATTTACATATATACAAGGTGTCTCTAAAAGGTCTTTAAACAACTCTACCACGTATTTTTCGGACCAAAATAAACCGATTTAGCAAAACTTGGCTTAGTCAAAGTTGCTTAGTTTGTGCGCAATACGGTCCTGAAGTTGCAGTTGGAAAATTGTTTTTTTGTTATAAATTTGAAACGGCTGGAGCGATTGCGCTAAATTTTGTCACGTTTACATAGTTTTATGAGTCAAGAAATTCTGTATCAAAATTGTGATAGTAATCAATCCATAGGCGGAGAACCTGCGTTTATAAATATTAAAACATTTCCATTTTCTACGCCAATGGATAAAAAAGAGTTTGTCTATAAAATTTAGATTAAATGTCTTAAGTACAAGAAAAAAGGTACTCTTGGTAAGACTCGAAAAATTGCATCGTTTTCTCAAAAATCGCATTTTAAGATTTGAGAACATTAACTAGAGGACGGCAGCGCATACTGTGTGCTCCATGTACATGTATCTTTAAGCCGTGTACACGTGTCTTAGGCCGTTTAGACGTCTCTTTAAACTATGTACACGTCTTTTGACGTCGTTTTTGAATTGATAATTTTTATTTGTAAAATGTTTTTTTTTTTTAAATACAGAACGGCCAACACCGGCAGCACACAGTATGCGCTGCCGTCCTCTAGTTAATGTTCTCAAATCTTAAAATGCGATTTTTGAGAAAACGATGCAATTTTTCGAGTCTTACCAAGAGTACCTTTTTTCTTGTACTTAAGACACTTAATCTAAATTTTATAGACAAACTCTTTTTTATCCATTGGCGTAGAAAATGGAAATGTTTTAATATTTATAAACGCAGGTTCTCCGCCTATGGATTGATTACTATCACAATTTTGATACAGAATTTCTTGATTCATAAAACTATGTAAACGTGACAAAATTTAGCGCAATCGCTCCAGCCGTTTCAAATTTATAACAAAAAAACAATTTTCCAACTGCAACTTCAGGACCGTATTGCGCAAAAACTAAGCAACTTTCACTAAAGCCAAGTTTTGCTAAATCGGTTTATTTTGGTCCGAAAAATACGTGGTAGAGTTGTTTAAAGACCTTTTAGAGACACCATGTATATATATATATATATTTACTATTTAAAAGAAACCCATTGAGAATTTCTTTGTTTTAAACAACTTTTCTTGGTGTAGCGGCCTCAATTAAAATTACGAATTGGATTAAAACAACAAAATTTCTTTAACGTTTCGACTTTTATTAAGTCTTTTTCAAAAATATTAAAAAGTTTACATAGATATACATATAATGTCAAAACCACAACTGTAAAAAATAGAGACAAAACAATGAAACTACAGAAAACATTAATTTAATTAATATATTTTTATTATTATAACAATGAGAAAAAACGGTGGACTTACCAAAGTCATTTCGAAATGACTTTGGACTTTGGTAAGTCCACCGTTTTTTCTCATTGTTATAATAATAAAAATATATTAATTAAATTAATGTTTTCTGTAGTTTCATTGTTTTGTCTCTATTTTTTACAGTTGTGGTTTTGACATTATATGTATATCTATGTAAACTTTTTAATATTTTTGAAAAAGACTTAATAAAAGTCGAAACGTTAAAGAAATTTTGTTGTTTTAATCCAATTCGTAATTTTAATTGAGGCCGCTACACCAAGAAAAGTTGTTTAAAACAAAGAAATTCTCAATGGGTTTCTTTTAAATAGTAAATACAATATACGGCCAAGAAACTAATATAAATAATATATATATATATATATATATATATATATATATATATATATTATATTTTGTATCAGAGCTTGCTCAACATACCTATGTATAAGTTACGGACCAATCGTTTTTTCATCACTATTTCTCAGAAACAGTTGTAAAATCGCTGAATATAAATTCGTGTTAATTCAATAATCTGTTAAAAGTACTTACATCTTGTTCCTTGTACTCACCTACAATTTTTGTGTTAAGAATTTATAGCTGTGTACATTATTAGACACTAATAATGAACTTTAAGTAATAAAATATTAAAAAATGGTGATAATTTCATGTAAAGAAAGTCTTACAAGATAATGTTATGAAAACATTTTAAATTAATGCTTTGATTGTTATTGTTCGAATTTCATGCTTTCTGATGTCGTTGCCTTTACTATAACCAATTCCTGTCAAAACGAAAAACTTGATTAAAACTTTTAAAAGCTGGGGTGCTTTAACTTTTTGCACCGTTAAAAACGTACAATGTATATACTGCCGGAATCTGTAAACTTCTAAAGCTCCATGGGTATTTCAATTTCGTAAAGTATAATGTAATTTAGTGTATTACATTCTAATTGGATATCGTTTCCGAAATAATTTTCAAAGTTATGCATATGTTAAATTACCTTCTGTTCAACATCTGCAAAATTTTATATTCTGCAGGTATACTAGTTGTTTTAAATTAAAGTTCCTATTTCTGTCCAATAAAATTCAAAAAATAATTAATGCAGCATTAAGGAAATTCTAATTTTTTGAATTTCAAACAAGATAGAGCATCTTCTCCGGTAAATGTCGATTCATTTCACTCTACGTAATCTAATGTAAGAAAGTTCCTCGAGTCTTTAATATTTAATGTCTCCAACTGCTGTCGGAGGTATTAAGTTAGAAAGACAACGTTTATTAACTTTGTCATATATACAGCAAGAGCGCGCGAGGTATGATCACCCGATGGTATACGTAAACTCGCATCTAAACGTGGTCCGATAATACATATTAGAGTAACGGCACAACATACTAGCATTGCCTGCTCATATTCGAACTCATAGTGATCTGATTATTTTTTTGCAGATTGACAAAAAGAACAAATTAAATTTTCTCTTTAAGTGATGACGATTGCTTAGATAACTAAGTCGATAATAACGCGAAGATTGTAATACTTATAACGTAATTATGATTATCCTAATGAAATTAAATAATAATGTAGTTGTGTACAAAGTTATAGCAGTACAACTGGGTTTTAGAATGAAATAAAAACAACCCGCCTGAAACATCTGCAGAATAAACTAAGATGTCTAGAGAAAAATAAATAAATAGAAATTTCATGGTAAAAAAAAAACTATAAATAAGTATAACAGGAATACCATAAAATAACATAAAAACGACCCTTGAAATAGAAATTAAAATTAGAGATTCTCTCCAGTAAATATAACGAAATAACAACTCTGGAAAAATAAATCTATATATCTATATCTGGCGAACACAGCTAGCGGAGATCATTTGCCGAATATACGTCCGAAGAATATCGACTAGCATCGGGTGATCATACCCTGCGCGCTCAAGCTGTATATGTTCATCAATATCGGTTTGCAAATTTTCGTATGATAATTATTAATTCCATTATAAAGAAATGATTAATATAGCACGTTCATTTGATGTAAGAATATAATATACAGGTTATCCTAAAGACTTTGAATCTCATAAACAGTGAGAAACACAATACGCCATAAACTATAGTATAGTATAATGATTATATAATTATAATATTGTAATGATCAAGAAATGTATAAATTAATGCGGAATAATTACACGATAAACATTTTATATATACAAGGTGATTCGCCTCAGTAGTATGTGTTTGAAAATCCATAAAAATTTTAATTGTGGTTGATAGAGAAACATTATATAAATAACCTAGTTGTATATTAAAATTCAAGTTTGATAAGACATGATTTTTGGGCAAGTAATGGAGGACACACCAATCTTCATTTTATATAAAATGACGCCTCTGTCCAGAGATATTAGATGATTCTGCAACACATTGTTCTTCCATTAATGTTTATAAATAATGATCGTTAAGAATTGAATTCAGAAAGTATAAAGAGAATGGAGTATCCATCCAATTCCACGAATAATAATCAAATAGAACTCGTTTGGCATATTTTGGAAAGATGTTAATAGACCAAATATACTACCAAACGAATTAGATATACGTAGTTTTAAACTTGAACATTTTAAATATTTTGATAATCAGCTTTATTATAATAATTTTGTAATTTTTAGTTTAAAATGTATGCAGACTTACGTAATAATTTATTTCTAAGAATCTTTAAAATATCTATTTTATTTCTACTAAAAATTTATGCAATATTGTTACTTGAGCTTTTTATTACTGTCAGACGTTTATATTTGGCATATAAAACAAAATGGTTACTTATCACTAACTTCAAAAAAGTAAACTTACAGTGCTATATAGTAAAATATTTTATTAGCCAAACGGCATGCATAAAGTGATCTTTATAAAATCGAAATAGAAAAATGTAATTAACACCACCATCTATAAACTCTCGTTTAAAACACTAAACGTCCTTTCAGTTTTCTAACATTAAGTCTTCTGGTTTTTAACTTCTATTTTTCTCGAAAATCTATTCACCCAAAGCGATATTTTAAAAATCATCAAATATACAGGGTGTATTTGAAATAAGGGGACAGAGTATGGTTAATGGAAAGATGTAATTTTATTAGACTCAAATCCAAAATATTTTGCGCAAATTCAAATTTTAAAAATTACAAAGGTATTTTTAAAATATTCGTCGCGCCACTGCACTTCAATACGACTGTAGGCTATGGAAGGGTGGGTTAGTAAGTAGGAGTGTGAAGGCGTGTGAGGTCAGTCTCGTTCGATTGTTACGTGTGGATGTTTCGACTATTGCTTACACAACACACGAACTGAAATAAATTATGTTTTTTTTTTAAATTACTTGCGTCCAATTAAAATAAAAGTTTCTCATAAGTAGAGTTGGGCAAATTTTACAACACAAATTTGTTTTTGTGACAAATAAGAAGTTAAAAATCGTTGAATTTAATCATAATAACAGTAATAGCGGAAGAAAACGTAATATCTAAATAATCCTGGCAAATATTAAAATAATTACAAAATTCATACAGTCGGCATCTCAATAAAAAAAAGTCTCGTTGAAAAATAAGATATTTTAACAGCTGATATTTCATATTAAGGTTGTTGACCTCTTAGCATGAACACCTGTTTAGAAATAGTAAACAATGGGGTTTTTATAACGTCTACAGCTGTTATTGCGTATATCTATGCGTGTTTATTTACTTTGATGGAAATTATTACGTCTCCTCAACCTGTGTGAAACCGTAGACGTCTGGCGCGATACCTACAACTAAATCCATAGGCGGCACATTAAACACTTTTCGGGGGGTTTTTAATTTTGGCGTTCGTGTCGTAATTGACTCACAATTTTGGGATTTATATTCTACATAATTGCACCTTTCCATTTATCATACTCTGTCCCCTTATTTCAAATACATCCTGTATAATTATTCATGAAATAACCCCAAGAATCATTCCTTGAATATTTAGAGTATACTTACCAAACAGCCTGTATATATAACTATTGTTTTTCTTTCCTATTGTTTACGAGATTCCAACGATGAGAAATAATAAGCGAGATATCCTGTATATGTAGGAATGTTTAGACAGTCGTTGTTTCTTCTTTTTTTTTAGAGGTATTAATTTTAGTGATGTAAATGTCCATCTTCTTACTTTTACTCTTGCAATTGGAAATTATTCACTTATGCCATGAAATATTTTACATTCGTTTATAATCTGTTTTAAGATATAGTGCGAATACAAGCTCCCACACGTTACTGTATATTGAAACGGACTATACATATATAGTCTGTTTCAAGATATAGCAACCTGTGGAAGCTTGCATTCGCACTATATCCTGAAACAGACTACAATGTAATTTGTAATGTCATCGGACGTTTAATCACTCATTGCAGATGCCAATAGTTTTCAGTTTCAAGCGAAAGTGAGAGTAGATGTAACTGGAACCCTATCAAATGTTAAACGTTAATCAGCAGATCTGCTGCGTTCTTCAGATGGAAGCGTTATAGCTTATATCACATATTTTGTTTTATTCAACGGCTATTTTACTCGTTGTTACAATTCTCCAATTGTTATAAATGTTTTTTGTTATAAATAAATGCCTACATATGTGACAATAACTGTCAGTTATAGATCTAACGAACGGTTCAATCAACTAAACTTAATACCTCAACTTCTCCTAAACTCCTGTATATTAACACTGAACTTTTTGCTTAGACGTAAAAATAAATGGACTTTCCTGTACTATTTATGACTTTTATAACTCACGCATTTGGATAAATATAATTTTATATAATATATATTACATAAATAAACAAATTTGTATATATTTAAAAAGAATACATGGAGAAAATACTACTGTTTTTTTTAAAAAAATATTGTAAACCTAACATTATTTTGAGAGATATTAAGATAAAACATTACTATTTTCTACATTTGTATATATTTGAAATATTGTTAAATATTAGACACAGTCGCTAATTAGTATGGAAGAGTAATTTTTAACCATTAAAATTGCTTTATATTCAATATTTCTTAAAGAATTTTTATTATGTACGATTATGTGCAATTTCTAAAAATATTGCCGGTTCCTACTGACTGTTCTGAATATAGGAAGATATCAAGCAAAACGCCTCGATTCTATCTATGTGATTCATTAAAATAGGACGAGTATGTATTAGTTTGAACAAACAGATTTGAAATTTTGTATAAAAATATATTATTTGAAATGAAGTAATTCATTACTTTAGTATAATGTCCTTCGAGGACCCAATCTAGAACCAATGCATTTTCCTTTACTTGTTAACAGCCTACTGGACAAAGTTGAATGTGAATTCTGCTCGTTTAATAATTATAATAATAATAGTTTATTATCCAAAAGTATTAGCTACTTATTACAGGATAATACAATGAAATAGAAAAGGGTGCACAGTAACAAAATTGTTATACACTGTTATACATAAATGATAACATAAATAAACAATGTTAATGGTAATAAATGAACATTAAAATGATTCACTCAAGTTTATGCATTAAAAATGTACTCAGCACTACACAGGATATATTAAACAAATGAATATCTGTACATAAATTGTTAGCATGTCTACACATTAATAGAATCTGCAAAAAAAGATAATGGGTGGTGTTGGCTGAGGGTACATAGAATGTTGCCGGCTCCTATTACCAGCTGGTAGCACACAGAAACACAATAATTTCATAAGGCAAATCGCACTGTTTAATTTATGGTGTGGCAAGAATAACTTGACTATGGACATACGAACATGTTAATATTACGTACACCAGTAAAGGTAATCCTATAAAATATTTATGTACTTTTAATGGTACTGAATTATTAAGTTATACATCCACTAAAGACCTTGAAGTATGCTGTAATTGCAAATTTGCCTTCTTGGCGCATGACAGTCAAGTGCATCTGTCTAGATAATGTTGGGTTTTATTATCCTAAACTTTTGATCTTCTAATAGTAATAATAACAAAAGTAAGTTTTATTATCCAACAGTTTACAGGACAATTTATTACATTCAACGAGCATGTAATCAAACAAATGCATAAAATAGTATATCATAACAACGCAATATTACAGATAAGGTAAAAGTAATGCAAAAGGGAAATAAAAAATCAGTAAAACAGAGCAAGCAATGCCAATAAACATCAATAATATGTGCTGAAATGTTGCTCCTGCCCTCACGAACTAGATGCTGAAGCAGTTGATACAACGTTCAAGGAAGACATTTATTTACACTTACTTACAATATATTCCACGGTAAGTTATTCGTAGTAATTAAAGATGTTATCTAGGTGACCCTGAACGCGAAAACAATCTGGAAACAAAGAAATATTCCAAAAAATCTTTAAATTATCCTTGAGGAGCAGCTTATTACACCTGCAAACGAAAGTGAGCTCATTAATAAACATATTGAATGTTAAAGGAACTTGATTGAAACCTTGCAGGATCTCAGACGTAGCCGTGTAAGTGAAAAAGAAGAATCCATTGTAAAAAATTTACTGAGATCGATTATTTGAATAGGATAGCAGAAGGTTCACAAGGGTATCACTGAGGCCGAAGGCTCTTGGTTTAATGACAAAAATAGTATGGTAATGGTATACACCACATCAACCTGTCCTCAATTATCCAAGCTATCCGAAATAAATTGCGAGACATGGCAGAGATTGGTAACGGTAGATCTGGCATCCAAAAAAACATGCTGATAACGTGACAACTTCTGCCTAACTAATGGGTAAAGACCAGAACGAATAAAAAGTACACAAATCTTTGAGACATTTGAAAAGATCGCAATGGGTGTATAATTAGTAATAACTGTCTGGTCACCAGTCTTGATGGCTGGCGTAATTTTGGCAATTTTCAGACGTCAAGAAATGCATTGGAACTTAGAGAAAGTTGAAATATTCTGAGTAGACGAACCTGCAGTCTTTGATTAAGAAAGCAAGAATACGGTCATGCTCACAAGTAAAATCATTTTTCATGCATTCCCTTCGGAGTTGTGACCGCTCATTTCTGGTTTGAACTCTAGCAACTCATTGCTTGTGGTGAGTTACTCCACGTTTTTCCATTCTTGCCTTACACTAAGCTGTTGTTCAATTTTGCTGACTCAAATCCCATATCTTCAGCTTCTGATTATCCTCTATCACCTGAACTCCCACCTACTTTTTGGCCTCCCTCTTGTTCTACTTGTCTTTGGTCTCCTTGTCGTGATTGTCTTTACTTCCTGTTATTTTCCATCCTTCTTATGTGGCCGTACCATCGGAGTTTCTGTACTTTTATGTACTTTACGATCTCTTCTCATTTCAAGATGTTTTCTATTTCGAAGTTCATTAGCCTTCTGTATTCTCCATCTGCCACATTCTTCGAGGCATATATTTTTCTCTCAAACCTTCTCAGTTCTTCCTGTTCCACATTTGTCATGGTCATTGTCTCTGTCCCCATAAGTCACTACTGGTTCAACTCATTTTTGTATTTATGCTTATCCTCTGACTTTTCAGTATGTTTTTGTATTTATAATAAGCTCTATGTCCTCCCTGTACCTTATGATCTATCTCCATGTTTCTGTCATTCTCACTGTTGATCAATACTTAAAGTTTTCAACTATTTCAAACTCGTAGTTTCCTATTTTTACTTCCTTGGTTGTTGTATTCCTATTTCCTCGGCTTGTCCCCATATATTTACTTTTACCTTGGTTTATTGTTAGGCCCATTTTTGCTGCTTGATCAATTTTTTTAATTGCTTCTTTGAAGCTTCTCCTGTCTCTAGCTAGTATGGTGAGATCGTCCGCGTACGCAATCTGTTGTATCGTCTTATTGATTATTGTTCCCTGGAAATTGCATTCCTTGACCACTGCGTAGATAATATATTAACATAAAACACATTAATTCTTTCGTAAGAAGCGTTAAATATTACCGTTAGTAGGTAATTTAAGACTGGACATTTTCCTTCAAAGAAAATACAAAATATGTCAACACCGATAAAATTGATGCTTTAGAAATCGATAGTTGCACCACATTTAGAATATTGCCCGACTCTACTATTTAAAGTAAACAAATGTCAAACTCAGTAATTGTAAAAAATATAAAATACGGCAACAAGAACTATTCTCAAATGTACCAAACATATACCGTCTACATTAATGTTGACCACTATACAATTAATTATTAATATACGACAAAGAATATTATATAAAACTATGTTATTTATTTATAAAAATAATCAAGATGTAATGCTGAGGTTTGTGAGACAATTTATATACATAAGACACGTAGTTATAAAACAGGTTTGAAATGCTATATTTAGAACAGCATGTATAAAGTGAAAATACTATTATTATATTCATATAATCATACATTATAAAAATTCGGTAAAACATTAATCAATTTTTATGGTTAAAACTCACTTTTCCGAGCAAAATTAGTCAACCAAGTATATGATATGCAACCTTTAACGCTTTACTACATATAATACTCTTTCTTATTATCCGCTTGCACAGCAGAGTTAAAACACAAGAATCTGACAAAGTTGTTGAGAAGATCCAAACTATCTCCTCTGTTATGTAAGTTTAAACAAACATGAATATAAATGCTCTCACCAGAGGGTATTAATATTTTTTTCCTCTATTTGCATGTTTTTTTTTAAAGTATAATACATATAATACATATGTAAGTGTTAGGATGTCTCTTATTTTGTCGAAAAGGATGTACGAGTATTGCCAAAATGTTTGCCTATACCTCATAACGCTATTTCGAGCAAGTTTACTCAGATATGAGGTTTCCTCTCAATTGAATGACTTTAATCCCTACCGACTGGAATGTGAAATTTGCAATATGCTTCTGACTAAGATTATTGCACATTAAACAAATCTGAATTTCAAAATAACCTGTAAATGTAATATCACTGTCTTATTGTATTTTTGAGATATTTGTGCCCCTAAAATAAATGATATTATAACTTTCGAAGATACTGTGAACAATTTCTTTTTCATGTTACTTTTTTGCAATTAGAATGTACAACGGTCGATGATGATATTAAACATCAAGCCAGACAACTTGTTTTTATTCCGCATACATGGCTAATAGTCTGTGAAAGACCTGCAGTAGTTTAACAACTCCTTGATCTGACTGATTTATCGCTTTAGTGTATTAACTGTTCTTTTAGCATCTAGACCAGGGCTGTCCAACCCGCGGCCCGCGGGCCGCATGCGGCCCAAGGCAAGTATCAATGCGGCCCGAAAATATTTAAAGTTACTGAAGCTAAAGGTCTTACATCTCAACAAAAGTTTTTTAGCAACGTTACAACTCAAACAGAATCATTTGTGAAGGCTAGTTATGTAGTCGCAAATTTAATCGCCAAAAAATCGAAATCATTTTCTGATGGCGAATTTATTAAGGAATGCATGAAAAGCGTGGCAGATATAATTTGTCCAGACAAGAAAGGTGATATTTCTAAAATCAGTTTGTCTCATCAAACTATTGCCAGGAGAATTGACGATATTGGGAAATCTATAGAAATGGATTTGAAAATTAGAGCCTGTGGTTTTAAATGTTATTCTTTGGCCATGGATGAAAGTACTGATGCTACTGATACAGCTCAATTTGCCATTTTTATTAGAGGTATTAATGACGAATATAGTGTAACTGAAGAAATGGCTTCTTTAGTTCCATTAAGAGACACGACAAAATCAATAGATTTATATGAGGCAGTGAAAAAAACATTAACGCGGTTTTCTATGTCTCTTTCGAATATATCTGGGGTAGTTACGGATGGCGACCCAGCTATAATCGGTAAAAAAGAGGGGCTTGTAAAATTAATAGAAGACAATGTCATTGCTGTCGATAACTGTCGTTTGATGAAGTACCATTTTATAATACACCAAGAAAATTTATGCGGGAAAGCTATAAAAATGGGTCATGTTATGCAAATCGTCGTCAAGACTGTAAATTTTATAAGAGCCCGGGGATTCAATCATCGCCGATTCAAGGAATTTCTCAAAAATGTTGATGCTGAGTATGGCGATATCGCATACTTTACAGAAGTAAGGTGGCTCAGTCGAGGACAAATGCTAAAAAGATTTTACGACGTACTTAAAGAAATCAAATCTTTTATGACATCGAAAGCTAAATCTGTGCCAGAACTTAACGATGCCGAGTAGCTTACAGATTTAGCATTTTTGGTAGATTTGACTGCTCATTTAAATGACTTCAACACGCGCCTTCAAGGCAAAAACCAACTTATCAGTACGATGTTTCAAACAATAAACGCTTTCCAGGTAAAACTAAAATTATGGCAGGCCCAATTAAATGCAAACAACTTTTTGCATTTCAGCACGTTGACCAAACATATTCCTAAAAATGAGAAAAAATATGCGGGCTTATAAACTAATAAATTTTAAATGACTTAAATATGAAAACTATATATTTTAAGTTTTTTTTTGCTCGTCAGCTATGGTAACATACTTGTGGCCCAAAACACCATGCCCTTTTCCAATGTGGCCCAGGGAAACAAAAAGGTTGGACACCCCTGATCTAAACAGAAAATGTATGTTCTCCAATGTACAAAGATATTTCTGAAGAAAACCAGTGTTTAGTTGTAGATGATCCAAGACATGATTTTGATTTATTGAAATCCCCAATTAACCCATTCAACCGAGTTATTAAATGTGGCACGCGTGATGTAGAATCGGTGATATATCATCACCATAGAAACTAGTGTCACTAGTACTTTGTCTCTACTTGCTTTCTTTGTCAATGGACGGATAAATTAGTATGGTGTTTGCCATGTGGTTGAATTTTTTCAGCGGACAGTGGTTGAGCATGATTAACTCAAAAACAGCAATCTTCAAAACGGTTCCTTTGTTGCCTGTAACGTATAAGAATGACGCAAGGTAAAGAATATAGTTGCCTAGATAACCAATCCGTCAAAATGTAGTACATATTACATATGGAACCTACGTCTTTTTTACGATCACCCCAAAGTAAACTATATAGGCTGGAAAAATATACTTTACATTTGACTTGTATTTATTGAAGGATATTCACCATATACGAGGGAGTGTTTTATAATTCGCGGAATCGGGGAAAAACAGAACAAATAGAAATACAAAATAATTTTTCTTTTTCAGTGTATTCGCCTGCAACCCTAATACATTTTTCAGATCTTTCAGTTAGCTTGTGTATGCCTTGACAAAAAATATTTTATCAATGTCTGAAAAATATGCCGAAATTTCGTCGTTTACTTCTTCATCGCTCGTAAATTTCTTCCCACGATGCTCTTTTTCCATTTTAGGGAACAGGTAAAAATCGCTATCAGCCAGGTCTAGAATATAGGGTGGATGATTCAAATATCGAAGCCCACTTTACGCAGAGCAGTCAGCACAACACGAGTCTTGTGAACAGCATTGTCTTGCGGAAGCAGGGCACCTTTCGTCAATTTTCATCATTCACTCTTCTTTAATGACTTTTTAACCGCACCAGCATTAAAGCGTAGTGTTCTGCAGTTGTAGAAACGCCTTTATCTTTGTAATCAATTAACAGGATTCCTTCCGAGTCCCGAAAAAACAGTAGGCATGACTTTTCATGGACTCAGGTTCATAACGATGAACCCAAGTTTTATCCCCAGTAAAAATTCGACTCAATGCGCCATCCCTGCTTTCATTACATAGGTCTAAAAGCGCGCAGAAACATTTCACTCGCTGTTGTTTTTGCGGCGGCGTGAGCATTCTCTGCACCCATCTTGTGCTGACCTTAGACATGCCAAGATGATTACGAAGAATTTTAAAAACGATGCTCCAGTCATTCCTGCGAGTTGTGTCTTCCTAGGCCGAGCATCTTCCATTACCAATTTTTCGACTTTTATAACAAGTTATGGAATGGTCACTTTGATAGGCCGCTCCGGCCGTTTGTCGTCTTCAAGTGATTTTCTAGCTTGCTTAAAGCGACTGTGCAACTTATAAACTATAGTTCTTCTGGGGCAGAAATCCCATAAGCCGATGACATTTCTTTCATTATGGTATGAACGCACTTTCCTTATATTATAATGAACTTGATAACGGCGCGATACTGAATGTTCTTCCCTCTCTTTCTCGTCTCTCTCTCTCTCCCTCTCTCTCCTCCCCCCTCTCTCTCTTCCCTCTCTCTCTCTCTCTCTCTCCCTCTCTCTTTCTCTGAGTGTGTCTTTAAATTAGTCATGAAATAGTGATAGAACTAAGACTTCTTGAGATAAATACCACGAGTGCAGGGAAAGTGGTTTCAAAGCTGCTTTATATATTGTCGCATCCACCTTTTCTTACGAAATCAACTTTGGGATGCACAAAGGTCTTTAAAGAGCTTTCACTGTTGGTTTAACGTAAACTATTACAATGAACTGATGATACGCCATTCAAATTTGCTTTCTGTTTGTGGCATAGGTTAAGTTGAAACGTTAGCAAAAACATTTTCAAGGAATAAACTGCCAAGTTAAAAATAGCAGGGTCTGCGTAGCAGCATATGTGGCGCCTGTTGAGCGTTGTTTGATCACAACAGAAAATAAAACTAAAAAAAAAGCTGATGGTTGCCGAAAGAGTGAGCCCACAACTTCTGACATAGCCTATCACTTATTCCGTCACCGGCTCAGCTGGAGATAGCGTCTTAACAGGTGTTCAATAGCTGCCACTAATATAAATTTGGAGATTGTCAAGGTCTCGAGTATATGAGACCGCCAGTTGTTGTGAAAGAAGGATAAGTAAGGACAGAAGCCCAGGGGTTATCATGCCAACACACTCAGAATCACAAAATGAGTTTGTAAAGAGTGATAAAAAAACTATTATGTACAACAAAACAATTTCGATTTATTGAAGCTACTGTTGAATATAAATGTGCAATGTATAATATTAATTGTTGAGTCAAGAGGTATAAGTAAATAGTAGCTATAAATATAACAAAGAGAACTCTGAAGCCATTATTAACAGATTATCTGTAATATAAAAAGATAAAATGATGTAATGAATTATTCAAAATGATTAATTGTAAAATTTAATTGAAAACAATAAAAGAAGTATGTGAGTTTGCTCCAATAAAAAAAACAAATCCTATGTCAGTACCGCAGCAGGCCTACTACACAATTTATCACTTGAGTAGGACTCACTAAACATAAGGGCTAAGCTCAGTCTTTCCTGATAACAGACCCTGGATATCAGCCAGCAGCAGGTATACAAGAAAAATTGAGACTGCCTATCTACATGAATTGAGTATTATACGCTACACCCAGTATATTGTATTAACAATATTAAATAAAAGAAAATTTATAAATCGTAATAGGACATGTATCTAAAAGAATTTACTAAAAATAGCTTAAAAGCAGGGAATGAAAATATAAACGAAATATTAAGATTTGCAGCAACCCTGTAACCCTACGCATTACATAAATTAATTACAAAGTTTTATCCTAGGCTCCTTAGGTCTATTACGTAGAAACAGACCAAAAAAGTCTACGCTAGTCTCATCAAAGGGTATGTAAGATATAGAGTTAAATTTACTATCAAAGAAAGTACAAGTACCAAAAGGGCTTTAACACAATATGATTACATACACGCAGCTTGTAAGTCTGCCTATTCGCTACAAAAAAAAATATTAAACTAAAACTTGTTCTTTACCAAACGTAAAGAACCGGTTAACGTAAAATGAAACTCTTGAACACTTATCTCGTTGATTTAACTGCTATAGATCCATATACTCGTTCCAACGGCTTCGCATAGATCATAAAATTAAATTCAACTGGAACAGTGAAGCGAAAGATAAATTATACACGTAAAGCTTCCACCAAATATAAAGTTGATGACCTTGTTTCAATTTCAAGCCTTACTTAAAAGTCATGAGCTACATGCTACGAAAAATTAGTAAGGTGAACAATATGAAAAGGGCATATGGTGCCGCCATTTTGATAAACTTTAACATTTAAAGCATCAAGAAAAATGCCAGATAAATTCGGAGGCTTCAAAGATAAAAACCTAATGATGGGATCTGGCATATAACTGGGCTTTCTCTCGGTGCAACGATATCTCACTAGAAATGTTATTTGTAATCCAACCAAAAAAGTCGTGGATGGGAAAAAAGGATAACAAACTTCTTTCTTCAGTTATACTCAAACTCCTCCAAATTTCCATATAAGATTGATACAACTGGAATCCGGCAGTATATACATATACAGCATGTGTCAATTTTCATTAGCCATAGGCGATTAATTCATACAGTACGTGGCAACATAGTACAGTACCCCTTCCTTCCTTTCCAATGCCAGCACGACCGATGCATGCACGTAAATGGAAGTTAGCGTGGTTAGCGGCAGTACCTATTCGACCATCGGCTTGGGTGTTTGTAATGCGTTCAGAAATAATATTTACGCGTTGCAAGGATTTGTTTTTCTTTTCAGTAAATGCAGAGAATTATTAAGCTGCGTTCACGCTGCATGATATAAACAAAAGCGTAATTCTAAAAAAATTAGAAATAAGGTAAATAAATAAGGATTCTGAAAATAATAATAAACTACTACATTTGATGTTTCCCGTCCCAGTAATAAGACGGCTTTTATTGCAGACTTGTTCGCAGCTAAACACTGAATGTAAAATCTGGTCGGGAGAAGTGGAAAGATCGGAGTAAATCGTTGTGATGTCGGTTGTTGTCGGCACTGGTGACGGACAGTAGGGGCACCATGTTGCCACGTATTATATATATACGTATAGATCGCATGCAAACATTGAATCCCTATAGCTAATGAAATTTGACACATGCGGTATATCATTAAAACTTTAATTACTTGAAATTTGTTGAAATCAATCTGAAGCACTACTAGTGAAATACAAGATACATCCAAATACTAACACATGTCAAGATAATGCAATAATTGCGGGGAATGATACAGCTGGCAAGCGAGTAATATGCCCCAGCGAACAATTCCCTTAGTTTGAAAATGATAAATTAACTGTAAATTATGACTGAAAGATTAGATTTTTACAACGACAAGAAACAAGAGAAATAAGTGTGTGAACATCCAAAGTTTAAGATCTACGTGATTTGCAATTACCATTAAAAATGAGATTAGTTTTGCTGCGAACACGAGATGGCCTCAGTTGTAACGTAAATTAGAAATAAAATTAACTACATACAGGGCGTGCATTTTTAGACCGTAACATAAATGCTCTTGATGCATCACACCAGGAATCCTGACTTTAAGTGCCGTCTCCATAAAAATATTATATACAGCTGTAGGTGTGCGTTATTACTTCTTAATATTTGTTAAACGGGCTCCACCTCTTAGCGCTGCCAGTCGGCGAGGGGTTAAAATACTTCTTTTAAATAGCCTTTTAGACTAAATAGAACAAAATTGGCGACAATGCATTCAAATACTTTCAAGTCGATGAATAAGAGCCACCCTATTATATACAGTGATGTGCAAATGTATGGAACCAAGTAAATATCTCTGAAGTTTCTAGAGATGTAGAAATTAAATTTGGTGGGTAGATATTACACTATATTTTGTATTTAGTTCGAATGTTTTTATCGCAATTCAACTTCCAGTTTAACCGGAAGTAATGTCAGCTTGAAATTTTTAAATAGAACACCCTGTATATTATTTTAGTTTTGAATAGAACACTTTATTGCGAGTACAAAAATAATGGGTTCGATATGTTTTATTTCATGGCCAACCGTGATATTAACAAAAGAGTGATTTTTGTTACAATGCTAAGATCTAGTATTTTGCGAGTGTAAATCACAAATGTAACAATAACAAATCCAATCATCATTAGTATTTCAATTCTTTCTCTTTCGCTTAAATGAGCCATTTTTGCGTTAAAACTAAAATACTACTTATTTTGACAATAACTGTCACTGCTACAATTATTACATGGACTACCAGATATTATTACATTTTCATTCAAAAATAATTTTTTTTTTGTTAATATCACGGTTGGCCATGAAATAAAACATATCGAACCCATTATTTTTGTACTCGCAATAAAGTGTTCTATTCAAAACTAAAATAATATACAGGGTGTTCTATTTAAAAATTTCAAGCTGACATTACTTCCGGTTAAACTGGAAGTTGAATTGCGATAAAAACATTCGAACTAAATACAAAATATAGTGTAATATCTACCCACCAAATTTAATTTCTACATCTCTAGAAACTCCAGAGATATTTACTTGGTTCCATACATTTGCACATCACTGTATATACATATGTATGTATGTCTACTTTATATGAATGTGAACGATTTCTATAGAGTATATAAAGAACAAGACACAAAAATGGCTTATTTCGTACCAATTACTTACTTTTACTGTTAGTAGAGTTTCTTATCATAAATATTCATACGAAATATTATTATCATGTATAAGAAAGTTATACTTTAAGGATGATTATTGAACATTTTGAAAAACAGAAAATCAAGCCTAATTTCTCAATATATAGATTTTTTATTTTTCTGTTTGAGTATTGCATTTTAAAGTCATTAGGACATTATTAAGAATTTAATCAACAAAGAATCATTCGCTTACGTTTTCATGGACCTTTCGAAAACCTTCGATAGCGTGCACTGGGAGATATTACTAGAGAAGTTAAAACTAATTGACTTCCGTGGTTTGACATCTAAATGGAGCAGTTCATAACAGATTATAATACATGCAAACTCATGTGCAATATAATAGAAAGGCTTTAAACTGAGGAAGGCCTGCAAATTCTTTAATATTCAAACTTAAACTGGCATTATAAATTAGATTCATATTTCTTAAGGTGGCCAGTATTATCTATTCTATTGGGGCCTTCCTAGATCTATTATAGTTTTCATATTTCTTTGTATTGCTTTCTTCAGTTATGTTCTTTTAATGGGACCTGCCAGCTTATATATCCTACCACAAGACATTTTTCTCCAAATTATAGAAACTGCCTTCTTGACCAATCATCACACTTGTAATGTGGACCGTTGGTTTCCTCTTTTGCTTAATAGAATCCGCATAAAGAATCTTCTATCAAACCCATCTTGTTCATGTGTTTGTTGAGCTTGCAGTGCTCTATTAATGGTCTCAGTATTATTCATCAGTTGTAACCTTAGTCGATTGTTTTCCACCCTTATAGAAATGTGTCTTCAAATCCGTTTTCTATGGTTATTTTAATATTGACCCATGTAATGCCTTAGGAAAACTTGATCCTATGAAAGCCATTAACAAATCCTCTTGAACCAATTCCCAGGCTTTATAATTACAGCGGTAGCCCTTGTGCCCCGAAAACAAAGTTATTGTCACTCTGTTTTTTTTTCCTGTTATGTTTTGTGTAATGGATTTATAATCAATGATTGTTTTGAAATAACATTGTGAACGGGCTGAGATTCCAAAGAAGTCAAAAAATCCTCTTCACAGATTGGAAGAAAATATGTTGTTTGTCGAGAAACAAAATAACGGACATGTCTAATATTTAAACAGAATTCAGTAAATTTTAAGCACCACATTGAAATCTTTTAGTAAATTAAACTTAAAAATGTAACTTTCTTATAAGAAATCCTATCGCATATTAATATAGTATTTGTAGTTAGAATTGTATATACCGGGCGAATCACTAGTAACTGCCGTCATGAATAATTCTCTTTTTATTATTTTTAACAAGAAAATGTTTTTTGCAACTGTATTATCGTTGATAGTTCATTCACGTTAACAAACGAGGTGGGGATATTCTAGTAATTTCGGGCCTAGGAATATTGAATTACAAAAATACCTAAGCATAATTACCGTTTCTTATGACTTAGTGTACATAATATGTTGGTTGCACCGTATGGAATATGCGCCGAGTTATCTAATGTGTGTTGGTGTCTTTAGTCTCTTTGTTAATAATCTTTAATTATTGATTTCTGTAGTACACTACACATTCATGAGTACTTACATAGTGTGTGTGATATTACAAAAAGGTAAACTAACCTTCACATCAGTAAGGTGGACATTTAACACCTAACCTAAAAATAAAGCAGTTCCACAAATACAAAAATAAGTGAAATTTGGCATCATAGTCGTCGCATTAATTATGCCCCACCTCGTCTGTTAACGTAAATGAACTATAGCACTCGTCTCTCGTTTATATATACATATATATATATATATATATATATATATAAGAAGTATATATATATATAAGAAATATATTGAATCTGTAAAAGTCGTCTTGACAGGACTCATTGATAAAATACAGCAAACTAATAACAAAATAACAAATAGGAAAACCGTGAACTGAGTTGTAGCTTCTGCAAACTGCAAAAAACCTATTCATTTTACTTTCTTATACGTAGTATAAGGAAGTATTGTGATGATGAAAATTTTCGACCTCGAGATTTTTGCAGATGTCCACCTTTTGAGGTCCCCTGATACCAAAAAAGTGGTTTTTAAAAAATGTCTGTGTGTCTGTCTGTCTGTCTGTCTGTGTCTGTGTGTGTGTGTGTGTGACCACGATAGCGGTCAAACCGCTGGAGATATCAATTCCAACTTTTGTATTTATGTGTATAATCTCCCTCTTGAGATCTGATTAGTTTTTCAGTAAAATCGGTAGACCGGAAGTAGCAGTTTACTTCGGTGAAAAAATCGAATTTTGCCAATATTTCGTCAAATACTAAGTTTATACATATTTATAAAGAATTCATATGTACTTAAAATTAAAATTGAGAACAATTTTATTTAAAAAGTTTTTCGAAAAATCGACCTGAAGTAGGTCTTTTACTCTTATCGAAAATCAGTTTTGTGCGAATATCTCGCAAGCCATGCTTTCTAGGCAGGGACATTACCAGTATAAAAGTATTTACATTATAATTCTAAATATCTTTTGTATAAAAAAAAATTCAAAATTCAGACCGGAAGTACCACTTTTACTCTTACCGAATAGCGATTTTTTGCAGATATGTCGTAAATTATGCATTCTATATATATTTATTATGAGTACAAAAGTATTTAGAGTTGAATTTGCAATATTTTTTGTATACATGAAATTTCAAAATTCGGACCGGAAGTGGCACTTTTACTCTTAGCGAGTAGCACTTTTTTTCAAATATCTTGCAAAGTATGCATTCTATAGCGATTTATTAAGAGAATGAAAGTACTTAGAATAGGATTTTGAATAAGTTTTGTATACAAAATTCTTAAAATTGTATAGTTTGAAACGCTCATACGTATAAGAAAGTCGTGTGGTGGCCACACCTCATTTTTATGTTTACTTTACCACATTTACGCATTGTTAACTTTCTATACGTATCGTCATTCGTGTGCCATTTTCGGAAAGGTTAACATTATAGTCCCAGACGCCGAGCATATCACCGATAATAGACTAATCTGTCCTGTCTACGTAATTGCCTCACCAAAACGTACTCACCAGCCGCCAATGCATTGTCTACCGTGTAGTTAAGTTGGTTGTTGTCTGCAATAAATTGTGGAACTCCCGACAGAAACTACAAATTGGATCTTGCTGTTCCTATATGTTATTTTGTCATTAGTTACAAGTTACAAGATGTTGACTATGAATAATTTCTATTATATACATATATTATTTATATATAAAAAAAGTTATATATATATATATATATATATATATATATATATATATATACAACGCGCGTTAAAAGTAACGCATACATTCATTTATAGCTTACATTGAGAATTTACAAAAAAAGAATCCTTCAAAAGGCATAGTGCTTGTTAAAAAGTCATGTGACGATATAGATTTTCTATTGCGATTCCATTTTCATGGCCACCTGGGATAATTTTTTTTAAATGACATACCACATTTTTTATGACATATTCTGGTAGATCAAACAATTCTCTTTTTAACAACATATCATGTTAAGCAGGTTTTGTAAGGAAATTTGACAAATATTTGCCGCCATTTTGATCAGTCATGAGATTTCTTTTTCGGGCCAAAAAAATATCATGTACTCGCGGTTACCTAGTCAAACATACTTGTCATTTAAAAAAAGTTTAAATTTTGCATTAAATCATCATGCTTTTGAGTGAAACAGAAATCGAAATTTTGATGATGACTGGTTTGTGAATCAAGAGCATCCTGAACGGCTTCCGATAACACAAACCACTGTGAGCACTATTGAAAGAATATTGAAGGAGACGTGGTCTATCAAAGATGTACCAAAGTCTGGTTGTAGAAAGGTTACCGATGGCAAAACTAGTTTGTCGACCCTTGTAGAAATGGAAGATAATCCTCGTTTTTCGTCTAACGAGCTTGCTCTGCATTATGTCATTAGTCAATCATTTGTTTTAAGACTTCTAAAAAGAAGAAAGTATCATCCCTACAAAACATAATTAGCTCATGAATTTTTGGAAGATGATCCTGATGGACGGAATTTTGCGACAATATAATGAACATTTACGACGGTCATCTAGAAAAACTTTTATTCTGAGATAAGGTTTTATTTTACCTCAATGGGGTGGTTAATAGACAAAACTGTAGCAACAGGGCAAGAAATAATCCACACTGGATGCAAGAAAATTTAAATTTGGTTTCAACAAGACGGCGCTGTCTTCTATATAAGCCGAAAAAGAAATTAAGGGCTGCAAATATTTGTCAGATTTTCTTACAAAACCCCATAACATGACATGTAGTTAAAATAAGAATTTCAGAATTTTTTGGTCCAAAAATATGCTATAAAAAATGATGTCATATAAAAAAAAATAAAAACATGTATTTCAAAAAAGAGGAAAACCAATGGCAATTCAAACTCATATAATGTACAAAATATATAGTTTTATATCATTAGCGGCTCAAAATAAACAGTGATTGCCCGGATATATACAGTGTGAGTAAAAAATAATTGCCATTAAGGGTAAAGGCATTTATTATTACTGTTCCTAAATTTATATCTGATCCGCCTCAGCTTCATAAAAAAATTTAAATAATGATAGGAATTTCAGAATCTAAAATTAATAATTATAAATGATCCAGCATAATGTCAGTTAATTTTTACGCACACTATACAGGGTCTTTCACCTAACCCGTTCGTTAGAACTTTTCTATGTTAACGCCTTAGGACAGTTTTGAAAATTTGTAGCACGTAATGTTGATACTTGGTCTGTTAATATAAAATATTTACACTCATTAACCACTTTTGGTTATACAGGAAGTCATAGCCAACTTTGATTTTTTAAATGGAATGTTATATTTTTTTATTGCTTTTTTAGATTCCTTGTAGAATGCTGTAACACATTTAATTAGGTTTTATTTTGTGAATAATTATCCCTTTTTGCATTATTTTGTTTTTGTCAAATTTTTTGTTTTTTCAATGCACTTTTTAAAACCACATATCTAAGGCGTATTTGAATAAAATTACGTCATATTTCTACTGCAAACAGAGAAAGGTATAAGATTATGAGTAATGTCTAAATATTTAATAAATCTCATACAGGACGTTCGAAATTTATCGATTATTTATGTAATCTTAAATTTAAGAAGAATCGGTTTTTTTTTAATGGAATAGCCTGTAGATGAGCACGCCCTAGTAAGTAGATAAATATCTTGCATCATACAGATAGAGGTTTCCCTATGCCTATCTCTCACAGTTTTAGAGATTTTAATGATTATTTTCTAAATTGAGCATTTTCAAGAAAAATCGTAGTAGTAAGCCTTGATAAGTAAATTTGATCTGTCAAAATTGAAAGGTAGTTCATTTCGTTTCTAACTGGTTTTAAGTTGTTCACAAATATGCAAGACGAATTCAATAATTATTCTAATAGAGATATTTTAAATTTATTCTATATTCATGGTGAATCTCTTCAAATAATTGATAGAACATGTCGACTTTTTAATGAAAGATACCCACATTTACCAGCAATGAATAAAACTAAATTTAAGCGTTTTTTAAATTTTATTCGTTTTGGTATTCAAGTCAAGAAGACAGTTCCAAAACCGATTACGGGCGACGATGGTAATGAAATCGTTGTTTTGGGATATTTTCATGCACATCCAACCAGTTCTATACCGGCGGCATCTGCAGATGTAGGAATTTCATGTACATACATATATACATACATAAGTTTTTAAAGAAAAATAAGATGCACCCTTATATATTTCAAACTGTTCAGGCTTTTCGTCCGGGAGACCAAGATAGAAGAATTCAGTTTTGCGAGTTTATTATAACTAAAACACAAGAAGATCCAGATTTTTTATCAAAAATTATTTGGACAGAAGAATCGAAATTTAATCGTGAAGGAATAGTTAATAGAAGAAATTGTCATCATTGAGCACAACAAAATCTACATGCCATTAGAGAAGCAAATTTTCAAAACACTTTTAGCATCGACGTTTTTGCAATGATTGTAAATAACCGCGTTGAATACGAAATTTATAATGAGTATTTAACGAGCGTCCGGTATCTACAGTTGTTAAGAGAAGTAGTACTGCATTTTTTGAATAACCTACCACACAATCTCATACGGCAATGTTGGTTTCAAATGGATGAAGCACCCGCTCACTCTTCAAATGAAGTATATCGGGAATTAACAAATATCTTTGAGGATAGGTGGATTGGCCGCAATACACCCTCGTTATGACCACCTAGATCCCCCGTTCTGACTCCCCTTGATTTTTATTTATGGGGTCAAATTAAAAATGAGGTTTATGCGTCTCCCGTGCAAAACAAAGAACAGCTTATAGCTAGAGTAAGAGACGGTTTTCGAAACTTGAAAGCTGAGCAAGTACGAAAAGCAACTACAACAGAGTTAAGAAGAAGAATTATGATTTGTTTAGAACGGAACGGAGATCATTTTGAACATTTGTGAATATCATTCTGAACGCATTATTTGTCTTTAATAAGTTGATTTTATTCACATTTTAGATTGTTATGGTTATTTTTATCTCATATGATATTAAAGCCATTCTAAGTTTTGCTATTTATTTTCTTTTTTAACCTTCTCACACAAAGGTTGATGGATCAAAAACAATTGGTGTAATTCCAAAACTATTTAGATTTTTTTTCACAGTTTACTGCTAATAATGCTCAATTTAGAAAATAATCATTAATATCTCTAAAACTGTGAGAGATAGGCATAGGGAAACCTATATCTGTATGGTGCAAGATATGCATCTACTTACTAGGGCGTGCTCATCTACAGGCTATTCCATTTAAAAAAAACGATTTTTCTTAAATTTAAGATTACATAAATAATCGATAAATTTCGAATACCCTGTATGAGATTTATTAAATATTTAGACATTACTCATAATCTTATATCTTTCCCTGTGTGCAGTAGAAATATGACGTAATTCTATTCAAATACGCCTTAGATATGTGGTTTTAAAAAGCGCATTGAAAAAACAAAAAATTTGACAAAAATCAAAATAATTCAAAAACGGTTAATTATTCACAAAATAAAACCTAATTAAATGTGTTACAGCACTCTACAAGGAATCTAAAAAAGCAATAAAAAATATAACATTCCATTTAAAAAATCAAAGTTGGCTATGACTTCCTGTATAACCAAAAGTGGTTAATGAGTGTAAATATTTTTTATTAACAGACCAAGTATCAACATTACGTGCTACAAATTTTCAAAACTGCCCTAGGGCCTAGTTAGGTGAAAAACCCTGTATATATGCATGCATGTTGCAAGAAATTGTTTCTATTTTAAAAAATATCTAAATGTGTAGTTTGTTTAAATAAATGTATTGAGTACCTGTGGCATGCATGTCTTTTCTACTGACTTTTCTTTAAATAATTTTTGGAGCATTTTGCAGCCCTTGTCATTTAGTATGGGTAAAACTTTATTCAAAATATCTCCATAACATAAATAGTATACAAAGTACCTTCTTAATAATTATGATGATCCTATGATAATAAGGAGCTTTGTATTTATACTCCAGTTTTCTATTTTCATCAACTGCACGCTAATTAGAACATTCTCAATCAATATGCCTTATAGAGTTTAAATTGGAAACATATAACTTGTCACAATTATATGCGGATTATTATCGATATATTAATACAAGAAAAGTAATAATGTTATACTGAAGTTCTCCTTACAAATTACCCATTCAAGTTAGAAAAGAAGTCACAATGTGTAATTCAGAGACGCGTGTGTTATATTTTAATAGTAAATGTGAGCCAAGATTTCCATACTACTAAATCTTTTATCATAGATTATTATTACTTGTAATAAAATTCTCCAAGTGACTGTAAATTTAGTAATTGACGACGGTAATATTTAATAATTTTAGTACTTATTCCTGGAGTTTGACAATTTTATGTACACTTATTTTG
Organism: Amphimallon solstitiale; assembly: GCA_963170755.1. Taxonomy (NCBI): domain Eukaryota; kingdom Metazoa; phylum Arthropoda; class Insecta; order Coleoptera; family Scarabaeidae; genus Amphimallon; species Amphimallon solstitiale. Next base: position 25,475,445 of record OY720684.1, read on the forward strand.
AAAATAATGTGGTAGTTGTTAATTTTTCTGTCGATCTTAAAACTTCTAGCTGTTACTGATTAAATTAAAAGAGTTTTATGCGTCTTTTCTTTAAGAAACAAACCTGTTTCCTAATAACCGACGTTTTATGGCATAATAATCTTGATTTATGGATAATTAATAATAAAATAGAAATATTCTCTGTATGCCCCACTTTTGTCATAATTACAAATTTTAAATGTTTAAGTGTTTACCGCAACGTTGTGGTAAGTATACAATGTGCTACATATAAAATCTTCAACTTGTTGATCTGAAGATCTCACTTATTATAAAAGAAACAAATTTGATTAAATTAGGTGAATTATTTCCATTTTTCATTTTCCACATTTCCATCAAATTTGGCAAATTTCTTCTCCTTCTATTAATACAAGGGCCGTCTTTTTAACTTTTAAAAAACTAGAAAAAAAATTGGAAGATACCGGGTGACCCAAGTTTTATCGTGTGAGCGTTAACTAAACTTTAACAGTAAATTTTGTCTTAATGTATAGACGAACTAATGTAATAACTTAAGGTTAAAAACATATTTCAAAAATTGTTTTAAATATAGTAATATCTCAGCATCTTTAAATTGTTTGTTGATGCTATAATAAAACTATCATTGCGTAGTAGTATTATATATATATGAATATGTAATAAATATCAAGCGTAAGTTGTTTGTTTATTAAAACCTATGTAGTTATACCATTTCGTAGAATTGATGGTATTAATAAATCACATTGAATATTTCAGTATTGAAGACGCTCTGATGTTATTTTATTAGTGTATTTATTCTTATTAAAATTGATGTTATTTTGTAAATGTTTGCTCTTATGTTTGTATTAAAGTATGAATGAACTCTTGATTTTTAATACAAATATTATTTAAATTTATACAATAGTGTTTTATTGAATTGTGCCAAATAATGCCCTAAGAATATTTATTGTTAACATTTCTAATATGGATCGACCTGAGGAAAATTGACTGAGCTAACCAGGTAAACGATTCAATTACTTTATTTTATTTTATTTAAGAAATTGTTAAAATTAAAGGGCATTATAAGGGTTCTATTACAATATGGCTAACAATAGAGGGGCCATTATATCATGTTATTATCAATTTTATATAGTTGTACCATTACAATATGGCGCCCAACGTGGGGCCATTACATTGTGTTATTATTAATTTTATAAAGGGTTTTCTTTACAAATGAAATGTACACTACATACTTAATCTCTGCAAAATGTTTAAATTGTGTCAGTGGCAGCCAGAGAAACAAAACATTAACAAAAAAATTTTGGAAAATACTATTATTTCATTATTTTGATGAAGATTTTTTTGAAACATATTCATCTAAATTAAAATCCAGTATTTAGCTTCGTTTTTCTTAAATTTGAAGTTTAGTAGAAAGCATTTAAATTCCAGTAATTCACAACCTGTCGGCACTAATTAACACAATAAATTTTGGGGGAGGACCGCCCCCCCCCCCAAGCGAGTCAAGCCAACCTTCGGCCGCAACCTAAGTTTTACTGCCACCGGCAAAATAACCCTTATTTATAAAATGAATTTTTTATTTCGTGAAGTGACTGTATCAATAGGTGCACTGATATTGGCACTTACCTCATTCAAATTAAAATTATATCACCTCCACCATTAAATAGCTAATAATATTATGAATGTTTTCGCGGGATTTAAAATACCAAAATATTTTTTATTAATAATTTATTTGCATTTAATTTTTTAAGCATTGACGTTTAAGGCGATTGACAAAATTTCTAGTTGGTGTTCATAAATTTAGGCGACAATGGTTATGCAGACGAGCTTCTTATCCCGAATTTATTGTACAGAGCCATATTAGGTCGGTTAAACTTAAAAAAAAAAATTACAGTAGTTTATTGTAACAAATTATGGAAGACAATCATTACATCAGGTGTTCGAAATGCTCTCGCTTTATGCAATGACGTAGACGAGTTTTAAACTTATTTTGCATTGTCGCAACAACATTTACTCCTCGCATATCTCCTCTTGTCGTGGGTACTTCTCTATAGACCATTTGTTTGATCGTGCCCCACAAAAAGAAAATCTGGTTCTTTTAAATCAGGGGACCCATAAATGTAATTTAAATGATTTCCACTGAGCTTCAAATTTAAGGAAAACTAAATTAAATTTTTGATTTTAATTTAGATAAATCAAAAAATATCTGCGTCATAATAATGAAAAAAAAGTCGATTCCAAAAAAGAGAATGTTTGTTAATACATATTTTGTTTTTTGACTGTCACTGACACATTATAAACATTTTGTATTGATTAAGTATGTTGTGTACAATTCAATATAACTTTACACAAAAATTGTCTCCCTTTTGTTTATAAACAATCTCCATTTTGGGGGTTGCGGTAAAACTTGGATCACCCGGTACTATTGTTCTACGAAACATTCATCTTTAAGACTCATACAGTTTCACATAGTTTCAAACTATTTCTCGAAACATAACCCGCATTGCAGTTGGTATATGAAAAACATAGCTTTTGATGTCTTCTGCATTGTGGAGTTTATCTGTTCTATATCTATATCTTCTAATATAAATGATGGTACCCTTTTATTGTAAGTTGTGGTTACTGAGGGTTTTTCATGGTATTCTTAATTTGGTCTTCCAATAATTCTGTTCCTATGTCAGCAAAATACTTGTTTATTTCTTCTGCTATAATATTTCCGCCCTTTCGCTTATTTTGATTCCGTCTTTTTTAGAATGTGTTTTATGGTATTTGTTCTTTTGTTGCTTATGTTTAATTGCGTTGATATTAAGTACCATGTTTTTTACATCTTTCAAATTGTTCCGTATAGACTTGTTTTGCCTTTTTCACCATGTAAGCAGTATTAATACAATACTCAATAATCCATTATTTTGGGGGAAATAATAACATCGAATACCTTCAATAAACTAACCTGAAAAGCAAACGCTTGTTGGTAGATATTAGGAATATTTAGAAATATCTGTATGTGTGTAGAGAACTGCATCCATCTATCACAGAATCTAGATCATGTACTTTGGCGCCGTTCGAAGCAATTGGGCCTCTGTTACTCCGCTACGTGGAAAATTTTGCAGAAGGATTTGGATGTTTACCCAACCTTTTAAAATACAGCTGCTGCAAGAATTGAAGCCACACGACCTACCGCAACGGCTAACTTTTAGTGAATGGGCGCTGGAAAAGTTGGATGAAGATCCACTTTTTTATCGGAAAATTGTGTTCAGCGACGAAGCTCATTTCTGGTTGAATGGATACGTGAACAAGCAAAATTACCTTAGAAGCATTGTAAGAATTGCCAATGCATCCCGAAAAATGCACTATTTGGTGTGGATTATGGGCCGGTGGCATCATTGGACCGTACTTTTTCAAAGACGACGAAGGCAGGAACGTTACTGTGAATGGGCAGCGCTACCGTGCGATGATTACAATTTTTTTTGCCCAAAATGGAAGAGCTGGACTTGGCTGACATGTGGTTTCAACAAGACGGTGCCACATGCCACACAGCACGTGAAACAATGGCCCAATTGAGAGGCGAGTTCGGTGAACAGTTTATTTCACGTTTGGGGCCGGTCAATTGGCCACCTAGATCGTGCGATTTAACGCCTTTAGATTATTTTTTGTGGGGCTATGTTAAGGCTCATGTTTATAGGGGTAAGCCCGCAACGGTTGACGCACTGGAAGTCAATATTGAAAAATTTATTCGTGAGATACCGGCCGATATGTTGGAGAGAGTATGCCAAAATTGGACCCAGCGTATGAACCATTTGAGGCGTAGCCGCGGTCAACATTTACATGAAATCATCTTTAAACATTGAATTATATAGATCGTTCTATCGACTTAAATAAAGATTCCATACATTTCTCTAAATTTGATGTGTTTTTTTTTAAATCAAATCCGAAAGCTCTTAAAAAATCACCCGTTACATGCCGTGTGTAGCCAAGTGTTGCATTTAGAACATGTTAGTTATATCTATTGTTGTCAAGATAGTCAACTATATAAGATCAAGAGGACTCAAACATAATAGGACTTTTCAAGCTTCTCTTGAAGATATAGCCGCCGGCCACAAAGACGTACTATGCCATACAGAAGTAAAGTGGTAAAACCGAGGGAAAGTGTTTTAGCGATTCGTTGCTTTGAAAAATGAAAAATCTAAATTCCTGCAAGACGAAGCAAAGAAATTCTCTGAACTTACAGATAAGTCCTGGAATCATGGCCTCTTATTCTTTTGTGATATTACAACACAACTAAATGGCCTTAACTTTCAACTGCAAGGCCAGCAACAATTTGTATTTGAAATGTTTGCAACAGTAAAGCTTTTAAACTGAAAATGAAACCTTTCAAAACCCAGTTACTAAAAAATGAAATGAGTCACATAGCCACTTGTGCGCAGCATATTCCTCAGGACAAGCACGTCGTGTTGGGAAAAAAAATTGCAAATGAAATTAATCTTTTGATAGAAGAATTTAATAAAAGTCTGACTCTATCTAAAGAATATGAAATTCAGTTTATCTAATTGAAGGACCATTTACTGTGAATGCAGTAACACACCAGTTCAATTGCAGCTAAAGGTTATTGATCTACAATGTTCGGCAATATACCGACCCAAGCACACAGAGAGAAGTCTGCAGAATTTCTATAAAAATCTGGACCGTGAGAAGTACAAGAATCTTTACGAAATTGCATTACAAATTTTAGTGCATTTGGAACCACTTATATAAGCGAACAGACATTTTCAATTATGAACATTAATAAATACAAGCAACTTTCATGTTTGAGTGATGATCATTTGGAAAACATTTTGAGAAGGAAAATGAAAAGTGTTAAATACTTAGAGGCTAGAACTAACATCAAGAGGTAAATACTATTTACATATATAGACTTATACGCAAAACGTATATGTATATATTACATGTCTTGGGATACACATATACATTTAGTGTCATTAAAACGTGTCTGTGTATCCCAACACATGTATGTTTGTGTATAAATGTATATATGTAAATATAATCTTGAGAACAGCTACTTCGAATATATCTCCTGAATACAACAAACTTGCTAAACAAAATCGATGCAATGTGTCACATTAAATTTGTTTTGTAAGTAACAAAATATTCTCGATTATTATTATTTTCTTAATAGCCTTGCTGTTACCTACCACTTTAGGTTGTTCACAAGGGGGCCGGCCGAGACTCACTTTTAGTGGTAGTGGTAACAATTAATAAATACAAAATCAAAATAAACACAAACAAACTTTATTTACAGTAATAGAAATAAAACAAAAGGTTAATAATAAAATACGCAAGGAATAAACAGTAACAAAGATAAAAATTAGTCCCAACGGGTGATCGTAGTGTCTGTGGCACTAAGGGGGTTAGCGTTACTTCGCACTGATAAAGAACGGGGGGGGGGGAGGGGGCACTGTTCGTAGCACTCGCGTAATCCCTTTATATCGTTCGGCACTGTGATCGTGGGTGACTTGGCGTAGCACTCGCGTAATCCCTTTATATCGTTTGGCACTATGATCGTGGGTCACTTTGCGTAGCACTCGCGTAATCCCTTTATATCGTTTGGCACTATGATCGTGGGTCACTTTGCGTAGCACTCGCGTAATCCCTTTATATCGTTCGGCACTGTGGTCGGGGGTCACTTTGCGTAGCACTCGCGTAAGTCCTCTATGACGTTGGGGCACTGTGGTTGTGGATCCGAGGGTATTGGATCCGTCAAAAGTCTGGGTTGAAGTGCAGCAGACCTGGATTGGTCCTAGGCCTTGATTCTTTGAAAGGCCCGTGTCTGAAGGCGTTGGGCCTGGATTGGCTTCAGGCCTAGGTCCGTTGTAAGGCCTGCGTCTGAAGGCGTTGGGCCTGGATTGGTTTCAGGCCTAGATCCGTGAAAGGCCTGGGTCTGAAGGCGTTGGGCCTGGATTGGTCTTGGGCCTTGATCCTTGAAAGGCCTGCGTCTGAAGGTGTTGGGCCTGGATTGGTCTCAGGCCTGGATCCGTCGAAAGGCCTGTGTCTGAAGGCGTTGGGCCTGGATTGGTTTTAGGCCTAGATCCGTTGAAGGACTGCGTCTGAAGGCGTTGGGCCTGGATTGGTCTCAGGCCTGGATCCGTTGAAAGGCCTGTGTCTGAAGGCGTTGGGCCTGGATTGGTTTCGGGCCTGGATCCGTTGAAAGGCCTGTGTCTGAAGGCGTTGGGCCGTCCTGGATGGGCCTTATAATGTTGGGGCCTAATGATGCGTCGGGCCTTGTGTTGGGCCGTTCTGGATGGGCCTTATAATGTTGGGCCTAATGATGCGTCGGGCCGTCCTGGATGGGCCTTATAATGTTGGGCCTAATGATGCGTCGGGCCGTTCTGGATGGGCCTTATAATGTTGGGCCTAATGATGCGTCGGGCCGTCCTGGATGGGCCTTATAATGTTGGCTTCTTGGTGGAAGATTCTTGTAGAAATTGCTGCTAGTAGTAGTTAAAGTTGTTCGAAGAAGCTGGTGACTGAATGAATGAATGCTCTCTGATTTCTCCCCCGGCTTATATAGGGAGCCGTTGTTCTCCCATTGGTGCTTATTTCATGGGGGAGGAGCCTGTAAGATGTTTATTACCGGATGATGTCATGGTACACGGCGCCACTATGTCGGCGGGGGTAACAAGTGCCTCCCCCTTGAAAAGCCGTGTATCCATAACATATCCGGCATTTAATGGTCTGTGCGGCTCGTTCCCGGCTGCGGCTCTTGGTGTAGGTTTGCCTCCTGATTTGGTGGAGGCGCTGGTCCGGGATCTCCATCTGGCTGAATTGGGCGTTGTGTGTTTGGGCGCCTGGCGATGCGCACTTGATCTAAGTGGTATTTAGCGCGCTGGGCCCCTGGTCGCTCTACCCAGATTGCTGCTGGTCCTGCTTGTTCCAGCACTGGGTACGGGCCCGCCCATTTTGGCCCAAAAGGCTGTCCCGGCGGAAGATGTGTCCTTACCATTACCAAATCGCCCGGGTTTGGTCGAATGGGCATTGGTGCGTCTGGTCTAACGTATCGCCGCTCTCTATATCGTAGTTCGTTAGCGTGCACCCTCTGAGTGCGTTGTGGTCTGGGTTCGGGCTCACCCTCCACCGGATCCCTCCATTCGCCTGGTCTGCGTAGCTCATACCCAAAAAGGGCTCGGGCCGGTGAATAATTGGTGGCCGCATTTCGCCTGGATCGTAGGTTAAAGAGTGCTTGGCCGAGTTTTTCGTCCCAGCGTTCTGGTGTTTGGCCTTCAAGCTGGAGCCTCAGGACCTTTTTCAATTCTTGATTCCGTCGCTCAACCGGGTTTGCCCTCGGGTGGTATATTGGGGTCGTCCAATGAAGGCATTGCCACTTACGCAATGCGGCGTCCCAAGCGACGGAAGTGAATTGCGGTCCATTGTCGGTAAGTATGGCCATCGGGTATCCAAAACGCTGGAACACCTCTTCCAGGCAGTCCGTGACGGTGGTGGTCGTAGTGGTTCGGGCTGCTCTAACCTCGATCCACCTTGTGTGGATATCCATTACTACAATGCCAAATCGATTGCCCCTACGTGATTCGGTTAGCGGGCCCACAATGTCTACGGAGAGCACCTCAAATGGTTGTCTGGGTGCATGTGGTCGCAGAGGCGCTTTGGCTTGAATCGGTCCCCGCTTAAAGGCGTTGCAAAGGCGACAGCCGTGCACATAATCAATGACCTGTGCCCGCACCCCTGGCCAGTGGAAGCGCCTAGTGATTGCTCCATAGGTCTCGTCCGCCCCAGGGTGACCAGCGGTGGGGTCATCATGGTACTGTTGGATTACTTGAGTCCGGATAGCGTCGGGCACCAATATTGGTCGATGTGTCCCCTCTTTGTAGCGTAGGAATCCATTAGTAAACACGAAGTCAGGATGCTGTTCTGCCTCGGGTCCGTTTTGTTGGAGTTGTAAGGCTAATTCCCGGATGGCTGGGTCTGCTTGTTGGGCGTCTTGGATTAGGTGATATAGTGGTTCACCCATCTCCAAGAGGCATACCTGCTCCTCAACGGGTGGTAGTAATGATCGTCGGGCTTCGGGGATTAGTCTGTCTGGATCCTCCAAGCTGGGGTCGGTTTCCTCGGTATCAGGATGTCGTGACAAGGCATCGGGGAGCTCATTGTGTTTGCCCGGCACGTGCTCTATCGTATATGTAAATTCCTGGAGCAAGAGGGACCAGCGCATCAACTTTGATCTAGCTTCCCTGAATTGGTTCAACCAGGTAAGGGCCTTACTGTCGGTTCTCAGGACGAATGGTTTGTCCTCCAAGTAGGGTCTGTATCTCCGGATAGCCCATATGACGGCCAGGCATTCCTGCTCGTTCACATGGTATCTCCGTTCTGTCTGGTTGAACCGTAGGCTAGCGTAGTTGACTATCTGTCGCTGGTCATCTTTTTCCTGATAGAGCACGGCAGCGGCGCCGATTCCACTAGCATCGGTCTGCAGGATGAAGGGACGTTGAAAGTCCGGTCGGTGTAGGAACAATGGCTTAGCCGCGGCGGCCTTGATAGCGTGGAAAGCTCCATGGGCGGCTTCTGTCCATTTGTACGTGGTGCCTGTCTTCAAGAGGTCCGTCAACGGAGCCATAATTCGAGAGGCGTCCGGGATATAATCCCGGAGCCAATTTACAGTACCCAAAAACTGACGGAGGGCCTTTCTGGTTTTTGGGGCCTCCGCAGCCTGAATCGCCTGGACGTGGGTGGTTTGAGGTCGATTGCCCTTATCAGTGACCACGTGTCCCAAGTAGTTGAGGCTCGGGCTGGCAAAGTGGCACTTTTTGATGTTTAATTTGAGGCCATGTTGTTCCAGTCGCTCAAACACCATCCTGATGTGGCATAAGTGCTCGTCTAGATTCTGGGAATATATTATTATGTCGTCCAGGTAGGCTAGGGCGAATTCCTGAATATATCCCACGAGCACATCTTGGGCCATGAGCTTCTGGAACGTCGTCGGGGCCCCTTTCAGGCCGAAGGGCATCACATTAAACTCGTAGCTCGAGCCATCGGGGGTGGTGAAAGCGGTCAGGTGCCTAGACTCCTCAGCCATTGCAATCTGCCAGTATCCACTGCGCAGATCCAGAGTGGTAAAGATTTTCGCATCGCCCAGGTCTCCCAGGGACTCCTGGATGGGCGGCAGTGGGCTGGCTTCGTCGTGCGTTTTATCGTTCAAGCGTCTAAAGTCAACGCAGAATCTAGGCCCGCCATCCTTCTTAGTGACAATAACCACAGGGGATGAATATTCACTGTGGCTGGGCCGGATGACTCGGGCTGCCAGCATTTCTTCCACTTGTTCGGCAATCAGCCTCTTCTTGTGTGGCGTATATTTGTATGCAGGGACCTTTACTGGTATGTCATCCCTAAGTCTGATGACGTGTTGTGTAGTGGCTGTCGTGGTGATTGGTCCTCCCTCCTGGAATAGACCATCAAAGTCTCGCAGGCTGGCCAGGAAAGTGTCCTGCTGGGCCCCCGTCCATTCTGCCATTTTCACTGGGATATTTTCTGGTGCCAGTCCAGGGGTCACCCGTCCGGGTTGAGCCCTGTCGAAATATAATGTCTGGCGCTGTCGAGTTCCCACGTGAAGGCATCCCCTTTGGTAGTCCAGGATGGCGTGGTTTTCCTGCAGCCAGGGGTGGCCCAGAATTATGTCCGTCTGGAGGTCGTCCACCACTAATACTTCACAGCTGAAGGCGTAGTTATCAGAGGCTGCCTTTAAGGTCCCGACACGGCCAGCCGTAAGGATGTGGTTCTCCAATGCCATGCATAGGTTAATTTGTTTTGACGGGCTGATAGGTCCAGTTAGCCACCTTGATTTGGCCAGATTTCTACTAGCGGCGCTATCGATTCGGGCCAGGACGTGCTGTTTGTTGATTTGCAGCCGAATCGTAGCCGTTTGCCATTGAGGTACGGATGTGATTAGGGCCGTCCCTGTGTGGTCTGTGGGGCGGCCCCTTGATCTTCCCCCGAACCTTTTGATGGTGCTGGGTGACGGTCGGCAAAGCTCCTTGGTTGTTGCGGACAGTCCCGGTTGTAATGACGACCGGGACAGAACCAGCACTTAGGGAGCGATTTTTCTTGCTGTCGTTCTGGATGGGGTGCCGTGGGGAGCGTCTTGACCTCCTTCTTGGGTGGAGGTGATTTGTTAGTGAAATTGTTAAAAATTTCTGCCCATTTTTCGACCGCTTCCCGAAGTTCTCCGACTGTTGTGGGATTAGTTTGGGCCACCTGGACGCAGTATTTTTCTGTCAACAGCATAGTGATGTGTTGAGTCAGACTTTCTTCCGGCCAATGCGGATCCAATCGTAGACACAAACGCCTTATTCTAGTGATGAAAGCCGCGGGGTCCTCATCGGCCTTTTGCCGGACTTCGCAGGCGCTCTGTAGTTCGCGCCTGCGTTGGGGGCTGAGGAATTCTCTGCGAAAGCGTTGGCAAAATTCGCTCAGAGTATCGAAGCCCCCCTGATTCTTACGTGCCCAAGCGGCCGCTCCATCAATTAAAAACGGCCGTACGGCGTCGTCGATATCTTCTGGTACCTCGACTACTGCTGTCGATAGGTGGGCCTGTAATCGGATCAAGAAGACTTCAGGATCCTCTATAAGGTGGCCTCCATAAGGCCTTGGTGGCACCGGTGTAACTGGTGTGTTTGGACAGCCGTGACAGCAAGCCGTGCATTGTATTGGTTGTGGATGGGCCATTGGTGTTTTGGCAGGCGTGTTGCCTGAAATGGTGATGACTTCAGTGGTGGCTGCTATTGGTTCAGGAGTGATTGCTAGTGGTGCGTCTTTATTGATTTCTAGGCTGGTGGCTTGTGCTGCTTGTTTTAGTTCCACAGCCTGCAGACGTTTCCCCACTAGCTTTAATTCTTCGATCAAGATGGCCATTTGGATTGTTGGATCTGCAGTTCTGGGGGTGACTGCCCTAGGTGTAGACTGTTGTGGTGGAGTGCTGGGCTCGGATTCGTCCGGGACACTCCTGCTTCGCCTATCCTTCCGTCCTTTTCCTTTCGGCATCTTGTTGTGGAATGGGGTTGGTGTTAGTGGTGTGGGTCCTAGGTAGACGTCCGTCTTCCTTATCACGCACTTTAGTTGGGCGCCACTATTGTTACCTACCACTTTAGGTTGTTCACAAGGGGGCCGGCCGAGACTCACTTTTAGTGGTAGTGGTAACAATTAATAAATACAAAATCAAAATAAACACAAACAAACTTTATTTACAGTAATAGAAATAAAACAAAAGGTTAATAATAAAATACGCAAGGAATAAACAGTAACAATGATAAAAATTAGTCCCAACGGGTGATCGTAGTGTCTGTGGCACTAAGGGGGTTAGCGTTACTTCGCACTGATAAAGAACGGGGGGGGGGAGGGGGCACTGTTCGTAGCACTCGCGTAATCCCTTTATATCGTTCGGCACTGTGATCGTGGGTGACTTGGCGTAGCACTCGCGTAATCCCTTTATATCGTTTGGCACTATGATCGTGGGTCACTTTGCGTAGCACTCGCGTAATCCCTTTATATCGTTTGGCACTATGATCGTGGGTCACTTTGCGTAGCACTCGCGTAATCCCTTTATATCGTTCGGCACTGTGGTCGGGGGTCACTTTGCGTAGCACTCGCGTAAGTCCTCTATGACGTTGGGGCACTGTGGTTGTGGATCCGAGGGTATTGGATCCGTCAAAAGTCTGGGTTGAAGTGCAGCAGACCTGGATTGGTCCTAGGCCTTGATTCTTTGAAAGGCCCGTGTCTGAAGGCGTTGGGCCTGGATTGGCTTCAGGCCTAGGTCCGTTGTAAGGCCTGCGTCTGAAGGCGTTGGGCCTGGATTGGTTTCAGGCCTAGATCCGTGAAAGGCCTGGGTCTGAAGGCGTTGGGCCTGGATTGGTCTTGGGCCTTGATCCTTGAAAGGCCTGCGTCTGAAGGTGTTGGGCCTGGATTGGTCTCAGGCCTGGATCCGTCGAAAGGCCTGTGTCTGAAGGCGTTGGGCCTGGATTGGTTTTAGGCCTAGATCCGTTGAAGGACTGCGTCTGAAGGCGTTGGGCCTGGATTGGTCTCAGGCCTGGATCCGTTGAAAGGCCTGTGTCTGAAGGCGTTGGGCCTGGATTGGTTTCGGGCCTGGATCCGTTGAAAGGCCTGTGTCTGAAGGCGTTGGGCCGTCCTGGATGGGCCTTATAATGTTGGGGCCTAATGATGCGTCGGGCCTTGTGTTGGGCCGTTCTGGATGGGCCTTATAATGTTGGGCCTAATGATGCGTCGGGCCGTCCTGGATGGGCCTTATAATGTTGGGCCTAATGATGCGTCGGGCCGTTCTGGATGGGCCTTATAATGTTGGGCCTAATGATGCGTCGGGCCGTCCTGGATGGGCCTTATAATGTTGGCTTCTTGGTGGAAGATTCTTGTAGAAATTGCTGCTAGTAGTAGTTAAAGTTGTTCGAAGAAGCTGGTGACTGAATGAATGAATGCTCTCTGATTTCTCCCCCGGCTTATATAGGGAGCCGTTGTTCTCCCATTGGTGCTTATTTCATGGGGGAGGAGCCTGTAAGATGTTTATTACCGGATGATGTCATGGTACACGGCGCCACTATGTCGGCGGGGGTAACATTGCCCCTGTTCTATTTTCCATCGGCCCGCACAAATTTCAAAAGTATTACGGTCCGCCTTTCATTCTGAGTTGTGCAGTCCTTATCTAGAGTATGACGTTAGAGAGTTGAAAAATGTGCACCTTTTAGAGATGTTAAAGTCACTAGATATATAAAGTACCGCAAACCTCCGCCATTTTTGGGCAAAAATTATTATTATTATTATAAATTTGGCGCCAAAATTGAATTGCTGTGTTAAATAAAAAATCAATTTAGTACTGTATTCTTAAAAGAACGCAACTGTATGAACATGCGTTAATAATTAAACCGCAGATAGTAAGGCAATTAATTAAAACAAGCAAGCACCGTTTTCATTATTTATTATTGTTGGTTTACTAAAGCACGCATTGCAACGCTGCGACTACTTTTTAAAATTGACCTGGTAGCCCCTTTGTCCAAATCGGACAAAACAAAATATAATCTACTTCGTATAAATATAGAAATAATATTATCTAATATATTATGACAATTTGGTATGTCAGGAGTATCAAATTTCGTCTTAATAATTGCTTTGAACTCATTTAATGATAAATCATTTTGTATCAATGAATTCGTACATTCACGGAAGTACAGTTCAATTTTTTTAATATATTGATACAAATCATTTGTTGCGAATTGGAGAACGTCAACTTTAAACTCCTTTAATTTCGATTTTTGTGGTTGACAACCAGATCAGGGTGTGCATTTGGAGTTAGTTTTTTCATGTCATCTGCTCTTGATTGTTCAAATTGGGAATCAGAAAAATGCACCTTACATAAGTAACTAAGTGTTATAACATGTGATCTGCTTTTACATATGTACTCACCTCACAAATCTTCGCATTTACCGGCACATTGTCTTGATTAATGTCACATAACCACACTTTTCTTCTGTCTGCATTCCTTTCACCACTGGGAAATGCAAATAAACGGAAACCTTTGGCGACACTGTTTTTGCAATTGATAATACAACAACCAGGCATAATTACACTTTATGTTGCCAACGGTGGGTTTATATGCAACGATGTCGCACGCTTAACCAAACTGAACACTACGTCTGCGTTTTCGAACGATTTGACAAGTGATTTGACGTTTGGCGGCCATGTTTGGGCAAAAGTAGCGCTTTCTCTCTCGCACTCTTTGGCCTTATGGATTGCGGTACTTTATATATCTAGTGACTTTAAGAGATGTGTGATAATGATGCCATCTATATGTGAGAAGGTTTATTATATATAGTGGATCTTAGAGTTATAATACGTAAACGAGGACTGGCAAAATATGATGGCTTTAAATATCAAAAGCAAATTTTACTAGGACTTTATTTTAATATATTTCTAATTAGATTTAGTATGTATAGTATTTTAACCATCTTACCATTGCTTTAAGATGTCAGATTAGAAAATAAATACAAGCTTACGATATAGTTTTTTTCTGTTTTATTTATGTATCACGTCGATCCTTTGCTAAATAAGAAAGTAATATATGTGATAAATAAAATTAGATCGATAACACCCTGTTTATGATAGAGTCTGATAGAACTAAGAAACTCACAAAATTGTTATTGTTCGTAGGTAGAAATGTGCCCATTTTATTTAAGGGATTAGGATCCACACAATATAAATATACCGGGTGTCTGTTTAAGCTCGGCCACCGGCCATATCTCGGCAACCGTTTATCGTACAACCTCGCGGAAAAAATCTTGATAGTAAAATGAATGACGGGAATTTCAACAAAAATCTTTTTAAGTTTCCAAAATGATCGCAAGGGGGCGCATTTCTCAAGATGAATTAAAAATTCGATAATTTTTCATTAAATTCTAGATTAAGATATTTTAAAAAATTTACTAGCAAAATTTTTAGATGTTTTTATACAACTTTCATTTGAAACTTTTTGGTCTAACTCCCATACGAAGGGGAGAGTGGAGGGGGTAATATCTGCGCACAAAAGTAGGGATAACTTTGGTTTGCCCCAACGGATTTTAATGTTTCTAGGCTCATTAGATAGAGAATTTTACAAAGAATTGAAGGATATGTAGCACGAAATTACGTGGTTGTCAAAGAAAATAACAGGGGGCGCTGTTCTCAATATATGTATATTTCTTGTTTTTTCTTTAAAATTTCAAATGGAACGGCATATTTTTAATATCGTAATATTGAAGCACATAAAAAACTGAAGAGAGTGATGAAAACCGGAAGTTGCTCCCTTTTTTGTTGACGAAGATAAAGTAATACGAAAACAATCCAGAAAAATAAAACTCTTTAAATATAAATTTATTTATTTATTGGGAGTAATATTTTTATTTTAATTTTAAGAGAGTCTCTAGACATATATATGTATAGTACGTTTTCACTTGAAATTTCATCATACTCTTCGTTAAATGTATTTATTTCAATCTTTTTATCGATTTTTTAATTCATTGCATATGTTACGTTAGATTCTCCTTTTAAATGTTTTTAAATACTCTTGCTATTATTTTTTAAATATCATTTCTTATCCTTTCGAACATTGAAATAAAATAATAATAGTGAACAGTATAGTTAGCTTTTTTTTTTAAATTTTCATCATACAACATGGCATGCACAGTGATAGGTTGGCCATGAAAATCGAAATGCAAAGATATTAGTGTCACTTGTAGTTAAACTTTTTGTACGTATTTAGCAAATTAAGTCTTTTTGGACACCTGCACATAATTATTAAGTTTGTAAAATGTTGTATTCTAACGTTGAAGCTTATGACATGATCAGAATGTATTTTCAATGCTTTGAAAATGCATTCCTGCTTCGGGGAAATATTCCCTAAATTATCCCGAAAGAAGACATTATTGAGTTTTTATTCACATTGCCAGATGTTCTTGATGTTTATTTATGGAGCAGAATAAAAGACATACATAGTTAATCACAAAAATCCGAGTACAATAATTGTTGCCTCCGAAATGGAAGTAACTCTGCTCTCTACTAATCGACAAGTAAACGTGTATTGAAAATGAAGGTGAACACTTTGAACATTTGTTAAGTTGAAGTTTTTTCTTTTTTTTTTTGTACTTTCTGATTTAAATATATTTTCTTTTCCTTTATATTACTTGGTCAATATATTTTCTTATTTATGTTTAGGTATATAATAGATTCTTTTATTTACTTTCATTTCAGGCGGGGATGATTTAGATATCAATTTGAGTACCCTTTCGTTACTCATGAGTAAATGATTTGATTATAACTAATGCATTATATTATATTGTTCTTTTTTCTCGTTATTGTCTACTTAGTTCATGAGTTATGGAAATTATTTTTGCTGTTTTTCTATAATTAGATCTACTTATATCAGTTGTGTGATAAAGATATATTATTATTATTATTATTATTATTATTATTATTATTATTATTATTATTATTATTATTATTATTATTATTATTATTATTATTATTATTATTATTATTATTATTATTATTATTATTATTATTATTATTATTATTATTATTATTATTATTATTATTATTATTATCATTATTATTATTATTTTATTTCAATGCCTAAAAAGGCAAAATAGTTAGAGAATTTGAAAACATTTAAGAAGAGAATCTAATGTAACATATGCAAGAATTAAAAATCGGTGAGAAGATGGAAATAAATACATTTATGGAAGACTATGATGAAAATTCAAATGAAAGCGAACTATACACTGTCTAGTGACACTTAAAATTAAAATAAAGTTATTACTCACAATAAATAAATAAATTTATATTAAAAATTGTTTATTTTTTTTTGGATTGTCTTCGTATGACTATATCTTCGTCAAGAAAAAAGGTAGCAACTTCCGGTTTTCATCATTCTCTTCAGTTTTTTATTTTCTTCAATAGTACTATATTAAAAATATGCCATTCTATTTAAAATTTTAAAGAAAAAACAAGTAATATACATACATTGAGAACAGCGCCCCCTATTATTTTCTTTGAGAACCCAGAAACATTAAAATCCGTTTGTGCAAACCAAAATTATACCGACTTCTGTACGCAGGCATACCCCCCTTCCCCCTCTTCCCTTCGCATGGGAGTTAGATCAAAAAGTTACAATTGAAAGTTGTATAAAAACGTCTAAAAATTTTGCTAGAAAAATTTTCAATCTATCTTAATCTAGAATTTAATGAAAAATTATCGAATTTTTAATTTATCTTGAGAATTGCGCCCCCTTGCGATCATTTTCGAAACTTAAAAATATTTTAATTGTAATTTCCGTCGTCCATTTTACTATCAAGATTTTTTCCGCGAGGTTGTACGATAAACGGTTGCCGAGATATGGCCGGTGGCCGAGCTTAAACAGACACCCGGTATATATATATTTCTTGACAAACATCAGTACATCAGCTCACCGAAGGATTGCGTAGGTTTTCAAGTTACATCAACTCTCACAACCTCGTCCCAGAAGACGCAAAGATTTTATAGCTCACCAAGTTCTACGGCAAGTAACATGAGCCTCATATGTATTTCCCTTTTGCATCATAAACTATGCATTTTGTCGTTTAACCAATTTTCCAGAAAACTTGTATTATTTCACATCACTTGTGTCATACGTACTAAAAATGCACTTTATATCTTTTCCTCATAATAACTTAATATTTGAAAAAGATGTAATATCATTTAAAAAAAAGGGATAAGTACAAGGTGCCTCAATGAAATAGGAAATTTTAAAACTCATGTGTATAAATAAATTTTTAATTTTGTGTCTAGAGTTTTCTGCTATTTTATTATTTAAATCAGGTTGGCATAAAATAAGAAGTTTAATACTACACACTTGTTGACGCTTGCAAATGGCTTAGTTTGTCTTGAAGTTTATATAATTTGGACGCCCAACCCATTAAATAATGAAACTGAAAAAATAGCTGTGAGACATATATGTGAATTTTAAATTTTATATTAATTTTATGTTTATTGTGGACTTCTGCAGCTTTGGATCTGTATTTTATTAGTTTGCACACATATTTTTTTACATATTATGAATGAAGGTCACAGAAAAAAATGTCTTATGTGGGTTGGTTGCTTTATGCAATTTATAGAAAGTACTATCGGAGTGAAAATCAAAATGATCCATAATATTTATTTTTGTACAAAAAATAAAAAACAAAGCTAACGTGAAACTAAATTAAAATTTCTTCAACTTCAAAGTCAGGAGTTCCAGTAAAACCATCGATATCATCTTCTTATCCTTCCTCATCTTGTAGGTTTTTATAAGAATGTTTGGAATCCTGAGGTATCAGATGCATTATCGATTTAATGTCTTGCAGCTTTGGTATAGATATCTTTTTCCCATCTCGCCACATGGGAAACAGAGCATCTGTGAAGGATTTTTGAGGTGGGTCTACCAGCCTGCTTTTTCTTTATATCTACTTCAAAATATGATTCATCATCAAAACTCTGCTTCAAAAATATTGAAATGCCTAAAGTCTTAATGAAGATTTCACTACACACTTCGATATTTTTGAGCTGGTAATGTCTTGAAAATTGTCTTGATATTATTCCTTGTCCACACTTTCTTATTATAATTTCCTCTCTTACTAAAACACCTATAGAAGCCGTTTGAGTATCATAAGTACCCAATTCCCAATATTTCTTAAACTGTTCGTGTCTCTTCTCCTTAGTTATTATTGTGTAACATTTCCTAACACATTTACATTGAAAAGATTCACCGAAAGCTTTTTATCTATAGTTTTTCCTTTATAATCAAAATGACATTCACCTCTATTTTTTGCTGCTTTATTTTCCGCTCTGCTCATATTTTCGTACTTCCTTTTTCTTCCCTTTTTGGATCTTCCTTTCGAAGTATTATGTACATCATTAATTTCTGGTTCTTCTTCGGACCCAAGCTCTAATTCTGACGTTGGCAACTGACTTTTTCAGGCGATAATAAGTATTTCGGATCTTTATCGGAATCGTTTCCATCATGATATTCTTGATCACTATCTTCCTAAAAATAAACTTTTATATTATAGTAAAACGTAACCTACAATGTATTTCTGAGTATTTACCTTGCTGGTGCTGCCTTTGACCATCGCTAATATGCGTTTTCCTCTTGACCCATCTATATCGATAAGATCGATAAGAACGATACGATTTCAAAACGCTGAGCTTGCTGTTTTATTGTATCTTTAAATCAAATGACATATTTATTAATGTCACTATGACACTGTCAAAATAATTTTTGAAGGTTAAGGTTGTGTTACGAGATTGATAATATGGCTTAAGTACAGACATATGTTTTCTATCTCAATGCCAACTTCGTCCTAGAAACTTTATGATATCACGATATATAAGGAAATAATAAATAACGTACCTTAGATTATCTTAATTGCTACCTGCCTAAAGTATATGTAACTTACGTAAAGCTCTTTGGAGAAATAATTATCATTATCGTGAATTATATATTTAACATAACCTAAGTTTTCTCGTCTATTAAAGAAAAAAGTTAAAAATGTTGTAATAAGAACTAATAACTTTTAGACAAATCTTGTATTACGGTTAAAAGGCATGACGAAAAAACATTTTATCAGTTGGGTTAACATTTTAGATGTTGACTCAAGGTGCAGGAAATTGACAAATTGAAAACTGTGGTTTTTACAAAGCACTCAATTGTAATGTGATAATATCCTTTCGAACACTATAACTACATAACAAATTTAGAAAAGTAAAATAAAAATAGTCAAATGTTGCTATAGCTCCAAATAAAAAAAATCTATTTGTATCTCTTCCGGTAAAACTTACTTAAAGATTGTATTATATATAGAGTTAACACGTCAATTAAATTACCTTATTTTAGACAGGTTTTGCCGTAGTTTTTTGTGTATTATCTGCGAAATACCATCCATCTTAGCAGCAACACTAGAATATCCATTCGAAATTCGTCAGTATCTTCTTCCTTTGAAATGTAAATAACGACCTTTATAAGCTCTCCTTTGGCTTCCGAAGCCAAGACCGTTCTTTTTTAATCATACAAGTGTATCTAAATAGTTTAAAGTACGCTTAATTCACAAAAGTTGTATTAATCATAACAAGTTTGTGGTAATATTTCGCAGACACTGGTTTTTGTATTAATATTTAAAAGACTATTATAATTTTAATTGGAGGCTGAAATACTTAAATTGTTTCACGTAACACACCCAGAAGAATTTTATATACCGTGTGGCCGCCGTTCATAGCGCGATGCATGTATTAGTAACTACTGGTCGACTATAAATGGGTGTGCCAACTTGAATTGCCACACCGACAGCGGGCGTATAAGTTATACGTATAAATGTATTCGTAGGCAAATCAAGTGAAGAGCAGTGTAATAGGTATTGCGTTCCCGTTGTAAGTAATTATTTGTAGTTGTTTGAAGCATCAGATAATCACTGATAATATGTCAGTGAAGTAACTCATCACAGCTTCATAAACAACATAAAAGAGCAAAAATAAATAATAAATAACTCCTAGACTTTAAAATAAAAAAAACTTCTTAACTAAAATAATATTTTTCAACAAATATTATAATCTAAAAACTCAACTATAATAAAATACTGAAACATAAAATATTTACTTCTTAAAACAGAATTGTAATTCAACATTGCAATTAACCTGTAATTAGCTAAAAAAATGTTATTCTTAAGCAATAATAAAACTCGAACTGACGCCCATATGTGGAAGCGACTGCCCGACTACACCGTATAAATGTCGATTTTTTGGACAAATACGAGTGCATCATAGGCATATGCGAAATACTAGCCCTGTTGTAATCCAGTATAACACTGCGTCTACTTGTTTACCGTTCTAATACACAGGCATCTCTATCTGTTTCGCTTACTCTACAGGTATCGCGATAATGCAGACGCACGCGGTCTTATGGTATGTACACACAAGATGTTTCAAAATTGCAGCGGTCACGACACAAATCTGTTACCCTTTGACAAAAGAAAACAATATGTATTAATAATCTAAATGTTCTATATAATATAATATTTTATAAAAATCTATAATAGCATATAATCCACATAGCATCATACAAAAATAGTAAACTAATATTTTTAAAGAAACACGAATGTTATGTATAACACAAAAAATATATTATATCTTAAAAATACTTCGTGTTGTCACTAATTTTATACATATTATTTATTCTCAATATCTTTGTAGAATTTGATGATGGAATAAAGAAAAAAGGAAACTTGTGTGGTATATATATATATGTATATATACATTATATATATATTTAAGAAAAAGCAACTGAAGTCAACACTTTATTATATATATATATAAATATATATATTATAGTGAAGAACTATTTCTATCTGTCAGATAAGATTCGGTTAGTGGACCAATAGAGAAAATCAATACGACTATACACATATACCGCCTGTGTCAAGAAACATTAGCCATAGCAGAGCTGTGTATACTTATATATGTATGTACAATGTATAGATACCGCGCTGGGACGTATTATATACATACGTATAAACTGATTCGCTATGGCTAATGGTAACTAACACAACCGGTATGTTTGTTTCCTACATATTTGAAACATCCTGTATATACAAAATATCATAATAATCATATTTTAGGATATAGCAGATGCAATGTGAATTATGTCAGAGCTAAAAAAAGACAGTGCGAAATTAAAGATATAGAGAGCAAGTTATACATAAAGGACCCTTTAGGCAATCTGACGTTCTAAAATTAGCACTAATTCCATTGAATTATTTTTTTTTTAACAGAGAGCAACTTTCCACGAACATATTTTTTACATTTAAGGTTATTTAAATATACCTATTATTTAAATAATATAATTTTGAATGCTTCTTATTTGGTAGTATCGAAACTAAAATTTGCTAACAATAAATTCAAAAAATAAATACGTACATTTATCCGATAAAATAACCGGATGATAACACCTCCAGAAAATCAACACTTTCTCAAAACTTTTCATCCTTGCTACAAAAATATACCTAGCCACACTGAAATTCTTTAAATTTTCATAGGTATTCACTTTTATATACTAAGCCGGCTATCAACACCAAGATATCATGAAAAAAATGGTATCGTCTATATTGGAATTGTCAATCAATTATCTTATGATATTTTTAGCATTATTCGCCATATTTGATACAAACCATCTTTTATTATACGAAAAACGCACCACGGCATTAATAATCCGATTTCAGTAATTCAAAAACCACATAAGACAGGTGTATAAATACTACAAAATTGTATAATTTATATATTTTTTTAAAATGCAATTTTTGACAAGCGTTAACTATCGCTCATTTTTTCTTTAAATAGCAACAATTTTTTTTTTCAGTTTGGTAGAGATATTTTTTTCTGATTACAATGGTGTGATTCAACTGTATTTTGTAAAATATTTCTGTTAAGAAATTATGTTTTTTCTAAAATTTTCAAGTGTCCTGCGGAATCCAATAGCGCACAAAACAAGAACTGTCATTTATGAATTGTCAGCTTGTTTGGTTGTATTATTTCTTGCATTTTTATTATTATTTTGTTATCATTTTGTTATTTTATTATGGATAACAATCAATTAATTGATATGGTGCGTTTTTCGAGTGCCATAAAAACTCTGATCAAGCAGTACGTATTTACGCAGCTCGCTTTCCCGATAGAGAAGTTCCTGACCGTCAGAAATTGAGAAGAATTGAACGAAATTTAAGAAATCACGGAGCTTTTAAGAAACCAAAGCAAGATGGATGCAAATTTTGTGAAAATGTTGAATTAGATGTTTAGAAAATTCAAGAACTTCAACTCGGAAAATCGCACATAACATTGGCACGTCAAAGGACACTGTTCATAAAATCTTAAAAAACCACACATTTATACCGTACATACAATCATCATCTCGCGCTGGATGTTACTGTACCTAATGCGAAGCGACCAAAGCAATTCACTTTCTCGTCTAATACCACCAAACGTTACAATTTTCGTATGGCCAACTACATTAAGCTCTACTCAGACTTATCTTCTGCAGATTGGTCCTTTCTGGATGACTGTGTCAACGTCAATACAGCCGTTGATACTTTCTATAATAAAATATATACTATTTTCGATGAGTCTTTTCCTGTCTCTCGTTCGAACTATAAAAGTCATGGTTCTCGTCTGCCATCAAGAGAAACTTGAAGTTGAAGTTGTACTACCACAGAAAATGGAAGGCTACCCAAAATAATTATTTTAGGCTGGAGTTTCGGAGACTTCGTCGACATGTAAAGGCTGAGATTAAAACTGGGTACGCCTAATACATTCACACCACAGAATCGAACCTAATTAACGATCCGCGTGCTTTTTGGCAGTTCGCTCGCTCTAAGCAGGGTGTAAGCAGGATTCCTGGTAGGGTGCATGATTCGGGCAATGCGTATGAAGATCCACATTCTATTGTGAATGCATTTGCTGCTGCTTTCTCTGATACCTTCTCGCCAGAATCACTGAGCTTTGAATTGCCTGATATAAACTCAAATTTGCCACCGCTGTGCTTGCTCTCTGTTTCGGTAGATGAGGTGGTCCGTGCAATCAAGAGATTAAGAAATAAATCAACAGCTGGTGAAGATTCTATACCTAGTTTTTTAGTAAGGGATTGCGCTTACATTTTTGCTGCGCCCTTATGTAAGATTTTCAATTTGGCTATCAGAACGTCCATCTTTCCCGATGTCTGGAAGATTGCCAGAATTTCGCCAATTTTCTAGAAAGGTGACAGTTCAGACATTCGAAATTACAGGCCTGTAGCAGTTATCTCTACATTTGCTAAGGTGTTTGAGACGTTGATCTACCAGTGCATCTTCTATGGAGCTAAAACTTTTCTTTCGACTTCACAACACGGATTTATGCCCGGCAGGTCTACCGCAACCAATCTAACGCTGATATCCCAGGAAATAGCAAAGAACCTGGATGAGGGTGTCCAGTTGGATGTAATTTATACGGACTTCTCACGTGCGTTTGATTCGATTGATCACCACATTTTATTGGAGAAACTGAGTTTTTTTGGTATTGGCGAGTCATTCCTTGGTTTACTGCGTTCTTATTTGCTAGGTTATAGGGTGAACTACGTTTATTTTAATGGATACAGGTCTCGTCCTTTTCTCTCTACATCTGGTGTGCCCCAAGGATCGAATTTGGGTCCACTCCTATTCAATATCTATATTGACGACCTCATTAAGTTGATTACTTGTCCCGTGTTGGCTTACGCAGATGATATTAAAATATACAATACCATACGCTCTTCGTCTGACATTACACTTCTGCAGGACAATCTTAATTACATACAGCAATGGTGTTTGCGCAATAATCTTCTCCTGAATACTGATAAGTGTTTTGTTGTGTCATTCTCAAGGAAGATCTGTAGGGTTGAATCCCAATACGTGATTGATAATGTCAGCATTTCCCGACAGTCAACAATTAAAGATTTGGGTGTAACATTCGATGAGAAATTTATACTTTCCAACCATGTCCTATCTATCACGAGTGCAGCCTATAAGTCCCTCGGTTTTATTATTCGGATCTGCAGGGATTTTCATAATATTGATGCAATTAAGACTCTGTACTTTGCTTATGTTGTATCCAAGCTCGAGTACGCAGTTAATGCTTGGTATCCCCTCTACGGTGTGCAGATTGACCTCATAGAACGTGTCCAGCGAAAATTTTTGAAGTACCTCTCATATAGGAGCGACGGGCACTATCCTGCGCGTGGTGTTGATTATGGTGAATTGTTGGAGGCGCACGGCTTCACTTCGTTGGGAGAAAGAAGAAAAAGCATAAGTATGTCCTTTGCACTGAACGTCCTCACAAATAGGATCGACTCACCCGACCTTCTCTCCAGGATGGATGTCCATGTACCGCGTCTCCATTCAAGGCATCACTGGCTCCTCTGGGTCCCGACGGTTCGGACAAATGTTTTATGGAAGGCGCCTCTGGTACACGCAGCGAGAAATTTCAATTTTTTTAATGTAGATTTGCCTTAGCTTCTATGCATTTGTACTTATAATAGTTAATTTTGTACCCTTTGTGGATGTAATCTGTTGAGTATTTAATAAATATTATTATTATTATTATTATTACATCCCACAAAAAGTACAAGCTTTGTATAAAAACGATCCAAATCGACGATACCAGTTTTGTGTTGTCTATTTAAACATGTTACGTCACGATAGGCTGTTCTACAGAAATGTGACTTGGTGCGATGAGCAATAATGGCGTTTACAATAGAAATATTCACAGTTATTGCATTCAACAAAATCCTAGAATTATTGTTGAAACCAATCGACAACCGAGATTCACCATAAATGTGTGGTGTGGTATTTTGGGTGACAGATTGATTGGACCCTTTTTCATTGATGGCACTCTAAATCAGGACAAATATCACCAACTACTAATTGAAAATTTGGACAATTTCTTGACTGAATTACCTCTTGCAGAGTTGAATAGAGTGTTTTTCCAGCAACATGACGCTACACCACATAATGCTAGGATTAACATTTATCTGGTTGAATGCTAAATTTGGCCAAAAATGGATGCGCGTTCACCTGATCTATCGCCACTCTATTTTTGGCTACGACGCTATGTTCAAGACCGTGTCTATTTAACCCCCCCCCCCCCCCCCCGAGAATGAGCATGTTTTATGACAGAGAATTATTCATACATGTCGAGAGATACCTCCTTTTTTAATCTTGAATGCTACATATAGGGTAACTAGGTGTCACCTTTGTATTCAGCAAGGTGGAAGGCATTTTGAGCAATATTTATAATAATTATGGTTTGTTACGATGTTTTATTTTGACGTTAATACAATTTTCCATTGTTTGTATTCCACGGCACACTTAAACTTTTTTTTAAAAAAATAAAATTATTTCCCAAGAATATTTTACAAAATCAAATTGAATCACACCATTGTATTCAGAAAAAATATCTCTACCATATTGTAAAAAAAAAAGTGTTGCTATTAAAAAAAATGAGTATCGCTTGTCAAAAATTACATATTAAAAAAAATAAAAATTATACTATTTTGTAATATTTCTACACCTGTCTTATGTGGTTTTAGAATTACGTGTGCGTTTTTCGAAAGACATACTGTATATAACTAGATGACTTAATAATAGTTATTATAAGTAAATATTAACATTTTATAGTAATATAAGATTTTACAGGATATTATTTATGTATATTATTTTCTTTATATCTAGATATAAGATGTTATTACGGTAAGGAGATTTAAATTTTGCTTAAAATATAAGTCTTTTTTTCGGTCGCTCTTCTCTACTAAGGCTGTTGAAAACTGCTACACCTAGAAGCACTAGTTCCGCAATTGTTAATTACTTTTATATGGCTTTAAGGTTCTTAAATTATTTAATTTTATATTCGGAGATGTATTTCGGATTTCACTTGAATACATACACAATTTGCTTAGCTTTGATGCCACATGCTATCTTTATTTTATTCTGGGTAAATTTCGTGTTAAATCTGGGGATCAAACTCTGCGGTAATATTAAGTGATGGATGCTAGCGCTACGCATCCATCACTTAATATTACTACAATTAATAGTCTCGTTACCTTCTCAGTCTAATGTGTACATACTATTATATTTCCATAAGCCTTCATATATTCTTGCCAGTTCATATTGTTTAGTTTATTATACATTAAGAATATCATCATGTATGTGATAATTGCCCTACTCTAAATAGATTTTATTTTCGTTTGCAATAGTTTGAGGTGCGAGCTTCCTGAAACGGACTGAAAACACTGTCATAGTGTTGCCACCTTCTTCTTCTTCTTCATAAAGGTAAAGGCTAATAGCCTTAATCACAACGACGACATTCTGAGAGAAGGAAGCTTGTGTAATTGCCCGGAGTGTTTCAAGTTATTTTAAGTAAATATTAACATTTTTATTGTAATATAAGTAAGCCTTACTGGATATTATATACATACAAATGTATTGAAAAAATCAATGAACTTGCTTTCTTGGCAGTAGCTGCTACTGCCAAGAAAGCTAGTTATACTCGGCAAAGAATTTTAATATGATATATATATATATATATATATATATATATATATATATATATATATATATATCGGGACAGGATAGACATGAACCAAATAAATGCAGGATCCATCGTTACGGAGACGGACAAAATGAAAGTAACTAAATACAAAAGCATCCTATACATACCAAACCTAACCAACAAAATCAAAATGTTGTTTCAAGATGTTATCCCCATTACCTACACACTTACCAACACCGTAAACAAATTATTTACACCGTTAAAAGACAAAATATGCACACTTGCAAACAGCAATGTTGTTTACCTATTACAATGTGACTGTGGTAAATACTATGTAGGCCAAACGAAACAACGTTTGAAAGAACGCAACGCGCTGCATGTAAGTGACGTAAAGAGGTACCCGCAAAGGTGTACTTTAGCTTCCCACCTGAGCAGTACCAATCACAACATTACCTTCAACAACATCCAGATCTTATTTCATGAAAGTAACTTATCCAAAAGACTCTTTCTAGAAACTCTAGCTATAAGAACAGTCAATCCCAATATCAATAGCCGAAACGACTGCAGCAACTTTAGTAGTATCTATTCAGCGCTAATTCCACACATGACGCGTAGCATCACAGCCAAATACAAAAAAACACATCCTTAGACAACGGAATAATAATAGGGCTTCATCTTCAGTGGGAGGTAGGGACGTTCTTGACTGGGGCCTGGATACACACCTGTTGCGTTATTTTTCCTTGTATTATTTCGATAGTAAAAACACAGCGAATAAAAATACGGCATGTGTACATTGGTTTCATACCTGCTACGTTATATCTTTTATATGTATGGACAAATATAACGCAGATCTTTATATTTTATACTTTTAATTGTATGACGTCCTAATTTTAATGAATTTTATAAGCGTAGTGAATTTGTTTTTAATATGTAAAATTTGTAAATTATACACAACGCTGTGATGTTGGTTTAATATGTTAAAACCTATAATGTTTACACAACACGGATGTTATGTGAGTATTGTCTTAACACGATGTAATTATTGAATAACTGATTTCTTTGTTTTTTTTATATAAAAAAAAATAGGTCTGATGAAGATTTGAAATAAAATCGAAACGTCACAATACATCAAATTATTGTGTTTAATTTGATTACAAACCCATAATTCTGTTTTAAAACAGTAATTTCAATTTATCTATATATATATATATATATATATATATATATATATATATATATACCGGGTGATAGTAAAATGGACCATGGGAATTACAACAAAATTATTTTGAAGTTTCCAAAATGATCGGAAGGGGACGCAATTCTCAAAATGAATTAAAAAAATTTGATAATATTTCATTAAATTCTAGATTAAGATAGATTAAAGTTTTTACTAGCAACATTTTTAGACGTTTTTATACAATTTTCATTAGAAACTTTTTGATCTAAATCCCATACGAAGGGGAGGGTGCCCCCCTCCACCCTCCCCTATGTCTGCGTACAAAAGTAGGTATAATTTCGATTTGCCCCAACGGATTTTGAATGTTTCTGGGCTCATTAGATAGAGAATTTTACAAGGAATTGAAGGATATGTAGTACAAAATTACGTCGTTGTCAGAAAAAGTAACAGGGGGCGCTGCTTTCAATTTATGTATATCACTTGTTTTTTCTTTAAAGTTATAAATGGAACGGTATATTTTTAATATCGTAATACTGAAGCACATAAAAAACTGAAGAGAGTGATGAAAACCGAAGACAATCCAGAAAAATAAAAAAATTTAAATATAGATTTATTTATTTATTGGGAGTAATAATTTAATTTCTAGACAGTGTATAGTTCGTTTTTACTTGAATTTTTATCATACTCTTCCATAAATGTATTCATTTCAATCTTTTTATCGATTTTTTAATTCATTGCATAACGTTAGATTCTCCTATTAAATGTTTTCAAATTCTCTAGCTATTATTTCTTAAATATCATTTCTTGTCCTTTCCAATATTGAAATAAAATAATAATAATACTGAACAGTGTAGTTTTTTCTTTTAAATTTTCATCATACAACATCGCATGCACCGTGATACTAAATTCCATTGTTATGAGATTTCCAAGGTGGGCCATGAAAATCAAAATGTAAAAATATTACTGTGTCTTATAGTTAAACTTTTTGTGCGTATTTAGCAAATTAAGCCTTTTTGGACACCTGCACATAATTATTACGTTTGAAAAATGTCATATTCTAACGTTGAAGCTTATGACATGATCAGAATGTATTTTCAATGCTTTGAAATTGCATTCTTGCTTCCCGGCAATATTCCTTAAATTATCCGGAAAGAAGACATTATTGAGTTTTTATTCGCCTTGCGAGATAGTCTTGATTTTTATTTATGGTGCAGAATGAAAGACATAGTTTATCACAAAAATCCGATTACAACAACTGCTGCCTCCGAAATTGAAGTAACTGCCCTCTACTAATCAACAAGTGAACATGTGTATCATAAATAATGGTAACACTTTGAACATTTGTTATGTTGAAGTTTTTTTTTTTTGTTTTTTTTTTTGTACTTTCTGATTTAAATATATTTTTTTTCGTTTATATTACTTGGTCAATATATTTTCTTATTTATGTTTAGGTATAATAATAGGTTTACTTACATTCATGTTATAGGCCGGGATGAATTAGATATCAATTTTTGTACCCTTTCGTTACTAATAAGTAAATGATTTATTTATAACTAATGCATTATATTATATTGTTTTTTTTCTCGTTATTGTCTACTTAATTCATGAGTATGGGAATTATTTTTGCTGTTTACCTATAATTAGATGTTGGGTAATAAAGATATATTATTATTATTATTATTGTTATTATTTTATTTCAATGTCTAAAAGGAAAAGACATGAAATTTAAAAATAACTAGAGAATTTGAAAACATTTAAAAGGGGAATCTAACGTAACATATGCAGTGAATGACAAAATCGGTGAGAAGATTGAAATGAATACATTTATGGAAGAGTTTGATGAAAATTCAAGTGAAAACGAACTATATATACACTGTCTAGAGACTCTTAAAATTAAAATAAAACTATTACTCCCAATAAATTAATAAATTTATATTTAAAAATACCCCCCTCCACCCTCCCCTTCGTATGAGACTTAGATCGAAAAGTTTCAAATGAAAATTGTATAAAAACGTCTAAAAATGTTGCTAGTAAAAATTATAATCTATCTTAATCTAGAATTTAATGAAAAATTATCGAATTTTTAATTCATCTTGAGAATTGCGCCCCCTTGCGATCATTTTGGAAACTTGAAAATATTTTTGTAGAAGTTCCCGTGGTCTATTTTACTATCAAGATATTTTCCGCCAGGTTGTACGATAAACGGTTGCCGAGATATGGCCGGTGGCCGAGCTTAAACAGACACCCGGTATATAAATTTATTTGTTTCTGGATATAAAATGTTAATACGGTAAGGATATTTAGATTCTGCTTAAAAAATAAGAGTCCTTTTTCACATCGCTCTTCTCTACTAAGGCTTTTGAAAATTGCTACACCTACTAGTTTTCTAACTAGAAGCACTACTTCCGCTATTGTTAATTACTTGTACATGGCTTTAAGGTTCTTAATTATTTAATTTTATATTCGGAGATATATTTCGGATTTCACTTGTATATTCAATCTGCTTAGCTTTGATGCCACATGCTTTCTTTACTTTATTCTATGTAAATTCCGTCTTAAACTCACTTACGACTTATAATATGATGTAATCGTACAAGTCATACAAGATGGGCCAGAGGAATTGCATGTAGGAGCTATTTCAATCATTCCAGCTTCCATAGAAAATGAGTATTTGTAGATCAAACTCTGTGGTAGTAATAAGTGATGGATGCGTAGGACTAGTCTTGTTACCCTATCAATGTATTGTGTACTTATAATTATATTTCCATGAGCCTTCAAATATTCTTTCCAGTTCATATTGTTATTAATACCATGCTATTCAAGTCTGTTATACATTAAGAATTTCATCATTCATTATTAGCTTTCATAACGACGACATTGTGAGGAGGAAGCTGGTATAATTGCCCAGAGAATTTCTAAGGCCCAATATCAACAATGTTACCTGCTTTTCGATCCATTTAAATTAAAGTAATTCACTGCAATTAATAAGAAATACCCAATATCTCTAAATTTAATTAATATATCGCCTAAAATGTTTAAAAGCTACAATTAGAAGCCCTATCTCTCTAGACTTCAACAGTATATAGTACTTCAGGTTTATAGTGGCCATAGCCTTTGTGTCCTTAATAGAATCTATGACTAGTCCTTATAAATCCGACGATATACGTATATATATCATACATACCACGAGTTTATCATGTGCCGATTATGAAAAATTTGTATATATATCCACACCAAGCCAAGCGTACATACGAGGTAGGCGCCATAAATTCTCGGCCTGATATACAAAAAAGAAACTTGGAACAATATAAGAATTTTTTTTTCAATGTAATCTCCCCTGACTTCTATACATTTATTACAACGATTAATTAATAATGCGATGCCCTTGTAAAAATAATCTGAAGTTTTTCCATCAAATTGTTCTATAACAGCTGCTTGCAACTCACTGTCGTCCTTAAAACTACGTCCCCTAAGGTCTTTTTTTAAATTAGAAAACAAAAAAAAATCACAAGGGGCCATATCCGGACTATACAGTGGATGTTCCAATTCTAGAAAGCCGTATTCGCGGATGGCAGCTTGTGAAATGGTGGCAGTATGCACGCGAGCATTGTCGTGCAATAGCCGCACAGCTTTTGTCAATTTTCCACGGCGTTTTGCACGAATATTGTCGCTTAATTTATACAATAAAGACGCATAATATGTGCCGTTCACACTTGTATTGCGTTCATTAAAGTCAATTAGCAAAATGCCCTTACAATTCAATTGTGGCCATCACCTTTTTCGTTGATTAAACGACTTTCGCCTTTCTGGGAGGAAGTTCATCAGGTCGCCGCCATTCCACTTTCTTTTCGATATAGGATCGTAAAACAAAACTATTGTTTCATCCCGCGTGACAATGGACACCAAAATCAGTTTTGGGTCGTCTGCACACATATTTAAAAACGACTGCGCACATTCGACTCGACGTTCACGTTGGAGAGCAGAAAGAAGTCGCGCTACCCATCTAGCAATAATTTAATTCATACCCAAATGGTCATGGAGAATTCGGCGAACATTTATTTCGGAAATGTTTGTTATCACTGCTAATTACTTCACTTTCAAACGGCGATCTTCTAGCACTAAATGTCCAATAATTAAAATTTGTTGAGGAGTTATCACTTCAATTGGTCGACCCGATCGATCAGCACCTTCCAGTGATTCTGGTACCCAAACGGAAACATTTTGCCCACTTTTTTACAGTTGAATACGAAGGAGATGAATTACCGTAAACGCCGTTTAAACGTTGTTTAATGTGATGAGGTGTATGCCCTTCTTTTGTTAAAAATTTAATGACCGCTCGGTACTCAATTTTTGTTACTTCAGACATTTTCGCGTGCTAGTCACGTTGGTTGGCTGGTTACTAAAAACTACTAGGCTTCGAACCGTCATATTTATAGCGTACACCTCGCGTATGTGCGTGCATGTATAAGCCTGTCAGGCCGATAATTTTTGGCGCCTACCTCGTGCATCTCATCATCTCTACATTCTTTACCCAAGTGCAACGTACACATGTCGAATTCCCGTAAATTATGTGAGGACCTGTGGAATATGTCCATTCAATAACACGGCAATAGAAGTCAAGATATATAAAATATAACACGTAATACTTGTAGCAGTTTGTTTTGTTACAACCCTTATTTAGTTCCTGTTTTTTCTACAAAAATATGACATTTAAAAAATATGCAATTCCTCTGGCCGATCAAGTATTAAAAATAGGCTTATATAAATATAATCAATAAGAAAGTATTAACAGAAATATATTTAATACATTGTATACGGCATTTTAAAACAATCATCATACGATACAAATTCCATTACATCACCACATTCGTGGAGAAAGCAAGGGTAAAACGATTTGAGAAAGTTTGTCCATCCTTTTCTAGATTGTCCGGATATATAATTAGGTAAGTGTACAACATTAAAAACTTTAAATAAAAAATCGAATGGATAGTGTTATATTAAATTAAACTTAACTTAATGTAAGGAAAGCACAATGTGCCCATTGTTTAAGTTAAAGTAATTGTTACCTTGTCTAATTTATTATATTTTAATATAGAATTATCTTACAGAATAGGTGTACGAATAATATTTTTTCTTAACTTCATATGTATCATATAATGTGTTTAACGTAAATATTATAATTTTAGGTCAGTTTTTGTGAAAAAATTACTACTAGATCTCAATAAGTTAAAGACAAGTACCTCAAACGCCACAGGGAATTGAAACTAAAAATGTATTTTTTCCCCTGGAAAATCTAAATATAAATTTAATCTTTTACTGTTAATGATATTTTTCAGACGTGTTTCCAGTAGTTTTAAGCATAATGCTTCTTTCGTTAGTCGTTTGCCGACAATCCGTAGGCACAAGAGTACATCTTTGCATTCCCCATCAATGCATAAGGGTTCACCAAGGGGAGCCTGTCGCAGTTTCGCTGACATTAATGTATCTGCAGAAAATCTAGGTTAGAAAAAACCACCAATAAACAATTGAAAACACACTGCATTTGAACATGTTCGTATTCAATTGTAATTAAATTTTTAATGGCTTCAGGAGCTGGTGGAAGTAACGGCAATAGACATCTGAATGCGAGCCACAGTGAGGATTCTGTTGCTGAACCTAACCTATACAAAAAGAATTCCGATGGTACGTTATTTCTCTTTTGTTTTTCTCTGTGCATTTTCTATTATTGATTTTATACCGCTTAACCATCTGGAGTCAATTTAATAAAATTATTCGGTTTACGCATGCTGAAATTATTTATAATAACAATAATAATAATAATAATAATAATAATAACTTTATTCACAAGCCAATTATAAATATGATTGAAATGACTATAAATAAAGAACTAAAATACATAATGTGCTGGAAAATATTACACATAACTAGAGCTAGGATAATTAGGCAAATTGCCTTATTATGCGTTTTTTTTGCGCCTTTTTAACGTTTTGTAATGTTATTTGTTAAGTATATATATAAAGTCCAGTCAACGCCATTAGGAGTGACATAATAAAAAGAACTAGCAATAGTAAAACATATTCATGATTATTAATATTTATTTAAGATGTCAAAGTAAACACATATTTAATACACATACATGGAATCTATATGGTTGGAAATTTATTATATATATTGCATATTTTAATTTGTAATAAGAAAGCCTAGATATGATTTTGGTCAATCGCTTTGGCAACGAAAACAGATTATTATTATTAATTTGGATGAGAGAGGAATGTCAAGAGATAAATTTAGAAACATGAAGTAAATTAAATAAATTAAAGTGTTTAAAACTAAATACTACATTAAAGAATGTACTAAGAAAGGAGCATTAATAGCAGTTACAACTTAGAAAGGAGCAAAGATGTATTAACAGTTTCATAAAAGAAAAATCACAGTAATTTGAAAAAGATAGAAGAGTGAGAATTTGGAATATACAACGCTTTAAATTATTATCCAGTGAGGAGAGGACCATTGAATTGGAAGTTTCATGAAGAGAAGTCATCGTAACCGCAACAGTTAAAACAGGAAGAAAGGAGAGCAATTTCATATACATAATACACAAAATTTACACTATAAGGTTAGTTAATTAAATTATATAATAAATTCGAGGGAAAATTATTGTCAATGTAAAATATTTAGATGTAAAATAATCATGAGTAGCAATTTAAATTTCATAGTAGATTAAATAAAACTTTATATATACAGTCCGTTCATGATGAAAGGAACAAATTCGTTTAAAATTCAGGTACTTATTTTGCAGAAAAACGCTCGGACAGGTTATTAGTATTTTTAGTTTAGAATTTTTTGACATAAGAAAATTATATACAGGGTGTCTAAAGAAGAACATATGCAGCAATCATTGGTTTTTTTAAATGGAACACGCTGTATATTATGCCATTTTTGAATTGTAGAGTTAATTCTAAACACATTAAACGCATTTTTGTGTAACATACCATATCCCCAAAATAGGTTTTCGGAATAATGAGTTTGTGATAAATTAAAATACACATAGGTAATGAAATAAAATGTTTAAATTGAACAAGGACACCTTGAACATTTTTTATCTTCAACAAAAAACTCTACTTCAAATTAATCGATTCTCATGTATTTTTTTTAATTTATCACATTTCAAACGCCATTATTCCGAAAATCGCTGATTTTGAGGATATGGTATGTTACACAAAAAGTGTTTAGAATTTACTATACAATTCAAATATGGCATAATATACAGTATGTTCCATTTAAAAAAAACAATGATTGCTGCATATGTTCTTCTTTAGACACCCTGTATATAATTTTCTTATGTCAAAAAATTCACAACTAAAAATACTAATCGACCTGTCCGAGCGTTTTTCCGCAAAATAATTACTTGAATTTTAAACGAATTTGTTCCTTTCATCATGAACGCACTGTATATATACATATAAATGTTTATATTTTGTCATTATAATAAAGCGACAGTTTCTGCCTTTTTTTTTAGGAATCTCGTGTTTTCTTGCCTTCTTGTGTCTTTTATTACAATTTAAAGAAATGTCGTTCTTAAATTTTCACTTTAAAAAAAATCATAATACCAATTTTACTAGAAAAATGCACATTTTAAATTTCTGAAATAAATTGTAAAAAACCATTTACATATACATACATATACGTCTATAGAGCGTCTCAACCTTAGTATTCAGTACAGTCTCTTATGGGATATATACCTGTTTTACTACCGTCAGCAATTTGAAATAAACTGCCTTTTTTTATTTCAAGGCAATGTTGTCAGTTCGATTTATTATGTTTGTGGTTGGTATTATCAGTGTGGTGTAAGTACGAGGTATGTCTCAGAAGTAATGAGAATGAATTGTTTACGCTAAATATGACAACGACTGCAGCCGGCTGGAGTCGACTACATGTGAGTGGAATGTCTAAGAACGCAACCAGAACAGGCGCAGGCCACTAAGTCTAGTGTTAGTGGTATGGGCGCCACGTATTTACCGTTAAGTTCCAATACCACGTTACATGTAAAATGCAGGCAAATATCGAGCAGCGATATGCAATTAAATTTTGCGTTAAAAAAGAGAACTGCTTCAGAGGCACTACAAATGGTAAGAACAACATATGGAGATGTTACGTTGTCGTCAGCACAAGTTTTCAGATGGTACAAGGCTTTCAAAGATTTCCGCGAAACCATCGAAGATGACCATTGCTCCGGACTGTCGTCCACGTCAAAAACCGATGAAAGCGTGACGAATGTGTGTTATGCATTAGCAGACGGTTGATAATCAGGCTGATGGCAGATGAGGTCGGCATGAGTAAGGACACTGTTTATCGAATTGTGACAAAGGAACTAGGCATGCGGAAAATTTGTGCAAAGCTGGTGCCCAAGAACTTGTCTGATGAACAAAAGGAAAATCGCTTCTCCATTAGTCAACAATTGCGGGATCGGTTAACAACCCAACCCAAGTTCATGCACAGAGTGATAACAGCTGCTAAGTCATGGGTATTTGAATATGATCCAGAAACAAAGCGACAAAGCGCTGAGTGGCACACACCTGCATCACCGCGGCCGAAGAAAGCTCGCATGAGCAAATCCTGAATCAAGTCGATGCTTATCATCTATTTTGATTCGCGTGGAATTGTCCACAAAGAATTCGTACCGCCGGGCCAGACAGTGAATCAAACTCTTTATCGCAACGTCCTTGAACGTTGTCGGCAAAGAGTTTCGCGTGTGCGGCCTGACATTGCCAGCTTGTGGATCCTGCATCACGATAATGCCCCCAGTCACAGCTCATTGTCGGTTGGAGAATTTTTGGCAGAGAAAAATATTCTAGTACTCCCACACCCGCCCTACATTCCAAACATGGCTCCATGTGATTTTTTTCTTGTTCCAACGCTTAAGCGATAATTGAAATGTTCCCATAACGGAACAATAACCAATATCCAAACAGTCACGACACAGGTTCTAAACAGCCTAACGAAAGAAGACTTCCAGAATTGTTACCAGGCATGGAAAACTCACTAAAAACGCTGTGTGCATTGCCAAGGGACATACTTTGAAGGGGAAAATATTAATTTGTAGACACATTCAATAAAACTCTTGAAAACTAATCATTCTCATTAATTCTGAGACACACCTCGTATCACAACATAACCTTCCTGTCAAGTGTCAAATTAATATTATAATATAATAATATAGAATAATATTCTAACCAACAAGTATTTAATATGTCGTGTCATTATAATGAGTTACCAACATAACCTGTCATCGTCGAACTGACAACTATGTTGTCTGTCTCCATAAGACACATACTGAATACTAAGGTTGAGACGGTCTATAGTAGTTTTTGCGTGATGCGCGACCAACAAGCATTCTGACATTTACAGTTTTATATCTTTGTGAGATTATTCCCAAATGTAGAGGTTTAGTGGGTTTTACCCAGTTTAATTTTAATGAGGAGACAGACCAGATTGTCAGGAGATAGTTTGATACTAAAAGTGAAAATCACAAGAAGCCTTTAATGACAGTGAGGTATTACATGTCTTAACGTATATTCAAACAAATCACTCTTGGTTGCCCCACGCAATAAAGAAATTAGAAACAGTTGGGTTGACTCTTGTGGAATCCCTAGATATTGTATAAAAGGCAATAGATCTCACATCGA
Source organism: Amphimallon solstitiale (assembly GCA_963170755.1). NCBI lineage: Eukaryota > Metazoa > Arthropoda > Insecta > Coleoptera > Scarabaeidae > Amphimallon > Amphimallon solstitiale. The sequence goes on from OY720684.1 coordinate 25,512,969, forward strand.
GCGCCCCAGGACCAGCAGGAATAAAAATAGAAGATAAAATTAAAGCTGTTTTGCAAAAAAATCCGCCTTAAGAAAAGTTAAAAATAATTTCCGAAACTCAGCATAGGATTTCCACTCGAAATTCTATATTTGATATACTGTCACCACAACAAATCAGTTCTCTGAAATACGCTCCGATAACATCATGTGACGTAGGAAGATCCTTTTCAGCTACAAACAAATTTTCAGCGACAAGAGAAATTGTTTGACTTCGGAGAACACAGAGAAATTACTGGTGACTATTTGGCAGTGTAATAAAACCAATGTTTAAAGAATCATGTGTCTACCTACAATAAATAAATAGTTAATAGGTACTGTATATACATACTTATGCTATTTTTTTTAAATAAACAGTTTTAGTTTTACGTTTTTGCCATGTTTATATTTTCTTTATGCCTTTTTAGTGCTTTTGTAAATGATTTTTTTTGCCTTTTTGCCTTTTTGCCTGCCTTTTTATAGACTTTATTTTGCCTAACTATCCTAGCTCTATACATAACTTTGGTAGATTATAAACTAACACTAGATTTACATAACCCGTCAATTTGACGAATTTCAAATTTCATGTTTCATTAAATAAAAAAAATTAAATATAGGATAAACCAGGGTGATAAGGTGAACAAAGAATTAGAGACCTCTAGAACGCAAGAAATTGTATATTTAAACAAAACAAAAAGTCTATTCTTTTATACAATATCTAAGCAACACGTTAACAGTCTCATATTTTTTTTAAAGTATTGCAATAATTTTTAAAAAATATAATTTTTTTTTAAATCAAATTCACCATTTCACCCGTGCATATGGGTGAAATGGTGAACTTATTTGTTCTGCTTTTTACCGCATATATCACACATTGACTCATACTTTGTGCAGTCTTCATGTAGCAAAAGTTGGCAGCTAATACATTTGATCCAATCCACGTTCTTTTTAGTAAAACTTTACAGCTCACCGCACCCTACACAACAAGATTCTTCATCGTCCACATGAGTCGGATTCGGTGTCAGTGTTACACGCTTTTCGTTTCTTAGATTGCTTGTTTTTGGTATTTTCTTTGGTAGTTTCTTTGGTTATGGTTTTTCCTTTGCCCTTCCTTTTACCATGTGCCCTACTCTTCACTGCCTCAATTGTTTTGTTTTGGAGGACAGGCGGCCCACCCAAAACCTTTCTGGTAAAGCACCCATTTGCAATTCTTCTTTTCAGCGTTAACCATGGAACTCCAAAAGTCTTTGAGGCTTCATTCGGGCTCATTCCATTTTGTACTGCCTTTACGGCATCTTTAAGTTGCTCCTCTGTCCAATCAGCACGGGTGGATCCCCTTTGCATTTTATAAAATGTAGGCATCTTTGCCTGGAAGGAACAATGCTGATAAAACTTTTATTTAGGCCGAGAAATACGAGCACAGTAAGAAAAGTCGTTCACCGTATCACCCATACCCCGAGTTCACCATTTCCCCCATTTGCTATGGGTGAAACGGTGAATAACGTGGCAAGCGGTTGAAAATTCTAGAGGCAACGATTTCTAGGTTGTGTAGCGCATAAACAATCTAAGATGGCAGAACATATCTAAAAACACCTCGCGGACTACGGTACCTAAAGCAATAACTACAAACGTGTATAAAAATTATTGAGCATCGGAAACAGTTTTATACAAATTACTTACGATTTTCAAAACGGGGGTGGTTTTCAACAAGTGCTCGTTGCACATATGATCGTAAATAACCAACATACAGACTTATAGCGACATCTGCATACCGGAATAAGAAATAGAGTAATTCACCATTTCACCCGATTCACCTTATCACCCTGGTTTACCCTAATTATTGTATAATTAATAAATGAAATTTTTTTTTTGATTTATTGATATTGGATATTCATATCAACAAATTTAATGCTAATTCATTCCTCGTTAATCTTTCAATTTCAATGTCAAATTGACAGGTTTACTAATTTGTCAGTAAATAGAAATAAAAATGTTTTGTGAGCCGAAACTAAATTTAATTCATTTATTCATTCATAAAATAATGACATGTTATCTCAGTTTGAGGTAACCTCAGTTTGAGGTAACATGTCATTATTTTTCTTTTTTGTACTATTTTTGGGTTCGGGCAATTCCCTTCCATAAAGTAAGTGGACTTCCCCTCCTTCGGTATATTGATCGAAAAGCGAAATGTTAAAGGGTGTATTTTATAGTCAACAGTTAATTTTCTATTTTTTTGCAACTTGATTTAATGAACATATGTTTCTTCTTTCATGATACATAAGTTTAAAATACAGGGCAATCCAAATTAAGTGTTCACCATTGGTAACTTTGTTATTATTAAAGATACAAGATTGTTTAAATTAGCAAACTTGTAGTACTTTTAACGCTCTTTAAGATGGAGGAATAAAAAAAACAAATGAGCAACGCGTTTTCGAGTTTTGCCGAAAAATATTTTTTTTCAAATGGAAACCCCTGTATATTATATCATTTTTTGCTAGAACTTTAATTTTTAAACAAAAAATCTTATAAGAAATTTTTTACTGGGATTAAAAATACTTGAGTTATAATGAATAAACGAAAACAGCTAAATTAGTTTTATAAACTTTATTTTATACATAAACTTATCATTAAAAGAAAATAAAGATTACTGATTTTTTCATAGAAGATGTTCAAAAATACCACCTTGTAGTTCAATACATTTTTGTACACGCTTCCGAACTTCTCGAACTGCCTTCAGTATGGTCCTACCATCTATTTGGTTTATCTTTTCACTAACTGCAATCTTTAGGGCGTTTACGTTTTCGTACCTTTGCTTATAAATCTGGTTCTTTAAATAACCCCATAAAAAAAATCAAACGGCGTTAAATCTGGCGATCGGGGACGCCACTGAATAGGACCATTTGTTCCTATCCATGAAGTGTTAAAAATAGTATTTAGAAGTTGATGAGTACCTCTGTAGTTGTGCGCAGGTGCGCCATCCTGCTGAAAATGCAGATTCTGTCTACTTATGAGATCCAGATCGTCTAAGAAATTATTCAAAATTTCAGTCAAAAATTCTATGTACCTTTCACCAGTTAGAGTGCCCTCATAAAAGAAAGGACCAACAATCCATGAACCGATTAAATCGCACCAAACATTAAAACTGAAACGGACTTGTTGAGGTCTTGGATTTACTAAAAGAAGATTTTCCTTTGACCAGTAATGATGATTTTTTTTATTGTACATTCCAGAATTTGAGAAATTCGATTCATCGGTCCATAAAATATAACGAAAGTTGTTTACATTTTGGCGACAAAAGTTAAGATACCAGTGGCAAAAAAACATTCTTCTCTCTGGATCCCCTGGCAAAAAAACTGAACTGGTTTGTACTTATAAGGAATGAATTTGTGTTTCTTCAGAATCCTATGCACAGTACCGTGACTCAAATCAGATTCATTGAAAATATCTAGTATGGAATTCTCACGGTTGGCCTCAAAATATGCGATAACTGCAATTTCCGTGGCCTCGCTTTTTATAAAAGTCCTTTTTGTCCTTGTTTTGACAAACACTCTCATTGCCTCTAAATTTTCGGTAAAGTCTCAGAAAATATTGCTCATGTGGTTGTGTTCGGAGTGGATATAATTCAGCGTAGTGTTCTTTTGTCCTCCTAGAGGATTTTCTGCACACTAAATAAGATTCTAACATATCACACTTTTCTGAATGGGTAAAAATCATTTTTTTGTCAAATTAATAACTAGCACAATGAAACTTATGAGTGAAAAACTAATAAAACTGTACTAATATTTGACGTTTGGTAGAAAGACTTATCGTCGTTTTCATAGATACATAGAAATGCACTTGACTTAGCTGTTTTTGTGTATTCATTATAACTCAAGTATTTTTAATCCCAGATTTTTCCATTTGAAAAAAAAATATTTTTCGGCAAAACTCGAAAACGCGTTGCTCATTTGTTTTTTTTATTCTTCCATCTTAAAGAGCGTTAAAAGTACTACAAGTTTGCTAATTTAAACAATCTTGTATCTTTAATAATAACAAAGTTACCAATGGTGAACACTTAATTTGGATTGCCCTGTATACTATATTCATAATAAATATTTATTTATATATTATTTACTTTTCCTACATTGAAATGTAATGGAAAAATCTTGTAGTGTTGCTGAATTACTACAAAAAATAACCAACATAAATGAGGGCTTTTCTGACACCAATTCTGACAAAAATAAGGTTGAGCTATGTGAGAGCGAAGATGAAGTTGGATATTCGGATTCTGACGGTAGCATTTTCAGACAATGAAAATGAAAATATTTCTCTTACATGTCGCAATAGGAAAATGTTGCATATTCTTTCAGAATCTGAAAAGGAAAGCGATGTGGATATTTCTGATGAACCCAAAAATCGATGCAAAGCAACTTGGGACGATATGGGAAGCACAGCAAGAAGGAGGAAGCATTGGTAGATTGACAGTTTCCACTATATTCGATGATGTGCCAGGACCAACGGTCTGTGCTAAAAAAATATTACGCTGGTCATTTCGAAATTTGAAAAATAGTGGATAATAACAAAGTCGAAATTACGCCCTTTCCTAGCAATTCTGTATGCACGAGGAGCTTATAAAGCAAACTATTTAAAGACGTTATATTTGTGATCCAAGAAATGGATACCCAGTTTCTCTTCAGAGACAATATCTAGAGACAAATTTATGGAAATCCTCCGATTTATACGGTTAGGCAAAAGATCTGAACTGTTTGCGTTAATTTCTCATACAAGGAATAGATTTATTGAAAATAGTCAAGCCTGTTATAAGCCTAAGGCAAACATTACCATTGATGAACAATTATTCCCAACCAAGGCTAGATGTCGATTTATGCAATACGTGCCAACCAAGTCAGATAAATTTGGCATAAAATGTTGACCAGACATAAACAGTAAATATCTTATAAATGGTTTCTCGTACGTAGATAAATAGGAAACCAGAGCATCAGTATTGTTGAGCGAGTTCGTGGTGTTCAAACTGGCTGCCGTAAATATATTACGGCGTGGAAGAAATATAACCACTTGCAAAAGGAACGACTTTGGTTAGGACTATGCGTGCTCACAAAAAGGAATTGCCAAAAGAAAAATAATAAGTAGGGTAACATAAAGCGGTTCTTCATACTTCTTTAGAAATCTGGATCTTTCGTTCTGACCATATACAAAAGTAAACCCCGAAAAACAAGTTTTAGTACTTCGTTCAAAACATAGGTTTGTAAAAATTAAAGACTATAATAAACGTCTCCCAGAGACTGTTAAATTTTATAACAAAACCAAGTTTGGAGTTGATGTACTTGATCAAGTGCCACGAAAATATAAATATGGAAGGTCTCGCAGATGACCTCTACAAGTCTTCTTCAACATCTTACACAATTAACGCGAGGGTGCTATACAAGGATATCACAGGGGTAAATATAACCAGAAACAGATTTCTGTTTAAAAAAAACCGTTTTTATGTATCCGTCAATATGACGGGTTCCAGTAAAAATAGGTATGTAATTTTTTCCGTAAATCTAATATTAAATTACACAGGTCTGCAAAATTTGAGTAATGAAAAAGTGTAGGCAATGTAATGACTATTTTTTTATTGCACTGCTTTCAAATATGGCATCCATTTTTCTCAGCCACATAAGGAGTTTTCACGAAATGGGCATGAATATTTACGAAAAGTAATAAATATTTATCAAATGTTTTATTTTCAAATTTATAATTTATCAAACTATAGGATATGATTTACTATATTATTCTGGCCTTTAAAAGTCCCTTTCCCCTGAATGCTCCTATTGGCACTTTGCCTCTTGTATTCGGCATGCTGGTCTTCTGTGGAAAACATCCACCAACATGTTGAAGTTTTACCTACCTTGGTATCTACGCTCCATTTCCTTGAAATCTTGAGGAAATCTTTCTCCCTGTTCTTCACTAACAGAATTTAAGGAATGAACTTTTAAATTCATCGAACAACTCAAGTCTTTGATTTTGATTAACATGTTTTCCACGATACATTTGGGTCCTTCAAGTTCTCCAGGACTTTTTTACGACGTCTTTAAAATCTCTCCAGGGCTTTTTTCAATCATTTCAATTTTACTTTTCCTCACACAAAAAAAAAATTTCAAATATCTGGACCTTTACTTTTGCTTCCGACAGTCCTGTAAGCTTGTGGTCAAGGTATTTAAAGAACTCTTCTTCATTTGATAAAGCCTTAACAAATTCTTTCATAAAGCCAAGCTTGTTGTGAAATGGATATAGGATGACTTTACTGGAATCAAACAAGCTTTTCTTCACTACATTTTTGTTCCCAGGTTTTAATATTTTCGTAGACGGCCACTCCGTTTTGAGCCAGTGGCCTTATTCCTACTGTCCCATTCACACAAGAAGTAAGGGAATGTGGTGTATCTTGCTTGTTGCCCAAAAAGCACTGAAAGCACTTTCATCCCATATATTTATAATTCAATTTGGTAAGAATCAGTGCTAAGTTCTCTAACATGATTTCAGGTACACAGAATGCCCTAATTGCCCTGAAGCATATTTGTGTCCATTATGCAGAAGCACTGTTATGAGTCTTCTTTTTGACAATAAGGGGTCTCCACTCGTCCACGCCATAATGTATATTAAACATCTCCATTAGTCCAGGAACATTGCCACAATAAACCAAATTACTATCAGTTGGTTTAGGTACAGGTATTACTGAGCTATGAGGAACAGGGCTCATTGCAACGGGAGGTTCGGGTAAAAAATATTTCTCTTATTAATTAAATTACACCCCTTCACATTACATGAACAGAAGTAGCAGCCATTACTATGATTTTTAGGTTTCCTCGTAGGGACTTCAAAACGGAAAGACTTCTTCCTACCTATGACCACTTTTGTAATTCTTCTTCATAAGTGTAATACGTTTTATGTGGTGCCCATGACTTATTCTTGTCATCAAGTTTTACACCGAAGTCTGCATAATATACTTTTTTTTCACAAAACCTGTATAATTTTTTTGCTGTTTCTTTTCTAACTTTCCCACAAATGTATCAGAAAAATCAGATGAATTAAGACAGCTCTTTGTCTCATTGAGTACATCTTGTAGGTCAAAACTTTAAATATTAAAACTATAAAAATGAGTATACTCATCAGTTGCGGGAAATAATTAACCTCTATAAATATTACACTTTGAGAAAAATTTCACTGCAGGAAATATGGAATAGGCGAGAGGAACAACTAACTCATATCCGCTCACAAAAGATGTTTCTGAAATTCATCTCATGATAACCACTGGTGAATCATGGTGATTTTTAACGTAGGCTGTCGACGAATAAGACCCACTTTGAAGTAAAAAACAATAATTTTTTGTACATACTATTACTTAAAAAATGTGTTTTTATTCGTACCACAAACCGCGCTAAAAATCTCCAATTTTCGCTAGTAATGACGACTTATGACGCTAAATGCATACCTTAGTAAATTTTATATCAATGCTACTAAAATCAAAGTTTGCAATTTTGGAAAAAAAATTGTACGTGATGGAATTTTTTTGACTATTTTTTTGAAATCAGCATCCAAAAGTCTGTCAGAATTAGCAATTATTTTCTAAAACTTTTTTGGTTGCAGGCCTGTGTTATATTTCATATGTGTACGTCATCAATTATTTTCATAAATACCAACTTATTTTCATCAGGAAAAATTTTCTTGACACATTTTTTTTTTGAAAACGTTGTAGCAAACCTAAAAGCATCATTTAAAGCTGTAGTCTTCTTAATACTTATTACATTCATCAGCCAAAATTAATAAAAATTGGTAACGATGTGTGTATGAGATATTGCCTTCTACTGAAGATGACAACATAGTTGTCGAAATACGTATATAGTTTTTGTGTTTTAGTGCGGTAAGGTGTTTTAGTGTTTTTGTTTAGATATTTTTTATTCTGAAAAATATATACGAATTTGAAAATAATTGTTTAACAACTTGTAAGGAAGGTGTGGGAAGTAAGGTGGCAAATCTCTAAAAACCAAGGGTTTAACGTCCAAGCATGCGGGTGCCTTAGCAAGAGATAGAGAGGACTGTTGAAGGATGGCAACGAAAGTTAAAACAAAATGAAGCAGTTATACCACGTTGTAAACTACATTCTCGATACTCTAAAGAGTTGTACAACATTTTGTTAAAAGGACCCTGTTGTATAGTCATATATTTAAGTTTTCAATTTTGTAAAATCTCTAGAATACATATGAAAAATTTATTGGCTATGAATTATGGGAAATTATAGAAAGGAAAATTACAAAAATGTATCAAAGCTTATCAGTATCCTTCCATACATGCCAGCTTAAGCTCTTCGTGAAAATTATTGCGAGATTCGATGTGAGTAATTTATGACTGACATATACACGATTGTACGTATTCACACTTATATTTACTCAATATGAATGGCATATAACAATAATCGGTAATTATTGTATAATCGTTTGTTTTTTATAATTTTTAATAAATAAATTATATTGCATATTATCTCATCAAATTGTATGCGTATGAAATCATTTTATTTCTTGCAACTAATAATCAGCTATATCTAGTTACAATACGTTTGATTACAATACAAAGAAAGCACACAGTAAGCTTATGGATTTCTGAAATTGTCATTTTACTTCTAGAATATTATATAGTAATTACAGCTAAGGAAACAAGCAAACGCAGAAGTATAAATCGTAGGGCTTCAAAGAGAAAAACATCCTGTTAATTACAATCTGGCAATTCACCACAAGCCAAAATCTCGTCTTCTAACATCATTTCTGCGGCGCTTCTTTTTCTATTCCACCGTGAAAAAAAAAGGGCAAACAAATGCAATGGAGCTTGAGTAAATGTCACTTGTTTCCATTCACTTTTTGATATTATCAGCAGATTGCTTTCTTATTAATTAATTTCGTTCTGTTGAACGTTGGCCAACTCTTTTTTGTTCCATTTCCTACATAGTAATTTTCGAATTGTGGGTGGACAGAGATAGAATGAATTAAGAAAGGGCGAAAGACAAAGAAAGAGGAAAAGAGTGGTGGAAGGGGAGGTCAGAGCCGGAAAATAATTTCAATAAAGGGATTCTTTTTCAAGCATTTAATTACTGGGCAAATTGTGTAAAATATCTTTTTTTAATGTTAACTTGTGTACTAATTATAATTCTGTGCTTTAATACTGATAATTATTTAGGTAATATTTTTTTTTAAGTTAACCCACGACCTCCCGATATCTAGTCAGGTGCGCTTACCTCCGCGCCACTGCGGGTGTCTGGGTTCGAGTATTTTAATCGTACAGAATCATATTAAGTAATAGATAGACTGATAGACAGTCGGCTAACTATTTTATTTGAAAAGATATACCTATGGTTTATGAAGCAAAGTTTTAGGAATTAGTCCAAATAAGAAAAATGTGTGGAAAAAAATAAACGCGTTGTTGCCAGATTTGGCGCCATTTCAGAGAAACATATTTTCTTAAATGGCGACACCGCATTTTTTAACAATTTCTAATACATCTTGAAATTCAAGAAAAAACAAAAAGAGTGCAAGTTTTTGATTAGAGTTGCGGTTTACGAGCTAATAGTGCCTAAACTTAATTTATTTTCCAACATTAAAAGAATAGCAATAGTAACACAAATCAATTACCTAACGTTTATTTTTTAAAAAAATATTCGAACTGATTTCCTTGTTGGGTTCTGCAGCAACAAATACGTTCAACAAAATTTCTATTAACATTATGTAACATTTGAGGGGTTATGTTTTGAATTTCCCGTTGTATGGCTAGTTTTAATTCACCAGTTGACACAGGAGCGTTAACATAAACTTTATTCTTCAGATGTCCCCAGAAAAAAAAAGTCTAAAGGAGTGAGATCGTTAGATTTGGGCGCCCACTTTACTGGTCCTCTTCTTCCAATCTAACGCTCAGGTAGCAGCTCATCAAGATAGGCTCTAACTTCTAAACTGAAATAGTGCGGTGCACCATCTTGCTGAAAATACATTATTCTTCTGTCGTTTAGAGGAAGCTCATCAATAAAGTTTTCTAATTGATTTCGTAACAATGTCAAGTACCTTGCAGCCGTTAAATTCCCTTCTATGAAAACAGGACCTATCACTATGTTGTTAAATATGCCACACCAAACATTAACTTTAGGATTGATCTGTTCCCGCCTTCAGTCCAACAAGGATCATTATCAGACCAATATCTGTAATTTTACTAGTTTACCAAACCGTTTAAATAAAAGGAAACCTCATCGCTAAATAAGATATAATTTTGAAAATGTGGTTGTAGCCGCTTTTTCTCCAAAAACCAATCGCAAAATTCCAGTCGCCGATGATAATCATCGTCATGAAGTTGCTGTACACTCATCATTTTATAGAGATGGAATTTATTTGAATTTAAGGTTGTCCAAGCTGTAGTCTGACAGCAGTCCACTGCTTGCGCAATCTTATTTGTAGATCGATTCGGGTTTTCAACACTTTCCAAGAGAATATTTTCTTGTACCGCAGTATTTTTGCTTCTTTGATGAATCCTTGGACGCACACTTCCTGTAGCTTTCAACTTAACCAAATTTTGTCTTAAAAATTCTGGACTCGGACGAGGTTTCTTGGGATGTCTAACATGGAATTCAGTGCATACTTTTCGCAAACTTAAACCACCAACATGCAAAAAAATTAATTCAATTTTCTCTTGAGGTGTAATACGATCCATTTTAATTCAAGATTACATAGAACTTATTGGCATGTTATGACAGCGGGACAAACATAACCTCCATGTTATTCCTTTAATGTTGGAAAATGTATTAAAGTTTAAGCACTATTAGCTCGTAAACCACCACTCTAATCAAAAACTTGCATTTTCTTTGTTTTGTCTCGAATCTCAAGATGTATTAGAACTTGTAAAAGAATGCGGTGTGGCCATTTAAGAAAATATGTTTTTCTGAAATAGCGCCCAATATGCCACACATTTTTCTTATTTGTACCAATTCCTAAAACTTTGCTTCAGGAAACATATCTCTTTTCAAATAAAAAGGTTAGCCTATGTCAAGATTTAAAAAGAATAACCCTTGTGTCCTGAGAAGGACTGTTGTCCTTCTCAGGACACATCTCACACGCGGCCAAGAACCCGAGAAACCATAGTTTCATCATACGACCGCGAAAACATCAGGAATATCATATAAGCAATAAAATTGTATTTAAGGAAACTGAATTTGTGGAGTACAATTTGTTGAGATAAACATATGATTCTCCTATTACATTTGATTAATTCGGAAGCAAGCCACAGCAGTTGCTGTGTGTACCCTATTGGAAAATTAGAATGTTTTAATGTGAATTGTGTGACAGTGGAAATTCGAAAAAGTTCTTCTTACAAATTCCAATGGGGAATCTTAAGTGGTCCACATGTTTTTCTGTTTTGATCTTTTTGGTCTGTTTTGATGTGTGGGATGTTTCTTTTACATGTTGGACCAAGGATCAAGTTTTCTTGTCTTTTTTTAAGGAATTTTTATGTTCGTCTCTTCTTGCGTTTAGCCTTCTGTTTGTTTGTCCGATGTGGGTTTTTTTTCTTACAATTGAGCTATTGCGTAGCGTAGTTAAACCCAATAGCTCCTGTCCGCATACCAGTGGAAGATATAATCTGTGAGTAGAAGCAACTATAGCTAGGATTGAGAACAATACGACCGAAACTATCCGAAGATGGATCGCATATACTAAGGACATCCAAACCACCAAAGAAGAACCTACCACGCGAAGAATTCCTGGCACTAAACCAATCAAGGGAAAACGAAAACATTATTATACTACCATCAGATAAAGGAAATGCAACTGTGGTAATAAACACAACCGACTACAACGCCAAAATGAAAACCCTCGTGGAGGATCAGGCGTTCTTTTTGTGATTGCCTGACTCATGCTCCTTCGCTTTTCAAAAATTTAATATTAAATCATTTTGCCGATAAGATTTGGTCTTACGTTTCAAAGGTATTGTTGCGACGACACTTTGGGAGTTATTGGAAGGCCCGGCTGAGTCACTTTTATGATAACAATAGAACATGGAGGGGGGGGCTAAAGGTCTTAGAAATTGAGGACTGATGGAAGAAAAACACGCACTACTACACAAACAAACTCAAATATATTAAAATGCAAATCAAACAAACAAATAAACAAAGAATAAATATGCTTACATTAAACAATGACAATAACAACAGGCAATAATCAGTGTTTATACCCACGGCGTAGCACTTACGTCCTGACGTCACCACTGTGTAAGATTGTTTGTTCGAAGCACTTGGAGGGCCGTGGATTTCCGTTAGGCGTAATGTTCGCCAGAAAGTCCTGAAGATGTTTACTGGTAGAGACGTATGCTGATAAAGACGTCTGTTGGCAGAAATGCCTGGTAGTGATGTCTGCTGGTAAAGATTTTTGCTGATAGAGATGTTCGCATCAATAATACATACTTCGAACACCACAAACAGCACAAAATCACGTGGTCAGATACTAGAGGCCTTAGCTCCTTGATCAACTACATTATAACGAATAGAGAAATACATCCCAGAAATATATTAGACGTGCGTACTCTGTCCTCGTCTAATGTAGGATCGGATCATGGACTCGTTCTAGGGAAAATAAACATAACAATAAACCCTATTAAAATAAAAAACGTAATAACTGAGGAAAGATTGAATATAGAAAGCCTTGAGAACGAAGGGACGCAACTTCTCTATCATAACAGACTAAAAGAGTAATTAAACATGCACAAGTTAGAAACAATAACAGATATAGAAGAATGCTGGAAAATCATTAAAGAAAGTATCGAAAAGGCAGCAGAAGAAGCCTTAGGCAAAAGGAAAGCTAACAGAAATAAACGAGAATATAAAACACCATGGTACGACGAAAGGGTTAAAATACTAGCACAAGAAAAGAAAAAAGCGTTTTTAACATATAAAGAAAACAAAACAGGAGAAAATAAGGAAGAATATGTAAGAACAAGAAATAGAGTGAACCAAGAAATAGACAAAATCAAGAAAGAATACTGGGAAAAATTTACAAAAGACATGGAACGCGACCTATATGGATCACAAAGAAAAGTGTGGAAAATAATAAGAAGACAACGAAATGATATGAATGAATTCATAAGAATAAACGATATCACAGAAGAACAGTGGACCGAACACTTCACAAAATTATATGGAGAAACAGAAGAAGAGGATGATGAAAACAACGAGGCGAACAATGATAGAGTACAGATATCAGAGGAAGAAATAAACATGCGAATAAAACGATTAAAGAACAGAAAGGCACCGGGTCCAGATGGAATATGCAATGAATTCATAAAATATGGAGGGAAAACGCTATGCACCTGGATTCAGAAACTATTCAACGAAATTATTAACAGTGGAAAAGTACCAGTGGAATGGAAAAGAAGTATACTGATACCAATACTAAAAAAAGAAGACAGGAGGAAACCAGAAAACTATCGAGAAATCAGCTTATTGAATAACATGCTGAAGCTACTAACTGCAATAATGAAAGACAAGATAGAAGAAAGATTAGATATAGCCGAGGAACAACAAGGCTTCAGAAAAAATCATACCACTATAGACGCGACTTTCATTATCCGACAAATAATTGAAAAGTCAATTGAATATAACAAGCCCGCATATATGTGTTTCGTAGACCTAAAAAGTGCCTTCGATAAGGTAAGACGGAAGGACATCATAAAACTATTACAAACAAAATTAATAGAGGATAAGATAATAAAATTAATTAAAGAAATAAACATAGATAACAAAACCCAGGTCAGAATGCCAAGAGGAGAAAGAGATACATTAACATAAAAGGAGGAATACGACAAGGGGACTCGCTTAGCCCGACATTGTTCAATATGATAATGGACCAAATAATCAACGAACTGAAAAAGAGAGAGGGGTACTGAATGGGACCCCATAAAATTAATATAGTATGCTACGCAGATGACGCAGTATTGGTAGCTAGTAACGAAGATGACCTGCAAAGACAATTCCACTCATTTAATATTATAGGGCACAAGAATACAACATGCAGATTTCAGCGAAAAAAACCAAGTTCATGGTAATTAGCAGAGAACCCCGCAGATGTAAACTAGAATTGGAGAGCAAAAGCATAGAACAGGTGATGACATTCAACTACCTGGAAGTTGAAATCACCAGTGAGAGAAACTTGAAGACAGAAGCAACAGAGCAAGGGACTAAAGCGATGAAAGTGAGTAGTTGTTTGAGACAAACCATATGGAGAAACGAATATATGACTACAGAAAGCAAACTGAAAGTATACAAAACAACAGTGAGACCAATTTTAACATACGCAGTAGAGACAAGGGCAGACACAAAAGGAACAAAACAGAAAATAAACAACGTGGAAATGAAAGTATTAAGATCGATAACAGGAGTAACACTAAGAGATAGACAAACAAACAGTAGCATACGAGAGCAATGTAACATACAAGACGTCAACAAATGGGTGAAAACGAGATAGAAAAAATGGAACGAACACGTAGATATGATGCGACCAGACCAAGTAGCAAACGTCTCTGAAAACAATAAGCCATACAGCAGAAGACCAGTAGGAAGACCAAAAAGGAGATGGCAAGACAATATACAACCAACAACAACCGAAACCGAATAAGACGTAGACAAACAGGAGAAATCCTAGTCGTAAGAAGAAGAAGAAGAAGAAGAAGAAGATGTTCGCATTTAGATATAGTTTATCACTGAAGTTCTCGATCTTCTTCTTCTTCTTGTAGTTTTGTTAAGTCAGGCCTCTGGCCTTTAACTATTATTCTGAGTACGATTTGATCTTGGCTTTAGGGGATTGACGGCTGAACTCTAGCGAGGATTATTAACAATGGCGAGGCGGGGACGTTTGTAGGGCAGGTACACCTGCGGATCGTACTGCATCTCCGGCGACAGCGTGATGTTGGGGTTGTTGTCCATTTTCTGATAGAAGTCGGTAGTTAGTTGGTTTATGAACTCTTCGAGTGGTGGTGTATTGGTGACTCTGTGGGTTTGAGAATTTCTGATGAACCAAGGGGCTCTGAGGAACATTCTGAGGGTAGTGTTCTGAATTGTTTGCAAGGCTCGGAGGTGAGTCGGGGTGGCAGTATTCCAGATTTGGGCTGCATATGTGAGCATGGGTCTCAGAATTTGAATGTAGATCAGGTGTTTGAATTTGCTTGACAGTGTGCTGGCTGCTCCCAAGACAGGTCATAGTCCTCCTCTGGCGCATTTGGTCTTTTTGCAGACGTTCTTTATGTGGTTTGAGAAGGTTAGTCTGCGGTCTAGAGTGACTCCCAGGTACTTTGCTTGAGGAGTCCACGGGACTTCCTCGTGATTAATGTATAAGTGTCCTGATAGGGGTTTGACTTTCCTTCGGAAGACTATGGCCTGTGATTTTTCACCGTTTATGGCGATCCTCCAGGTGTGGCACCAAGTTGTTATAATAGTTAATGCTTGTGGAAGATTTTTAAGTGCTATTGAGGGATTTATGGAAGTGGCAAGAATGGCAGTGTCATCTGCGTATGTGGCAAGAAGAGTGTTGTTGGTTTTTGGTATGTCCGAAGTAAAAATAGCGTAGAGATGAGGGGATAGGGTTGAGCCCTGTGGTATGGAGTTCTCGATGGAGAGTTGTTTTCGAGATTCTACGGTCCTCTTTTATAGACATTGGTTGACGTCATATTATATCACCATGTATTTGATTGGTTCGTTCATTAACACGGACACTTACACATGCACTTTATTGGCCGGGGTTTATACACTCATTGGACCTGGAATCTATTGTGAAACAAGTTTGTAGAGGATTAGAGGGGACCAATAGCTAAAAGTATCGTGGACCTGCATGCCACTAAACACACCACGGCGAAGAGGTTCCACAAGCTTTTGATTTCGATAATTAACAGCATTAGTATCAATTGGGAACACTGTAATTTTCAGTAATTCTTATAATAAATAGTTCAGTACTTGGAATTCCAATATCCTGTTTGAGATAAAAGAATATTATTATTATTATTATTATTATTAATAATAGTAATTTAAAATGTATAAACCATATGGCGAGCTCAGTTCAGAAGCCGTTATTAATTAATTATATAAATTACAGATGAAGATGAGGAACCACGTTGTATTCAATTAACCAACCAACATAAGGGGGCAATTCGTGCTATCAGAAAGGTAAGTTATTCAATTTAAAATCAACTGTCATTTTTCATTGCAAATGTACATATGATACGTATTATTATGTATATAAGCATTAACATATTATATATACATATTATATAATACATATTGTATTTAATCATAAGCAGATTTATTGATTCAGTTTTTCGTTATGATTTAGATAAAGTATTTTGTAGCCAGGCGTAAGTTTAAGGAAGCATTGAAACCATATGATGTCAAAGACGTGATAGAACAGTACTCGGCTGGCCATGTTGATTTACTAGGCAGGGTGAAAACCCTTCAAAATAGGTACACAATTGTCTGTTGAAAAATAAAAAATATTGTGTAAACATAACACTAACAGAATGGAATGTGTCGATCATGTCTTCTTTTTTTCTTATTTTGAACGACACATTTTGTATAATTAGTGATTAAAACTAGTGTTAATGATGCTCTAATTGTGGCTAAATTATCACGCACTTCTAAACGTTGCTTACTTTATGTTTCCCACTGTCTAAACTTACTTCCACTGTGTGTAACTCTTATTTCTATCATGCGATTGTGTCTGTTTTCATTTAATCTATTTGATAAAGAATATTAGTATATTGAAATACAAATTTTATGATATAATTTTTGCTTGCGAGGTGAAATTTAGAGAACGAGCAGCTTGCGGTGAATTTTGTCAAAAAAACTAGTGCCCAAAATATCTTATCAAATGCGTATTTTATACTAAGTTTTAAATATAGAATTTTAAATGTTTAAGAGATTAAAAATAATGCACGTATTTTGTTCGAAAATTTTCTTTTTGATTTTTAACTTGAACATTTTAAATATTTTTTAAAGTCTGCGTTTTATTATCATTATTTCCATACACCATTTTAAGTTTGTAATTTATACTGTACTTAAATCAGTATAAATCAATTATTTAATCCTGTCTACATTTTTGATTTCACATATTTGTTACTCTCAACAGGGGCGGATCGTGGTTTCGGGGGGCCCTAGGCTAAATGAATTTCTGACGCCCATTTCCCCATGCTTTCTGAATATTTTAAATTTCTAAGATAACCTAACTTTTTGGACATTACTATAATATTATTAAAAGAACAAATAAAATGACGGATGTAGAAGTAAAATTCTATTAAAACACAAAAAACAAAATTCAGACAAATGTCAACACATATTTAGTGCTTATATGTTTCTACCTTTTTTGGTTTCGTCAGTGCAGCATAACGAGGAAGATGCATGTTAAAGCACTAAATATGTATTGATTAAAAAATATAGTATATTTATGCTGCACTGACGAAACCAAACAAGGTAGAAACATATATGTCTGTAGCTACAAACACATCTTAACACACACATAGTTGCGTCGTTTATTGTTTGTGTATTTTCTATCAAATGTACATGTCTAGGTAAACCTAAACCATTTGATGGGACTGCATAAGTAATACCGGTTGTCCTATGCTTATTTGCTTACATTTTCATTTAAGCACGACTGATTTTACATTCTATATTGTCATAATACCAATAGCTCTACTCGTAATTCTTTTAATTACATAGTTGCATCCTTATTATTTGTATAGTTGCATTAATTGAACAGTTTAAGGTAGACCTAAACCATTTTATGGAACTGCATAAGTAATACCGATTGTCCTATGCTTATTGTTTACATTTTCATTCATACATTTTTGATTTACATTCTACAATTGTCAATGTATTCTAAATGACAACCAGTTGTCATATTGTTAATGCTTTCGCTCATCATTTGCCACTACTACCAAGAAGATATTCATTTTATCAATATACAGGGTGAGTCAACTACGTTGGTAAGGCCGATTGTGCCTTTACGAGTAAAGATATTTCGAAGCGGTTTTTTTCTTGTGGTAGCTGTTCATTAGGGGCACATTTTAAAAATATTTTGTATTATACAGAGTGTTCCATAACTTGGTGGCTAAACAATGTTATAGTTTTTTAAATGGAACACCCTATATATTATTGCATTTTTGAATTCCCCGTATAATTTTTAGTCAAAAAGTTATAAGATAGTATAGGCCTAAAGTGTAAAGTTTTTGACTTATTCCCATTTTTCTGAAAAATTCAATGTTTGTATAAAATTATATTTCTCGAAAACGACGTATTAGATGGACAAAATTTTTTACAATATTGTTTACAATAAGAGGTCCTAATAGAAGCATGTTTTATTTTTTTACAGTTACTAACTGCATGTGGTTTAATTAATATAGTATAGTACTGACAAAATTATATCAAAAAGAGACAATAGCTCAGTAATAGTCACTTTTATAGTATTAACGACTGACATGTTTTTGATGTGAAATTTAATAAGAAATTCAAAAATGAAATAATATTCCATTTGAAAAAATTGACTTTTTTGCAAAAACTAACAAAAGCATATCAAAAAACGACAATAACTCTGTAATAGTCACTTTTACTGTATTAACTTTTTACATGTTCCTGACATGAAATTTAATAAACAATTCAAAAATGAACTACTATACAGGCTGTTCCATTTAAAAAAAATGACTTTTATACAAAAACGTGTCATATAATTTTAATCCAGTTTCCTGCACATGCAGTTAGTAACTCTAAAAAAATAAAACATGCTTCTATTAGGACCTCTTATTGTAAACAATACTGCAAAAAAATTTGTCCATCTATACGTCGTTTTCGGGAAATATAATTTTATACAAACATTGAATTTTTCAGAAAATGGGAATAAGTCAAAAACTTTACACTTTAGGCCTATACTATCTTATAACTTTTTGACTAAAAATTATACGGGGAATTGCAAAATGCAATAATATATAGGGTGTTCCATTTAAAAAACTGTAACTATGGTCAGCCACCAAGTTATGGAACACTCTGTATAATACAAAATATTTTTAAAATGTGCCCCTACTGAACAGCTACCACAAGAAAAAATCCGCTTCGAAATATCTTTACTCGTAAAGGCACAATCGGCCTTACCCACGTAGTTGACTCACCCTGTATATATATTTATACTGAACTACTTATAATGTAAGGAAATAATTGATCATACTAAACAAAAACATAACATCAACACTACACAAAGACCTTATTAATTATTGACAATTCTATATACAATAACAAAATTAATAAAGTTTTTCACTACTACACTTTACTGAAACATATTCGCGAATTACTTCATCGTACGAAATGGATCTCGTTATATCATGTTCAATGGATAGAATTGAAAGGTTATTTAACCTTTCATCCGACATTGCTGGCCTGTACTTGTTTTTGATGAAGGCCATTTTTGAAAAAGATCGTTCTGCCTCACAACTCGTTATTGGTAATGTTAAATAAATTTTAAGAATTGTGTACAGATTTGGAAATGTGTCAATGAGACTGTTTTCAAAAATTAGTTTTAACATGTCAGAAGCAGTAATAGCATCTTTTTCTTCAAAACATACTATGTCTAAATAATGCTTGAATTGACTACATTCACTAATTAGTTCTTCGCCAATATCATTTTTATACCATGACATAACCGACGTTAAGGATTCAGGTTCACTAATTAAGTCTTTTTTACCTAAGTTTATCAAAAATTTTAATTTATCTCTCAAATCCTTATATATAGTCTGTTTCAAAATATAAGAACATAACTTTTAACGTCTCTAATGCTTTTATTGCACCACCTTCTGTGACGATAATTATTATACCTGGTCTCCTTATCGAGCGCGCACGGACGGTTTACCTATTTGCAACTTATGAATGAGTTATTGCCGCAGGTGGTGCAATAAAAGCATAGAACCGTGGAAAGTTATGTTCTTATATTTTGAAACAGACTATACAATACTTCTCTTTCAAGTTCGACTCCCAGCTTATCCAATAGCACATTAAATACCTCTATATGAAACTTATCCCTTCCAGTAAAAATATGTCTTCCTTTTTCTCCATCCAAATATATTTTTGTTCTCAATCTTTTATGGGCATCACTAAAACTTTCTTCAGCTTCTGTACTTATTTCAGCTGGGGATGCAGAGAAAAAGGTGTAAATCTGTTGAATAGTTCAAATAACTTTTTAAAAACAAATGTAACATTCTAACTTTGTGTATGAGCTCGCTTGTTCCCGCGCATTAGTTCGGTGCGGGGCCCCTTTCTCTTTGGGGCCCTAGGCTTTAGCCTACTCAGCCTAATGGAAGATCCGCCTCTGACTGTCAAACGTTTATATTTGACATTTAGATATCACGTAAACCTACTTTAGAGCAAAGCCTGGCAGTTGACCCAGGAGCGGATAAATAGTGATCCATGCGGCAATACACTGCGCATGAGCCTTGGCATCAGCTAGTTACCGTTCATTCTAATCTCAAATCTTATATTTTAATATATAAAGGATAAGCACTTCCAATTTGTAAATGAATTATAACTTGTATCGTATATATTCCCGATGTTTTTATATTATTTGCAATACTATTAAACATTCAGAGTAAAATATTTTTGCTTACTATTTTTTTTTACTTTATATAATAAAAGAAATATGTGATTGAACACGCGAAATTGATCACACTGTATATACAGCGATAAGCTCCTTGAAAAATTAAATTATTGAACAGCATAATACCTGTGCATATATATAAGATATTTGAAGTACTTTAAACCTTTAGTCTTCCTAAAGAGAATACTTAACTAATAATATTAATGTATTAGGCATACATACATACATATATACAGAGTGATTCAAAATCGCAATTTAACATTCTAAAGACTAGCCGAGAGTGTTAATAGACACTTGTCACAAAAAGTATCGCATCATGTAAAAAAGTAAGATTTTTTTTGAATTATGGAATAAATCTCAACTGAAAATATTGTACTTATTTCGTAAATGGCATGCTTTACTTATTTTATCCGACAGTTAATTTTTATCAGATGTTTTTTCTTTGTTAATGTCAAAAAACGTAAAAAGTGGAAAGTGTGAGAAAAGGCGTAGTTCATTAATTCTGTTAAAAAGTAAATTTGCTTAGGCATTTGTTAACTGTTTTTTTATTAAACAGATTTTGGACAAAAATGAGTAATTTGACACCAGTACAAGCAGCCCAAATTGTGGCCTTAAGTGAGGATGGAAGATCGCAGCGATATATAGCCCAACTTATGAATATCAACCAATCGAGCGTATCCAGAATAGTAATAAGGTTCAGGGAAACGGGAGTTTACCATATAAGACCAGTTCCAGGACGTCCAAGATGTACCATCCCTGCAGATGACCGTTTTCTACGTCTACAAGCCCTACGGGAACGTCATATTACTGCACGAAAACTGCGCAATGATCTTTTCAGAGTCCGTAATGTCCAAATAAGCATTAATTCTGTTAGAAACAGGTTAAGGGAAGTTGGAATTAGAGCTAGAATGCCTGTTGCTGCACCATTGCTAACCAGAGCACACCGTGGTTTGAGATTCGCAAGACAACATGTAAATTGGAATGTAAACGACTGGGCAAATATCCTGTTTACAGATAAGTCCAGATTCTCAATTTTCGGGTCAGATAGACGTATTCCTGTTTACAGACGCGAAGGCGAGCGATTTGCACAGTGCAACATAAGATCACCAAGGAATTTTGGCGGTGGCTCTATTATGGTATGAGGAGGCATTTGTTTAGAAGGTCGCACAGAGTTAGCTGTATTTCGCAGGGGATCTTTGACAGCTGATCGGTATATAAGAGACGTTCTAGAAGAACATGTGGTACCATTTGCTCCTGTTATTGGAATAAATGTTGTTCTAATGCATGATAACGCACGTCCGCACGCTGCAAGAATAACAACCGATTATCTTCGAGAAGTAGGTATTCAAGCTTTAGCATGGCCAGCAATAAGCCCAGACTTGAATCCAAGAGAGCACGTTTGGGACAACCTAGAACGCCGAATAAGATCTCGTAATATCGCTCCAGACAGCTTAGATGACCTTGAACACGCATTATTAGAAGAATGGGAAACTTTAGATATGGAGTTTGTAAGGAATTTGATAAGAAGCCTTCCACAACGGATGCGAGCTGTTATTAGGGCCAGAGGTGGCAATACTAGATACTAAAAATCGGTTACTTTACTTTAAGACATTTTTTGTTACTTTAAAATTTTCTTGTTTTGGAGAATAAAAATTATCTTTGCAATTTCCTCAAAAATTTTCAAATAAAAGAAACCAAACATCTTTTAAATTTAACGAAAAATCATTATCATTTTTTAAAAAAATGTATATATGTATATCGTGAGAAGCATTTTGTCAAAGTCCATTTATTTTGAAATGATGCGATACTTTTTGTGACAAGTGTATTTTGCTTCACAATAAACTGATACCCTAAAACATTTACTTTTAAAGATCTAAGATAAAACTTTGTTGTATTCAAATTGATAGCAATAGTGCTGCCAAATATACACTGACAATCAAACTAACCTTTAAAAACCTATATGTCTCAAATTGGATGATTATGTAGGGAATATTTCTGAAAGAACATACGAGCCTTCTGGTATACCTCTCTCGATCACTGCTTACTATCTGTTGCTTAGATAACATACTGCTAGTTTAAGAACATTTCTTACAGCTTTTAGTTCTAATTTGTCAATTGAGTTTTGTAATTAAGACTGTCAAAGTGGTTTGCTAAGTTCATGAAGTCTCTTACTAGATAAATATATAAAGTTTGTCCATGCCAGAGAAAGCTTCCTGAAAAGGCTTATGCATAAGGTTGTCAACTCGTTGGTTTTCGGCCTTATGTACGGAACCACCAGTTGCTGATTTGATCGTGTGTGGTATCCTTGTTTATCCTTGATATATTGGTAACAGAAGAGATGCTCTTTAGTCTTTTTCAAAAAGCCTGTGAAAAGTGTATTGTTATCTTTCTACAATAATATGGTCATATTATGTGCACACAGAAGTGTTCTTGAAGTTAAAGCAATTAGTAAATTATTATTATTGATATACAGGGTGTGTTTTTTTGAAGTTTAGCATTGGGATCTCAGAAACTACTGGAGATAGAAAAACGCTTAAATGGGGAAAGATGCGCAGTTTTACGAGTTTGATTTAAAACTGCTTTTGTTTCTCCGATAACTTTCATGGCTTATTAGATATTCAAACAAAACTAAATTTTACGATTTTCTTTAAACATGCTTAGCATCGTTAATAGTAATTTTAGAGAAAAAGTGTTCAGACAAAAGTTTTAGATAATTTTACGCCAAATAAAACTATGTAGCTAATATTTTTTTTCGTTCACAATTATCGAGTTATGACACAAACTTTTATTTTTTTAAATGGAAACCATAGTTGGTTTTGACATCATTAAAAAGCTTATTTTTTGCTGATTACAACGATATAAGGTTTGATATGGTTATTTTAAAAAATAAAGAGGATATAGACATTTTTATGGTTTTTATTGAAAACAATTGAATTTCGAACTGATAAAATACAAACCAAACGAAAACTTATTTTGAAATCTTATGTAGTAATAAAATGAAAACTACAAGAACTTTTATTAAGGGCACATAACATTATTAATGTTCAAAGATACCTCCATTATTATTAATACAAAAATTGCATCTCTTCACAACAGAATTTGTAGCATTGCGTACTTTACGCCTATCGATGTTATTAAAAGCAACTAAGACAGCTTCTCTTAAATCGTCGATTGTTTCATATGTTCTTTTGTATACTGTGTCCTTTAGGACACCCCACAAGAAAAAATCCAAAACTGATAAATCAGGGGATCTAGTCGGCCATTCAATGGGTGCATTTCGTCCTATCCATTGATTAGGGAAGTTCAAATTTAAATAATTTCTAACATTCAGTTGATTGTGCGGAGGCGCTCCGTCATGTTGAAAACATTGCAGCATTGCTCGGGATCTTAAATTTAAATTATCTAACATTTCCTCGAAATCTTGTTGTAAAAAATTAAGATAACGATTGCCAGTTAGTGATCCATCAAAAATAAGAGGAGGAAGAACAGTTGATCCTATAACACAACATCAAACATTAAACCCAAATTTAATTTGTGGTCTCCTATGTTCAACGTGAAGTGGATTTGTTTGAGACCGTATGTGCTCATTGTGCCTATTAAACATTCCACAATTTGTGAAACGAGATTCATCAGTCCATAATATTTTCATTGAAAAGTGTGGATCGTTTTGACACTGATCTTTAAACCATCTACAAAAAGCTATTCGTCTGATGTTATCACCTTCATCTAAAGTTTGTGATACTGATAATTTGTAGGGACGAAATTTATGCTTCTTCAACACTCTGACAATAGTGCGTTGAGAGGAGCCCATTTCTGTTGAAATTTGTCGGGTCGATGTAGATGGATTCTGAGCGACACATGCTAATATGTTTATTTCTCTATCTTCATCCATCCCTTTTTTTGATTTTGGTTTAACGAACGAACCATAATCTGCTAAATTATCCCATAATCTCTTAAAAGTAGGGAGCGACGGCTGACGTCGATCAAAATAATTTTCAAAATAAACTTCAGCAGCTCTAGCAGAATTTTTCTGGCACTGAATGTAACATTCAACCATCCATATCACGCTTTTCTACGTTAGAAAATTCCATAGCCAATGCAAACTTATGATTAACGGTCGTTTGCACCGCTTATAGTTAAGTTACAATTAAATTAATTAATAGTTAATTGTCAATGTTTGACAATTAACTTGACTTAAAAGTAAAAATTAACAGCTCTCACTTCTGTGACTCAACGTGAAAGCAATGTTAGTATATTTATCTCGACTGCTCCAACGAACACTATTGTAACTCAGATTTTTCGTTTTTTGAATTACAAAACACCAAACATTTTTTTTTTAAAGTTTATATCTTATAAAGTGAACAATCATAGAAATGTCTATATCCTCTTTATTTTTTAAAATAACAATATCAAACCTTATATCATTGTAATCAGCAAAAAATAAGCTTTTTTTTTGAAATACAAAACACCAAACATTTTTTTTTAAAGTTTATGTCTTATAAAGCGAACAATCATAGACATGTCTATATCCTCTTTATTTTTTAAAATAACCATATCAAACCTTATATCATTGTAATCAGCAAAAAATAGGCTTTTTAATGATGTCAAAACCAACTATGGTTTCCATTTAAAAAACACAAGTTTTTGTCATAACTCGATAATGGTGAACAAAAAAAAAATATTAGCTACATAGTTTTATTTGGCTTAAAATTATCTGAAACTTTTGTCTGAACACTTTTTCTCTAAAATTACTATTAACGATGCTAAGCATGTTTAAAGAAAATCGTTAAATTTAGTTTTCTTTGAATATCTAATAAGCCATGAAAGTTATCGGAGAAACAAAAGCAGTTTTAAATCAAACTCGTAAAACTGCGCATCTTTCCCCATTTAAGCGTTTTTCTATCTCCAGTAGTTTCTGAGATCCCAATGCTAAACATTCAAAAAAACTCAACCTGTATATTATGAGCAGCAGAGGTTGATTGATCCATGGGATATTATTTTAGTGATTTGTTCCGTGCCACTCTTGCAACAAATTATATAGGTTTTTTAAATAATTTTATATCAGCTGAAGAGATATTCCTCTAAATCCATAGTGTTCAAGTTTGGAATACGCAATCAAATTCCTACGAAATATTGTGAAAAAAAGAATTGGTACCGCATGCTCATTTCATATGCATTAATTGGAAATGTTTAGGGCTAGATTTTTTAAATTATAATTCATACGTATTGGCAATATACTTTTGTAAAATTAATATAATATGTAATTTTGCATTGTTACAAATAATTTTAGCACCAAGAAATATAAAAAATAAATTTACAATTTCCTCGATACATGTAATAATACCTAACAAAAAATTTAATATCAGATCTTATTAAAAAGAAATTTGTTTATATTACGTTTTTTCTTTTTTTTATATATTTTAAAAGTAGCAATTAACTCGTCCCCATCTTAGGAGTAGAATTTCACAACCAGAAATTTAGCACTTAACGAGAAATTCGATTTTAATATCTTCATTACTCCTGCCCATGAAAAATATATTCATCAAAATCAACGTCAAATGCCCGAGGCCTCTTGTTTGCTTTATAAATTTAACATATATTTTCATTTCCCTCTTTATATATCTTCTTAAATGCTAAGAACATGATGTATATATGTAAAGAATACAGGTTGACTTGAAAAATACTCATTCTCTTTTGTTATCTATTTTCCGATACTAAGATGATAAAAACTTCGCGTAAATATACAGGTTAAATAGAAAATTTATGATACTCTGAGATAAACATGCCAAATAATAACAATCAAGAGAAATAATAAAAGACGTATAATTACTATAAAATGAAAAATATAATCAATTTACTTTCGGTTAATGATGTTTCTTCTGGATCTTCCTAGTATTTATACAGTCATGCATTGTTTAACTGATTATAGTGTCAACTGTCAAATAATATAGTAAATGTTCAAACTTACCTTTAAAATAATTTCCAAATATTGCTTATGTTTTGTTGACATTTTTATCCTTCTGAGATATATTTCATTATATTTCAAATTGTATGTGTATAAAAACCATCAGACATAAAATATACTTTTTTAAAGATATGCTAATTTCAAATCTTCAAAATCTTTCTTACTAATACATAACTATTTTAATATATATAATAATACAAATCAATGCAAATACACACCGCCACCAGTACTCTGAACAACAACACGTACACGTATTTCAGCCAACATAGGCGTGCGACTTGTCATGATGGCTGGTAAATTTTTTGACTTGCATAATAAGTGTCTATGAGAGAACTCAGCAATGTCTGGTGCCCAAACTTATATTATACAGTTGCTTATATAGTTATCTTTGCTACCGCTAGTCAACATCGCGTGGCTATCTTAGGCTTGGGTAATAGATGCCGCTGAGTTCTCATGGACATACGCTATGCACCTCGAGGGTACATATACATTAATCCTCCTTTATGTTTTCATTCCACAAATTTTAATATCCTGTATTCATTATTTGATTGCCCATGCTCCCAAATTTTGATGAAAACCATTTAAATATAAACGTAAAAAGTGAATTTTTATTGCGATTTCATGGCTTGTACAGTTTTTCTACATCATTTTGAAGAGCTAGCTTCAAACTTATTTTTTTAGATCTTATTAGCAGGAGGTTTTGCATTGGCTTTGAAAAGATTTAAATAAAACTGGATGTTTCGTTTTGTAATTGGACTGAACCTGTTTAGCGAGAAAGTCATCTTAGAATTAATCTTAAATGTTTATTTTTCAACAAGCCTACTTACTAGTTACGACCATCAATTTTTTTTTTTCAGATGGAAACATAAGTATTTATTTAATTTCTTAATTCTGAAGAATTAACAAATTAAATAAAAAACATATGTATCCATTTGAAAAAAAAATTTGATGCTCGTAACTTATTTTTGGACCAGCCTTTGTACATCAATTTACCATAAGAAAAACCGCAGCTAAAAATAAAAATCGACCTATCCCAGCGTTTTTCCATAAAACAAAACCAGAAATTTTAAATTAGTTTATTCCAACCCACGCGTCCTCACTGTATATCTACGAATATTTATTGTTTAATATAAAGGTGTAATATATTGCTAAAACATCATTGTAACCTAAAAGCAAAATGCAATCTGGGAAACATCAAGTAGATAGATGGCATGGTTTCTGTCTATTCAAATTCTGTATAAATTAATAATCAACATTCAGAAATTTTGTAATTACCTCGTATTTCAACATTGCTGGATGATTTGTCAAAATAGAAAAACTGATGCAATTTGACTTCTAATCAGTAATTATAAAAGTATCTCGTACCTTTTGTAGCTTTTACTATTTCAATATGCCTAAAAGTATATTAACATATCCTCTGATATACTTAAAACGCAGTTGCATTTAAAACAGGAACATTTCTTGAGAAGCACATTGTGAAAGTAAGAAGAAAGAATGCCGTTATAAAAATTAACATCTCAATGTTTCTTAGAAAAGTACGGAGAATATATGCAAGCTATTTCTATGTTTCCCAAGAGATAGTATAACAATAAATTCTATACTAAATCAATATCCCATTTTTACGTGTACAACTTAGTTCTTCTCAATTTTATAAAAGCGACTTCCAGAACTTTGTAGTTTTAAGCAAGTGGCAAACTGTTGCCCGTTGAATTTTTATTAGAAAGACTAGATGGTACTTCTTTCTACGTAATTCTAAAATGCTGACTAGGAAAATTTAGAATTCAACCATAAAAAGACCGTTTCTTTAGATTTATTGAACGTTATAAAATTAAAAACATCTCTATCAAAGTATTACTACTACTAAAATTATAAATTTGTATTACTAGATACGACATATTTTACTTGGTTATTAATTCTCCAAATACTATAAAAATAGCAAGTACGGTCCAGTTTAACCAAATTTTCTGTTTATTTAATATACATAATATACAAGTATAATTATTAATTAAAATATTTATAAAGAATTAGTTTAAATTTACAAATTAATAGATTTAAAAGTTCTTATACATTCTGGAATGATTAATGACAAACTATTAATTTAACATTCCTTGATTTTTTTATCATTTGAAATACTTCAAAATGCTATTGTCTTTCTATATAATACGTTTATTTGATATTCCTATATATCAAATTTGAAACAAACAGTCTACATATTTCGAGTTCTTTATGGCTAGGCTTTTATAACTTCATTAAGGTGTTGCCATAATGGACGCCATAAGCTATAACTCTGTTATTAATAATAATCCGATTTCAGTAATTCAAAAACCACATAAGGCAGGTGTATAAATACTACAAAACTCTATAATTTATATATTTTTTTAAAATGCAATTTTTGACAAGCGATAGTCAATTTTTTTTTTAAATAGCAACATTTTTTTTTCTTTTACAGGTTGGTAGATATATTTTTTTCTGAATACAATGGGTGATACAACTGCATTTTGTAAAATGTTTCTGTTAAAAAAAATTATTTTTTCTAAAATTTTCAAGTGTTCTGCGGTATCCAAGGATAGCGCACAAAACAATAACTGTCATTTATGAATTGTTAGCTTGTTTCCATTTATTGTTGGTTTTATTATTTTGTGATCATATTGTTATTTTATTATAGATAATAATCAATTAACTGATGTGGTGCAAGTGTTTTTCGAGTGCTATAAAAATTCGGGTCAAGCAGTACGTATTTACGCAGCTCGCTTTCCCGATAGAGAAGTTCCTGACCGTCAGAAATTTAGAAGAATTGAACGAAATTTAAGAAATTACGGAGCTTTTAAGAAACCAAAACAAGATGGACGCAAATTTTGTGAAAATGTTCAATTGGATGCCATTCTCAGTGTTCAAGAAAATCCAAGTACTTCAACTCGAGAAATCGTACATAACATTGAAACATCAAAGGATACTGTTCATAGAATCTTAAAAAAAACACAGACATTTAAACCGTACATCCCACAAAAAATACGAGCTTTGTTTGAAAACGATCCAAATCGACAATACTAATTTTGTGTTTTCTATTTAAACATGGTTACGTCAAGAAGGGCTGTGCTACAGAAATGCGATTTAGTCCGATGAGTGCACTTTTAGCAATAATGGCGTTTTCAACAGAAATATTCAACGTTATCGGAGTCAACAAAACTCAAATATTATTGTTGAAACCAATCGATAATACAGATTCACCATAAATGTGTGGTGTGGTATTTTAGGTGACAGATTAATTGGACCCTTTTTCATTGATGGCACCATTGTATTCAGAAAAAATATCTTTTCCAAACTGTAAAAAAAAAAATAAAGTGTTGCTATTTAAAAAAAAGAATTGACTCTCGCTTGTCAAAAATTACATATTAAAAAAAAATAAAAATTATATTATTTTGTAGTATTTATACACCTGTCTTATGTGGTTTTTAAAATACTGAAATTGGGTTATTAATAACAGAGTTATAGCGTGGTGCGCTTTTCATAAGACATACTGTATATATAATATATACAGGGTGAGTCATCTAAGCGGGTAAGGCAGATTAAGCCTTTATGAGTAAAGATATTTCGAAGCGGTTTTTTCCTTGTGATAGCTGTTCATTAGGAGCATATTTTAAAAATATTTTGTATTATACAGAGTGTTCCATAACTTGGTGGCTAACCATAGTTATAGTTTTTTAAATGGAACACCCTATATATCATTGCATTTTTGTATTCCCCGTATAATTTTTAGGCAAAAAGTAATAAGATAGTATAGGGCCTAAAGTGTAAAGTTTTTGACTTATTCCCATTTTTCTGAAAAATTCAATGTTTGTATAAAATTATATTTCACGAAAACGACGTATTAGATTGACAAAATTTTTTGCAGTATTGTTTACAATAAGAGGTCCTAATAGAAGCATGTTTTATTTTTTTACAGTTTCTAACTGCATGTGCAGGAAACTGGATTAAAATTAGATGACACGTTTTTGTATAAAAGTCATTTTTTTTAAATGAAACACCCTGTATATCAGTTAATTTTTGAATTGTTTATTAAATTTCATGTCAGAAACATGTAAGACGTTAATACTTTAAATGAGACTATTACTGAGCTGCTGCCGTTTTTTGATATGCTTTTCTTAATTTTTGCAAAAAAGTCATTTTTTTCAAATGGAACACCCTGTATATTATTTCATTTTTGAATTTCTTATTAAATTTCACATCAAAAACATATAAGACCTTAATACTTTAAAAGTGACTATTACTGAGCTATTGTCTCTTTTTGATATAATTTTGTGTTTTGTGGTTTTAATTAATATAGTATAGTATTGACAAAATTATATCAAAAAGGACAATAGCTCAGTAATAGTCACTTTTAAAGTATTAACGTCTTACATGTTTTTGATGTGAAATTTAATAAGAAATTAAAAAATGAAATAATATACAGGGTGTTCCATTTGAAAAAAAATGACTTTTTTGCAAAAATTAACAAAAGCATATCAAAAAACGACAGCAGCTCAGTAATAGTCACATTTAAAGTATTAACGTCTTACATGTTTCTGACATGAAATTTAATAAACAATTCAAAAATGAACTGATATACAGGGTGTTTCATTTAAAAAAAATGACTTTTATACAAAAACGTGTCATCTAATTTTAATCCAGTTTCCTGCACATGCAGTTAGTAACTGTAAAAAAATAAAACATGCTTCTATTAGGACCTCTTAGTGTAAACAATACTGCAAAAAATTTTGTCCATCTAATACGTCGTTTTCGAGAAATATAATTTTATACAAACATTGAATTTTTCAGATAAATGGGAATAAGTCAAAAACTTTACACTTTAGGCCTATACTATCTTATAACTTTTTGACTAAAAATTATACGGGGAATTCAAAAATGCAATAATATATAGGGTGTTCCATTTAAAAAACTATAACTATGGTTAGCCACCAAGTTATGGAACACTCTGTATAATACAAAATATTTTTAAAATGTGCTCCTAATGACAGCTATCACAAGGAAAAATCCGCTTCGAAATATCTTTACTCATAAAGGCATAATCGGCCTTACCCGCTTAGATGACTCACCCTGTATATATATTAACATTTCTTGGCTATGTGAGTGTTTTAATTAAATATAGTACATCTTACTTATACGTTTCGATGTATTTAACATATTTTTCAAAAACATACAACATATAGCCGTAAAAATACAATAAAAAATGTCAGAATTATTTAACATAATTTGATTTATATAAAACAATATAATTTAAATATTTAATACAGGGGAACGAGCAACTTACCTTGAAAATTCATTTTGTCAAACATTATTAAAAACTAATATGTATAAACTATGAAAATTGGTTTTTTAGTTTATCTTATAATCTTACTATGTGATTTTTGTTTATCTATTTGATTCATTACCAATTTAATATATCGGACAGAAACATTCTACCTCCCTACATTGTTGGTTATTTTTACTTTTAAACAAATACTATAACAAGCATAATTGAATTCCGCGCTGTATATTTTTTCTATTTTTGAAAACATCAAACGTTAAATTATTTTTTATTTTACCCGAAATATTACAATGCTTTACGGCCGCTGTCTCAAGAAAAGGTAAAAAATCGGAAATTAGTGAAAATGCATACATCCAAAAAGAAAAAATATTAACAAAGATTAAAACAAGCATATTTGTTAGTAAAAAAAAATACGTGCGACAAACTTGAATGTTTGGAGTGTTCAATTTAAATATTATAATTTATGGATCAGGCTGTATAAGCCTATATATTTTGAAAATTCTAAATTATAATGGTTCATGCTTATACTATATTGATCAGGCAACGATATGCCTCGCAACAGTTTAGAGAACTGGCGAGCAAAAAATTCCAGCTAATTCAATATTTTTTAAAATTACTCAGAAATGATTCAGCTGTTTTTAAATTTCAATAAAACCACTTTGTAATTAGTTAATTTATTAACAAATAAAACACTAGAAAGCTGATACAATGAGTATTGGTAAAGAAAACATAAAAACGTAAGATTATTAGCAAGAGTAATCAAGTTAAATTACAGTGACTAGAAATAAACAGCAAAACAATTGAATATTAAGAAATCAAACACATTATTCGTGTATTTTAATAAGATCTACTTCCTCCTCTTCCTCTTATTACTACCTGTATTCCTCTATGCATGTCTTGTATAACTGTTTGGATAGATTCTTGAAACATAGGTTCCCACACATCTGTTATTGCAATTTTAAAGTTCATGGACAGTCGATGGAAGGGGATTTCTTGCTCAAACATATTGTTTAAGATCTGACCAAATGTTCTCGATCGGATTTAGATCGGGGCTAAGGGAAGGTCACTCAACTCTCTATTAGCACCTTCCGAAGATAGTACTTGTTCTTGCTACGTGAGGGCGAGCATTGTCGTCCATTAAAAATTCATGGCCAATGAATGGGATAGAAAGTACAACATGTTGTTCTAGGATGTCTTCTGCGTATCGATCTGCTGTAATAGTGCCTCTATGGATGAAGGGTAATTGTATACGGGCTTCAAAAGAAATATCAGCCCAGACTATTACTCCACCTCCTTGAAAACTTACACGATGATACACGCTACATTATGTATAACTTTCCGCTAATCTTCTCCATACTCGATCCCGACCATCAGCACCAAATAAGCAAATTCTTGCTTTATCTCAAATAAAGTGCGACTCTATTGTTGTAAAGATCAGTTTCTATGAATTCAAGCAGATCAAGTCGGCGTACTCGATGAAGTTTAAGGCCAATGCCTTCAAGTTGACTTCCTTCAAC
Source organism: Amphimallon solstitiale (assembly GCA_963170755.1). Lineage (NCBI taxonomy): Eukaryota > Metazoa > Arthropoda > Insecta > Coleoptera > Scarabaeidae > Amphimallon > Amphimallon solstitiale. Next base: position 25,546,446 of record OY720684.1, read on the forward strand.
CTCCTTCCTACTGCCCACTCACTTACATTGGTTTCACTTACATCATGAAAACCATTACGGGATTATTACAGCAGTAATATGCCTATTTCGTAAAGCAGCAAATACAAAAAACAATCGTCCCTTTGAGAAGTGGGTCTTTTCCGTCCTGATCCGGGTGTTCGGTTAAATAAACCAGTCTCCTGATAAAATTTATACAGCCATTGTACTTTGGAAAGACTCATCCTAAGTCTTGATGCAATATATCATTGGCTTCATCCATTTTCACTTAGAGCAATAATTTGAGCTGCTTGAATACCCTTAAGACCCATGTGAATGAAACACATGGGTCTTAAGGTTATTCAAGTACATAATTTAATATTCGTGATACAGTGTTCTACCTAAAAAAAATAAAGCAGACAAGATGATTCTCAATTGTTTTAACCATTACTAAGCCTACTACTATCTTATCAAATACTTACAAATAAGTTTTAACATTTCTGAGAGAAAATTTTAAAATATTAGAGTAGCTCGAATTTTTTGCTCGACAGTGTATAATGATTTTATTACTTTTTATAAAATAGAAGACTTACATTAAGATTGTAGTAGATTATTAATTGGGAAAGCAATTCAATGTTTTTATAGATATCATTCTGTTGATGATACGTAATGTATTTACTATTTGTCAGGTTAATAACAGATTTTTTCTTTCATTCACAGATAATTAAAGACATTCCAGGAAACAAAAAACGTCAATTAAATTGCTAGTTAAAATATGTAGACCCTTATCAAGAAAAAGTCATCAATTACAAAAGTTTCAAATCTGAACAATTGGTATCGGCTCACTTGCGCTCGGCGCACTTGCGCTCCCACCTGAATTCGACCTATTTGCGCTCTGACCCTAATGACAAGAAATTAATGATATCTTCGCCGGCCGACTTGCGCTCCCGTTCCCTCGGGATATATACATGTATAAATACATAAAACTTAGGATATATATTGTACATAGTGCCTTTCATATTAGATGACCTACCTTATTGAGGCGAGTATATGAAAATTACTTATTGTAGGTTTTTATAAAACATATACTCGCTTCAATATGGTAGGTCATTTAATATGAATGTATATATGTATACATAAAACTATACAAGAATTATTTTTTTATGTATCTCTAACCTGACCAAAACTGTTTGCTACTTCAATTCGTATTTTTATTATATAATTACATGACTATGTATAGAATAATTCAAACCATTTCTTTTTGAGTATTTTGTCAAATTAATAATAATAATAAAACAAGCATTTAAACAAGAGAATTATAATAGTCAGATAAAAGTTAATAAAACAACACTTTCCTGCACATTTCATCCAGACTTAGGACTGGCAAAGTTTAATACATAAATATAAACTTTGGTATGTTTAAAAGTGTATAATATGTCTTTCTTTTATGAAGAAAGAAATCGTCAGTATATTATATGTAAGTTTGTTACTTTATTCTAGCTTTTGAATAGAAGCCATCGTTTATTGTACCGAACGTTGCAATGTATTGTGTTTATGATAAGAGTTTCAGAAACAGTTTTGGCCAGGTTAGAGACACATAAAAAAATAATTCTTGTATAGTTTTATGTACATATACATTCATATTAAATGACCTACCCTATTGAAGCAAGTATATATATATTTTATAAAAACCTACAATAAGTAATTTTCATATACTCGCCTCAATAAGGTAGGTCATCTAATATGAAAGGCACTATGTACAATATATATCCTAAGTTCTATGTATTTATACATGTATATATCCCGAGAGAACAGGAGCGCATGTGGGCTGGCGAAGATATTATTAATTTCATGTCATTAGGGTCAGAGCGCAAATAGGTCGATTTCAGGTAGGAGCGCAAGTGCGCCGAGCGCAAGTGACCCGTATTCGAACAATTAGCAACAATTATGGAAATACCAAGTAAACGTACAAGTTCAATTATCAATTAAAATATTTTTATCTAATTGATATAATATATAAACAAATTAAAAGAAGCTTTTCCTTTTTTTTTTATAATATACAAGCAAATATAAAAATTAAATAATTTACGAAAACAAATATTTTGAAATAATTCATTTTAATTTACAAACTAAATAATTCAACACTTTTTTTTCTTTTTCCTCCATACCTTTTATTTCATCAATTATAATATCGGGATAAATGTGTAAGTTGTATTAAATCCGGAGAGCTTTTGAGACTCTGTATGCAATCATTTAACGAAATATTCCTTATTTGCTGAGGTGTGTGTTATTAAATTACGGGAAAAAATAGGCAAAAGCATGGGATATTTTGTCCAATTAGCACCACGTATGTGATTTTAGGGGTCGGTATTTAGGTAAGTTTGCATATGGGTACATATGTGAGCTGTATTTTCCCCTGTATTGCACACAGCAACTCGCACGCATAGGCAACTCATCTTCCAATTAAAATTTTTGATGTTTGGTTTAATTATGAAAATTGGATTAATCTGATAATAATTATACTAGATTACGCAGACGTGTTATTACTAATTCAAAACAAATTCATTGCTAACACATACATACATAAATTTTATATTAACGTTACAGTAACGTTATGTACACCAACGACACATTCTAATTGTCCACTTTAAAAAATTTTTTTGCCATAAATATTAGTAGTGGTTAAAACTAATAATATATACTTATCAGATAGCTCTATGAAAAAATAATATACCTTGAAGTATATGGAATGCTCGTAAGCACTACCCTTTACTTTAAATAAAAACGCATTATCATTTTCAATATTTTTCTTTTAAATTTTATTGAAATTTCTGCAATAGTAGTTCTAAACATGCGTAGAAAGTTGCTTTTATATGCAATTTGAGCTGAATTAGTTTGATGAATGACTCACAATTTGGTCTAATGAAAATTTACTCCAAACATAAAAGGTACAAAAGATAAAAAAAAATTAAGAGAAATATAAATTTATTCTAAACTAAATGAAGGACTCAATACGTCTAATTTATATATTTATTTAAAAAAAAAATGAAACATTTAGGTTTTAAACACACTCGGTTTAACACAGATTTCCTTACATATTTAAAACTTCTCTACTTAATTTATATTACTGAGCTTTATGTGATATAATAATGCTTCAAAAGTTTAGAAGCTGTGCTGTTACATTTCGCAGTGTTTAAGTATCCGGATCTTTTATTAGGAACGCCAATAAATCTACGAATAGCTATTAAAAAATGCCTGTTTTACCGTAAATCGCAATTCTATAATTCCTCTTGTAGAATATTCACTTATTAATCTTAACATTACAGGAAGCAGGATTTATTTCACTTTCACACACTTCCAGTTTTGTTATACGAGTTGCTTTGTGAAGAAATTGCATTTCGGCTATTCGGTTGAAAACATTGTAGGCCTTAAATTTTAGAAAATGCTATAATGATTTCTTTAATCTTTACATATATCGCAGTCTTTTATTTATACACAACAATAAAGAATCTTATAGAGCTTGCAGAAACCATAAAGTTCAATTTATATAATAACTTACTTGATCAGTGGAAATCTAGACTTTAATGATTTTAAATCCATAGTTAAGCTATTTCTTATGACTAATTGTTTTTATTCTGTTAAAAAAATTATAAATGCTCATTGGAGCGCACACCCCTCATACTTACAAGAGGTGCTCTGTATATGAATCTTTACGATTTGTTATCCATCTGTTATATTTACTTGTGCTATTACATTGTATGTGACGTGCCATAAGTTACTTACATAGTAGCTAATAAATTGTATCCATATTTAGCAAAATAATAAATATCAAGGAACGAATATTACACGCACAAATTCTCCTTAAATATTTAATATTCCACAGTACTGCTAAGATCTACTATTGTATTGTCCTTTCGTCACCATGCTGAATGTTTCGGAAAAGAAAGAACAAAAAACTTGTGCTATTTTATCATAGATGACGTGCATAATCAACACATTTAATACTTGAATTTAAGGGTGCGTTTCAGTCTTGACAAATCCATTTCGGTTCGTATCTAAGATGTTAGCGTTTCTTAAGTACTACTAGTAATAATTGGATGGCGCCACGATGTTAATTCTAAACCACAAACTAAATTCTAATGAAAAGATCTTAAAACATTTCAAGGTCATTTTACCTGCTTATTGAATTTCAGGCTTTCTTTGCAATTTGATTTTATACGTATGAATCTAATCGATACTTGTCAACTTTCATGCTGAAGGGAGAAAGACGCGCGAACTATAAGCATTCGTTTGAATTTCTTTGTAAAAATTTAAATTAAATTACGTTTGTTTTATTTATAAATTAAGTTATTCTTAAACATATTCGCTAAAGGTGGTAGGTCATACTCATCCATTCGACTTTCTTATTTTCTTATTTCATATATACGTATTTATATTTTGTAATTTATATTAATACAATGTTATCTCTTATTTTGGAAATAAACTATTATTATTATATAAAACTACACAATAAATAAACAGCAGTGTGTTTGTGTTCTGCAAAATAAAACATTTTCTGTTACTTGATACGTTTCGTACGTAGCCTGCACCTTTGTTGATCATGTCTAATAATAATCATAATAATATGCAAAACAGAAATATAGTCATATTATTGTCTTCATAACGTACCCATTAGTTCAACATTCTAATAAATACGTTTCACCTGCTAAAAATACGTGTAAAGTTAGTATTTGCAAATCCCAAATGCCAGTTTGACAGTTGATCAGTTTTTTCATGTTTTTATTTTGTATTTTGGCTCCTGGACAGTTTTCAGAATGGATTTTTTTTTGTGAGTTTACTAAGTTCGAATAAGAGAAATTCTATATACATATTTTAAGGCAAATTTGGTCATAAATACGTTGTTACTTTATAACTTTTCAATTCAAATATCGCGCCAAAACGGTATAATCGAAACTAAAAAACCTGCGAACTGACCTCCGGAAGAAAGGGTGGGCAGGCATATGTGATTTGAACTAGGGATGTGCACGATATATTGTTTTGTAAAAAAGTATCGATGTTTTCTTTTCGATAATCATGATTGAAATCGATATTTTTTTATTTAATAATATTGACTGTTATCGATTTTTTTATTCGATAATATCGTTTAATCAAAAATGCCATTCTACTTATATCCTGGTAAACAATCTTTGAAATTTCACATTAATATACAAAAGAAACTGTTCATATTATACAGAATACAATAGAATATATTTTTAAGAAAAAAGTTGGAAATTTGAAAAATGCTTACTGCGATGTTTGCTGTTTCGTAGAAATTATTATCCGGAAGCGGCAGCGGAATATTGCATTTCATAGACTTGACATCTCGTATAGTTCGCCGAATCGCCTTCATGGGGTGTTATCTTTATCACAATCACTATTTCCTCAAAATTGTAAAGAAGATATGTTTTAAGATGTTTATTTTTTATATGTATTTATGTATGTGTTTTATACCACTAGAATTATATATTTTAGTATTGGATTATCTTGTAAGTTATAGATACAAATTTATATTTTGTTTGTGTTTTTATTGGAATTTTTTTATTTTTTGAGTGAATATATATTTTAAGTTACTTATTATTTGTTACTAAATGGCTTGAAAAGCCACAGCAAAGAACTTTTAATATAAACATTTTGAATTTTTGATACATTATTCAATTCCAATATCAATATTTTTGAAACGTTGCGCATTGGAATTTTTTTATTTGCTAGTTTGCTATATAGTTTGAACTATAAAATTTGATGAATATGTCAAAAATACTATAGACATGGTGTGCAGTTTCTATTTAAAAAATGAACGATTTCAAAGTTCTGAAAACTGCTAACAAATAATTAGCAGCAACGTTAAAAAATTTAGAAGAGAAATGTAAAACGTCCTTAGCCGACAATTTCTTTGGGAACTTCGTAAATATAAAACAGCTATTAGGCTTTTGTCGGCGTAAAAAGGCCCAGTTTAATTGATTTACATAATTCATCTCATTAGTAAAAGCATAGGCATCTTTCAATTAAGGATAACAGAACACTTCATATTTTAAAATATTGCAATTTCATTAAACTCGCAAATTAAACTATGTAGTTACTTTTTGGTTTTGTGGTGCCAACCTGTGATGCCAACTGTTGATTGTCTATTACGTACTTTCAAATAACTCCTAACATACTAAATTTTATAATTATTAACCGCAAAAATTGCACAACTAACCTCTAAATAATTGCAAGATAATAACGCCATCTATATTATATGTGCTACACTGTTAGGCGACGTAAATGTAACAGATATCTGTAATGTATGTAAAGACCCACCAAAAATGTAAACAAATTTTATTTCATGGATCACTTAAAATATTACACATATATTTAGCTACTGTTACTATTTTTACCTTCCAAATATAAATACCGAGTGTACTAGCTATATTACATATTAATTTACCGTGTAATTTTTAAATGTAGCCATTTTTTCTAGTACTTGCAAAACCACTAACTTCCCATTTTATTTACGGCTTATATATTAACTTAATTTGAAAAAAAATACTACCGTTTACTTCGTTTAACCTTTATCTTCATGCTTAATGCATAAAATTTACATATTTTGATTTTTTACGCCCGTAAAAATGGAAATAAAAATGGTATTTTTTGGGTACATTTATCTCCCGCCAAAACCATATCAAACGCAGCCTTAATTACTTGGTGTTTTTGAAGAGGCACTGTTCGACAGAATTGATATCTGCGATACTAGACATACATAGCAAATAAGAAATAAAAAAGAATATTTCTCCATATTTCTATTAAAGAATTTTGTATGAGAAAAACGACAAATTAGATTTAGAAACGTCGATTAACCCCATAACTGTTGAGATGAAGTTTAAAAAAAAATTCTAAACACAAATCTAAACAGTTAAGTGGTTAATTGTTAAACATTGCTATTATATGTATCACGCTCTATATGTGTATTAGCTCAAGTATTTTGTGGCACGTAAGAAGTTTAGAGAAGCATTGAAACCATATGACGTAAAAGATGTGATTGAGCAATATTCATCTGGGCATGCAGACCTTTTGAATAGAGTGAGAAATTTACAGTTCAGGTAAGATAACCTACCTGAACAATTAATCACGATAATATACTTAAAGCTTTTTTTACATTTTTGTTTTTGTCATGATACAAATTACATTTACTGTACTTCACTCGGTATATAATTCTACCACATGAAACATTCTATAATTGAAACAGAAAGCATATATAGTAGATACATTCGTTAGAAATTACTTTCCAATGTTTATATCTGGTCATAAAATAGGTAGCAAAGTTATAGTGCGAGATTTGTGTCACAAGTAATAAGAATGATTCTTCTACTTTTTTATATGTAAACACTGCGTCAGTGAAGAGACAAATAAATTAACCCAAGGATATATATGCCACACAATCTACCCTATGCTGTATCAGTTCTGTTATAAATAACATCTAGGTTATCCTGTTACTGAAATCTGCGAAACGTATGATATATCTTAGAATGGACACTTTAAGGAGATAAATAAGATTTTGTTGCAAAAAATACATATACAGACCGATTTTATTTGATAAAAACACATTTGTTTTGCCTAATGACGTTATCATTTCCTTTTTTTTTTTAAATGGCAATCCAATATCTACTTTTTTAACAATCGTCACTAATGATAACGACACACCCACTTACAGCACAACCTCCATATTGGTATGGGTTGGTCATACTCCAATAACCCTGTACTCAACACTGATAAATGTAATGTTATGGCATTCACTCGTATAGTCTGTCCATAGATATAACGATTTCACTTCTGAAATAACACTCGATCTTCACAAAATAAATTAACCCAACCCTTCTCATCCCTATCGAGCACGGGTGGTTCACAGGGACGTATTCACAAAGATTATTATACTAAAGTCTATTATACGAACATTGGTTTTCGATTGTAAATATATGTTTAACACAAAAATCAAATGAAATACTATAATTACTAAATTCCTGCAAGGAATTGTACATTATCGGTTGTAAGTACTCATTATCGTTAATTTATAACATAGTCATCAGAATCACTAATGTCATTCTCATCTACCTGTATTATGAATTTAGGTATTATTCAAATTATTGTATACGTTCAGGATTATCTGCTGTGTTTAAGTATTCCAATAATTTATTATACAGGGTGTCCAGAAACTCTCCTGACAAACGAAGACCGGAGATTCCTCAGATAATTTTTAGACAATTTAACCCAATTCACCCTAGTCCGAAAATGCTTCCTAAGGTCATAGGCGTCCGTTTTGGGTAGGTAAACGGTTATTTTAACGCATAAATTTTTTGTCTTTAACTTCTAAGCATTTGTTACACTAGATTCTTAAATTTTCAGGTATTCTAGTACTAAAAGGTACTCTTACTTTAAGTCGGTAGGATACACCGTTTTCTAGAAAAATCGATTTGAAAATTTTTCGTTTTTTCGTCATTAAAATTCAATTTATTATTTTTTGCACTAGTTCGCTCTGAACTGCCAACAGAAATAAAACCTACGTTTTTAATTGTCAAATTGTTGTCAGTTCGCGAAGTTGAAATGACGAAAGATGAAATAACGAAAAAACGAAAAATTTTCAAATCAATTTTTCTAGAAAACGGTGTATCCTACCGACTTAAAGTAAGAGTACCTTTTAGTACTAGAATACCTGAAAATTTAATAATCTAGTGTCACAAATGCTTAAAAGTTAAAGACAAAAAAGTTATGCGTTAAAATAACAGTTTACCTACCCAAAACGGACGCCTATTACCGGTACTAGAAATTCGCAATTGATGGAATCGATTCATCTCTGGAGGATAAATAAGCATACCAGTTTTTGTTTTTCTAAATAGAAGCGTTCGGGAGATATTAAAAAAAAACTAATTACAAGGCGCCATCTTCAAAGAGCTCTAGCTCCCTTAGGAAGCATTTTCGGACTAGGGTGAATTGGGTTAAATTGTCTTAAAATTATCTGAGGAATCTCCGGTCTTCGTTTGTCAGGAGAGTTTCTGGACACCCTGTATTATCAACATCGTCTTCTATCATATCACTACTTTCACTTAGATAAATATTGCTACCTACATCGTTTCTTGAATATTCATTGGTACTCTACGGTCTCCACATGTTTTTGTTTCACAAATTTAAACATCTTATAATGGGATCTTTAATAAAGTTATATAATAATAATTAATTTAAATTAATGCTGATACTTTTGCGCATAAAATAACACCAACATGTAATAAATCCAAATCACACATTTTCTGACTTTTTTTGGGATCGAGATGGCCTTGACTTAATAGAAATTCATAACGTTGAAAGTAAATAAAACAATTTCACTTAAATTTCCACTTTATTGATAACATATCATGACGATCGTTTCTACACACAGTGTCTTCTCTTCAGATGAGATTGTATTGCAAACTAAATTGTATTACATTATGTAAAATGCATATGAAATACGGTATTAAGAAATATTTAGAAAATAATTTAATAGAGGGTAATTTATGTCCTACCCCCCCCCCCCCCCGTATTTAAAAATACCTGGTAATATGATGTCACTATGGGGAAAGCTGTAACGGTTTTAGTTGTGGAATAAATTTAATAGAGGGGATCCCCCTAGTTCTATTAAGTACAAATTTTGTATTTTTGTGTTTCAAAAGGTCCATAGTTTCTAACAAATTTAATTTCTGAGTTATGGTTAAAGCTATGACTTTCCTTTCTCAAATGTATAGCATAATATGAATCATCTTTACCATTAATATAGCTTCTACCTGTCTGGCCTATGTAAAATTTAGGTTAAGAACTGCAAACTAGTTTGTATATTCCTGACTTGTTATTTTTGTCTTCTTGTTTATTGTTTTTAATAATTGAACTTGAAAAATTGCTGGTTGTGAAGGATATGTTATGGTTATTCGTAGATAAGGTTTTTGACAGTTTTTATGTAAAATTCCCAGTATAAGTTAGTGTTTTATATTTCTTTGTATCAACTTTCTCAGTAGGATATACTAAATTAATTGCTTTCTTGTAACACTGTTTATTGAGGGTATTTAGAATAATTCTGGGTTATAACCATTCTTGTAGGCTATTTGGTTGATGTAGTTGAATTCTAAATTATAGTTATCTTTCGATAAGGGAACATTAACGAGTCTATGACTGAACGAATTGATCAAAGCCATTTTATGGGAGGTTAATGGTAAATCGCAAATTCGTGTTTGTTGTTATTCTTTGAAATCATTAAATCTAAAAAATTGATAGCTTTGTTTACTTCTTTTTCAATCGGAAACTTAATGTTAGGATGTAGGTTGTTGATATGTGTATTGGTTTAATTGTCTATCAGTTCCTGTGAAGCAAGCTAAGATATCGTCTACATATCTGTACCAGTAAATATTTTTTAGGCAGAGGTGTTCATGAATTTTTTCTTCCAAATTGTTCATAAAAATTTCAGCTGAAAGGACACTTGGAGGGTTATCCATTACTAAACCATATAATAAGTTATTGAAAGTACAGTAATTTTGGTCTAAACATAACATTAACAATTATAAAATATCCTGTTTAATAATAAAATCAACATTGTTTTTTTTTGTTAAACGAGCCTGTACTAGCCATCATCAGGTGGGACAGAAGGGAAGAGATTTTGTACATCAAAAGAAAGAAATTCACAATTATGTGGAAGGTTTATCTGCTTGATATTATCCATTAGTTCGTATGAATTTGGTATTCTATATTTGTCTACGATAATTGCTTTTATTAGGTATAGGTAGGTATTTAGCTATAGGTTCCTATAAGAGCTTAATTATCCGATTTTAATTAACGTGCCAAACATTGAATTACTATAAATATTTCATGAGACAGTTAGTAGCACCCATATGCTAACCAATGAAATTTAAATTTTAGTAGTATATCTCTCTCGCCCCTCAAATATTGACTATACAATTCAACAGTTCTTGCCTCTAACGGCGAACATTTTACATACTTCAAAGTATCGCTCCTGCCAAGCGAACAGCTTGGGAATTATGAGATAGCTGCAACGCAATAAACAAATACCCTACATATTTTTGATTGCTTAAAAACTGTTTTAAACTTTTTACACATGGTAATAATAAGTAAGTTTATAATATGACGGATATTTAAATACAACCTAGAAACCAGAAAGGAAAAGCTATTCCAGAAATAGAACAATTAAAAAATAAATCATTCTTATTACTTCTTGTATCATAAAACAAAAAAAATTTTGTTTCGTAAATCAAACTGCTTTCTAATATAATGTGCAGAATTTGTATAGAGGCCAACGATGTACGATTGTACTATTTATAAAGCAATCTTGGTTGCAACAAGTCACGTATACTCAATTGTCCCTTATTAATTACTTACGGCATAAAGTAAATTTATTTGTACCAGTACAATATCAAACAGAAATCTTAGCACGCTTCCACCTACTAATTACGCTAATGGTTTAACAGCGACAAATATGCTGCACGTTTCAATTAAAAATGTATTCATAATGTACACTTACCATTTCATATTTACATACATAAATAGGTAAACACGAAGTTGATTCCATTATTGATTTTCTACAGGGCTAATTTGAAAGCAACGTGATGGTTTTGTAGTTCCGCAAGGTATTTAACTGAAGCCAACATTATGTGTATTTTATGTAAATAGTCTATTATATGTATGTATTTTTATATTTGACAGCTTTTAAATATGACATGTATTTACTAATATATGTAAATGTAAGATATTCTCCGCGAACTAGTCATAAATGTTATGTAGGCAATTACTGGGGATAAAAAAGACATTAAATCTAAATTCTGGCAGTTTGATAATATATTGGGTTAGACAGTAGTCGTTTATGTTTGTCTAATAGAACTTATGTCGACACTATATTTATTGAATCATAGTCTCTCTTTGCAATTTTGGCCATTCAATTGGAGGCCTTTCCCCTTTTTTCTTTGGACAATCCTATTCTAACCTTTCGATATCATGTAATTCTCGTATTTTCTTCATTTGTTTGTCTTCTCCACACTACCTTCCTTTCAACGCTTTTCTCTGAAAGATGTCCCAAGTCTTTATTTTCTTATTATTCCGTTAAATCTGCAGATTTTATAGATTTTTGACTTCCATGCACTTAATACATTTCGCTACTCTTTCTAACATTTCCTTTGTTAATATTACATCGAAGTAGTTGAATTTAATCGTATATCTTCAATTTTGATTTCTGCTTTTTCTCATATGATCATATACCTAGTCCTGCCAATGATCTGTTACATGTTAAAAGCTGTATATCCAATAGAAAAACAAAATTGTAGTTTTTTGCCTGGAATGAAAGTATATACTACAATCTAAAAATGGAATTGGTCCTTCTTCAACATGCTCTCGCCTGCTGCCTCAACGCAAGCATTCCAGTGGTCAAACCACTTATCAGCAGAATAACGGATGGCATCCATTGCTAATTTTGCCAATAAGATGCGATTTAAGAGAATCTAAATTGAAATGGCGTTACGAGCAAACTTTGGATTGAAAATGACAATTAAGACAGAACTTATGGCATGACTGGATACCTAGTTTTAGAATCATTTATACAAAAACTTTTATCATTACTATAATATACGTATAATCTTTTCATTGCTTTTACTAAGTTTTTTTTTATCTTGCTAAGACGACAATATCATGACGGTGCGTTAATATGAGCATCAACTGTCTTTCTTTATTGCTTTATAATACAATATTGAATGGCGTTGAGGATAAATATCCTTTTTTCTGTCTTTTTTACTGCAAATGATTTTGATTATCTATTTCTAATCACTTCGTAATTTGTTTCTGTTGTTAGCCTTAAAATTTATCATGGATTTCCTATTTCATCACAGCCTCATATGTCATTTCAAATTTTGCTGTACCATATGCTTTCTTAAAGTTAATAAAAAAACATATGTAATGGTAACTTTTGGTCAAAAATATTATCTGTTATTTGCTTTAATATAAACAATTGGTCCATTGGGAATATTTTTTGTCACAAATTACTTTGATGTTGGCCTACCTCCTTTTCTATTTCATGCATCTATTTTTAAAAGCTAATGCCGTGGTCTTATAAGCATTGCCCATCAATGCTAGATCACTGAACATTCGTTTGTCTTATCGTGAGTTACTCGTTCTTCAACATATGCGATAATTTCAGCTGTCTTTTTTGTTGGTCCGTCACCACCTGATTTTAGACCTGTTTCATGGAATTTTTCATCAGATTGTTGAATTGTTTGCAGCAAACTATCATACGTGTCTATAATATTTATAAAGAAACAGCCCTAAATGCTTTTATACATGGGTACAGGTAGTAGGACAATTCTCCACTTTTACACAATCAAAACTGTGTGATTTATCCAAAACATTTTCAAAGTCTCAATACAGGAGCACAATATATATAAATCCAATTGTATTTTATTTGTCACTGCCAACATAATATTTTGTAAAAGGTAATTTCATTGCATTCCAGACCTTGATCATATCATATTTTAGATACAGATGATAATGTAACAACATACATTTTCTTAAACTAATAATATACAGGGTGAGTCATTAGTAACCCCTGCTTTGATTGCTCTTTTATATTGTAAATAAAAGAAAAAACAAGTAGTAGAAAATTCATGGTTGCTTGTGGAGCATATTGTAAAAATACACTAAGCTCTGACGCACTTCCAGTTTCAACGAAAATACACGAAATTTATTTTTTTTATATGACAAACTCTATATGTTTTTGGATTTTCTTGTACTGTTTTAAATTGTCTATTTAACTGTTTTTTGTTTTTCTAAATTGAGTCAATAGTTTTTGAGTTATTAATTTTTTTTTAAAAATTTTTAACAAAAACACTTGTTCAGAAAAAGAAAATTAAAAGTAAAAACATTAACTTTGGTGATACTTGTAGCCAAGACAATTCTGCATCATTTGGTATAAGTTGCACTCGATAATATCTCAAAAAACTTTGTTTTTCAAAGCCTGCTTCATGAAATTTTTACATACCAAAAATTTTTTTTTAATGGAACACCCAGTATTTTATTGTGGCATTTTATTTCCTCCTTTATTCTCTTTCGTTTTTGTTAACAATGTCCTATACCTATCTTTTGTAATTTCTGAGATAATCACTATAGGAACAATTAGCTGTCAAATAAAGAACTACGAGCGCTGTTCTATGCACCCAAATATTCGTCCAATAAAGGCTGGAATGCAGCCGACTGCCTGAGTCAACTGTTAAAGAAAGTCGGTACACATTTATGTCAAACTTATAAAAGCATCGCTATTAGTCATCATGCAAATGAGTTATTCTTATGAAGAATTTATAGATATGATTGGCGTTTTGGGTGAATCTGAAACAAACTCTTTGCTAGCATCCAGACCTTATACACAGCAACCCCTGGTAGAAATCAACCGAAGCCAGAAACCTTCGAACGTATAAAGGAACGGTTTGAGTGAACAGAAAGTATTGAATATGAAGAAAGGAGCGGAAAAAGCAACAACTGGCGAAGGCAAGACGTTTATGGTACTTGCGAGTATAGTCGAACACTCCCATACTACTACTATGAAAATTAGTCATCAGTTAGATTTAAGTTAAATTTGAGAATCCAGAATAATTAGGAAATATGTAATTCATCCGTAGCATATTCATACACAGGGTTAGATCAAAGAAATTTTCAGAATCGTATACATTTTTGTCATCAATGGGCAGCAAATAAATTGAAAATGTTAATGTAGGGGAGTATTTTCGGTTTCTACGAACGGATTTTCAAAATTTTTTGAAAACATCTTCAAATATATCAGCAATTTATTTTATTTCGTAAAAGTAAAAAAACGAAATACTGCAACTAGACATTGCTGAAATTAAAAAATTGAAATGAGATGCTCTTCATTCTGCAAAATTATTACTTTTGGGATAGTTGAATTTAACATTTACTTTGTTTGACAGTTGACTAAGGAAGTCGGGCCCCATTCCTGCCTTCCATTGGTTGAACGAATATTTTGGTGCATAGAACAATAGGGCTCGTATTTCTTTAATTGACCGCTAATTGCTCCTATAGTGATTATCTCAGAAATTACAAAAGATAGGTATAGTACATTGTTAAAAAAATGAAAGAATATAAAAAACTGAACAAAATGCATCAATAAAATACTGGGTGTTCTATTAAAAAAAAATAAGTTTTTGGTATGTGAAAATTTCAGGAAGTAGGCTTTGAAAAAACAAAGTTTTTTGAGGTATTGTCGTGTGCAACTTATACCAAATGATGCATAATTTTCTTGGCTACAAGCACCACCAAAGTTAATATTTTTACTTTTAAAAACAATGTAAAAATGATTTTTTTTCTGAACACGTGTTTTGGTCAAATATTTTCAAAACAAACTCATAACTCAAAAATTATTGGCTCAATTTTGAAAAAGGAAAAACAGTTGAAGAGACAATTTCATTTAAAAAAAAAATAAGGTTCCGTGCATTTCCGGTGAAACCGGAAGTGAGTCAGAGCTTAAAGTATTTTTACAATATGCACCACAAGCAACCATGAATCTTTCACTAATTGTTTTTTCTTTTATTTAAAACACAAAAGAGCAATCGAAGAAGCGGCTACTAACGACTCACCCTGTACATGATCACTTATTTAAAAGTTGCAATGTATTTCCATTATTATCATTTATAATTCACTCTATTTACTTTGGTTAAATATGTAGGTATTAACTAGTGTCTTGTAAAAGTTTTCATGTAATTACATTTACATATATATACATCAATGTCAGACTATAAATGGAATCAAATTCTGCTGTAACCTATTTTATTTCTAACTATTAATTCTTTACTGTTTATTAGCGAATATGTGTATTGCATGTAATAATTATTCACCTATCACAAGTGCGTATTTTGTAATACATGTTACCATAATCAACAATTTCATACGACAAATATACAGCGTCATTCTTAATAAATGTCAGATATTTTTATTGATGATCACTGAATCAAATGTTGTAAAAATAATTCATTATTTAAATGTGTAAAACAGCTTCCTTTTTTTCAAACATCGATTCGTAATAGACCAAGGATACACTTTTGGCTTAGTCTCCACCGTGTGGAGTCATAAATTTCGATAATTTCTTCTAAGAGATGTAGCGAAGTAATACGAGGGCCACCTCTTAAGTTTCTACAAAAGCTAGGAAAGAAAAATTCTTTTTTGGAAAAACGTTATAATTGCTTTATGCTGATTTATAAAGTTTGCATCCGTTCAAAACAAATCTCGGGACGTTTTTCCACTCTGAAGTTGGTTTCTCAAAAACATGTTTGTGAAGACAACAGTTTCTTGAGATGATGTAAATCGCAGTTCACGCTTTTTTTGTTTGACATTCGGGAACAAAAAGAAATCGTTAGGCGATAAATCGAATATATTATTACGTTTATGACATCTGATAAAGAAATTGTTTTATATCACTTACCATCAACTGTTGTTCCACCTTCTAACGGAATGTTTTCATATGCCCTGGACAATTGAAGAAACATGCAATAGTTTTCTTGGAACTACTTTATGAAGGAACAATTTTTGAGGGATTGGGTTTATTTTACAAGACCCAAACAGTTAATTGTAGCATAGTGTTTAATTCATATGAATATATCCGAGTTTCGTTACCTGTTACTAATTTTGCACTCCCTTGGTCGAATTTTTTTGATCATTTCTCACATCAAATAACACGAGTCTTTTTGGGAGCTTCGGTCAAATTATGTGAATTCTTTTTCACAGTTAAATGTAAATGTTATTCAATACAATCATGGACGAGATGGTGAAAGCTGTAAAGAACACCGGACTAGGATATCGAATGGGCATGCATAAAATAAATATATTATGCTACGCTGATGATGCAGTACTTATTGCGGAATCGGAAGATGACCTCCAAAGATTGTTACAAGCGTTCAACAAGCAGGCAGGAAAACTTAATATGAAAATCTCCACAATCAAAACCAAATGCATGACCATAGCAAAGGAACCTCTGCGCTGCAAATTGGCAATAGAAGATAATGTCATTGACCAAACCATGTCAATCGAATACCTTGGATGCAAAATTACAAGCGCCGGCTTCCTGGGGGACGAGGTGAGGAAACAAGTTAACAAAGCAGCAGCAATATCGGGACATCTTAGATATCCAATATGGAGAAACAAACACCTAAGTACAGAATGCAAATCAAGAATATACAAAGCATGCGTACGACCAGTGATGACATATGGGGCTGAGACGAGAGCGGAAACAACGATAACAAAGAGATTACTAAGGGCAACTGAAATGAAGACCTTAAGAACTATAACGGGACATACATTGAAGGATAGGCAGAGAAACACAGACATAAGAGAGAAGTGCCTAACGGACGACGTGGTCAGATGGTCGAGGAAGAGAAGAAGAGAATGGAACCACCATGTTAGCCGAATGATTCCCGACAGAATGGTCAGGATAGTTCGAAATACCACACCTCATGTAAGAAGACCTATAGGACGACCACCAAAGCGATGGCGTGATAGCTGGCAATCAAAATCGCAAGAATCACCATTGCAAAGAAACCGGAACTAAACAGGCGATACGCCTATTAAAAGAAGAAGAAGAAGAAGAAATGCAATGTACTGCAATCCTCGATAAATGTTCCAGTAAGTCACAAGACGATCTTGTTTTTTGGAATAACAACCAATTTTGGTCGACCTTTACGAAATTCATCACTAACGTAATGTAAAGTATATAAAACACATGGATGCTAACTTAGATCAAGCAGATATTTACTACACCAATATACATATATACGTAAACATATATGCATGAAATGAAATGCACAACGTACACCTAGGTGTCATTACGGTCGGACGACACGACAAAATTCTGCGAATCAGTTGTTTCTGTTACCAAAAGTTCAACAAACCTATTGTATGCATTATTGTTAAGTTAGGCCTTTTCTAAAATCGAAAATTGTTTTTTTTCAAGTAACTTCTTCTTCTTGTTGTTTTGTTCAAGTTAGGCCTTGGGGCTTTTACTTATAATCTTAAATATACTAATCTTAATTTGACTTGATCGATATGAGCTCTTTCAGAGGATTCTTGAGGAGATTTTAAGTAACTTCTTCTTCTTCTTCTTCTTTACTGGATTGAATTAGTCAAGCTAACGCTTTTTACTATTAATCTTAATTTGGCTGGTCTTGATTTAGAGGGATTTAATGATATTCTCTTTCAAAGGAGTCATGTTGTAGCGAGGCTTGGTCTCTTTATCGGCAAATATTGTTGCGGATCGTAAGATAAAGAAGTGGAGAGGGAGGAGTTTATGTGATCTACGTTTTTCTCGTAGAAATCTTTTGTTAACCTTTTGGTGAACGTGGGAATGTCTTCGATGTCGGCTTCTTTGTGTAGTTGGATGTTCCTTATATACCAGGGTGGGCGAAAGGCCATGCGGAGCGATATATTTTGAAAGATTTGTAGCTGATTTATTAGTGACGGAGCTGCGTAGTGCCATATCTGGCACGCATAGGTAATCATTGGTCTTAGTATCTGTGTGTATATACATAGTTTTAGCTTCGGGGAAAGTGTACTTGCTGCCCCTAACATAGGCCAAAGGGCACCTCTAGCTTTTTTGGCTTTTGCGCATGTTTGTTTAATATGATACGAATACGTCAGTCTTCTGTCTAGGTTTACACCTAGATATTTTACGCATGGAAGCCATGGTATTTCTGTGTGATCAATGTAGATGTTACCTATGATGGATTTAGGTTTTCTTCTGAATACTATGGCTTGTGATTTCTCGCCGTTTAAAGCAATTCGCCAAGTGTGGCACCAGGCAATGACATTCTTTACTGCATCTTGGAGGTTTCGTATGGCAATTGTGGGGTTGATGGATGAGGAGAGGATGGCAGTTTCATCAGCGTAGGAAGCAAGTGTGGTTTTGTTGGATTGTGGGATATCGGAGGTGAATATTGCATAGAGATGTGGGGATATGGCATAGCCTTGAGGTACCCCGGCTGTTAGGATTCTGATGGTGGAGTGTGTGTTATTGATTTTAATGGAGAAGGATCGGCGTTTAATGTAGGAATGGATGATTCTGATTAAGTATGGTGGATAATCTTTTGCGTGTAGTTTGTATATTAGGGCTTGGTGCCACACTCGGTCGAAGGCTTTTGAAATGTCCAGGAATATGGCTGCTGTATTGTTGTGTTTGAAAAACGAATCTTCTATGGTTTCAGTAACCCTGGCGAGCTGGGTGGTTGTGGAGTGCATCTTTCGAAAGCTGTGCTGTTCTTCTGGGATGATCGAGTTCTGATATGAAAAGTCTGTTAATTTGCTCAGGATGGCTTTGTCTGCTATTTTGCTGATCGCAGGGAGAAGGCTGATCGGCCTGTAGTTTGAAGGGGAGTTGTGGTTTTTGCCTGGTTTGGGGATCATTATTATTGAAGCGTGTTTCCAAATTTTTGGATAGGTTTGTAATCTGAATATGGAATTGATGATAGTAAGTAGGAAGATGATGGCTTTGAATGGTAGGTTTTTTAGCATTTGATTGGAGATGTCGTCCGGACCTGGGGCTTTACGAGTCTTGATGTTTTTCAGAATGACTGATAATTCTGGGGGCTTGATGTATTCTGTAGTTGGAGTTTTGGGTTGGTTGATGATGCGATTGACGGATTTATGGACGTGTGCTATGTGGTTTACGTCTGCGTTTTTTTTTAAGTAAACAAACTGCTAATTTCTAAAATGTCAGATAATACGAAAATAGTAATGACACATCTCAAACGCCACCTAGTGATTATTTGTAAAACTACTAAGACGGCCCTTTTATTGCTGATAAAATTACCACGTACTGTATTAATATTATTCTTAAAACTTAAAAGTAACCTAATAATACAATATATGCTAAGCCAATCATTTTCGTTCACTTCTAAATCAAAAATGACGATTAAACAGAATTTGAAACGAATTTTTAAGTCGTTATACAGTTATCTTTAATCTAACCAACATTATCTGACACTTGTTCTGAATAGCGCAGTATAATGTACTTTTTGTGGTTGTATTTAAAACTTCTTTTTCGCCTTCAAACATTTTCTGTTTTTTCCAAAATTCCAAAAATGCATGTTCCGAATCTCGAAGTTGATAACCATAACAACCACACTGAAAATATAAATATCCCCAAATATAATTTGGATGTTTTGAATTTCAGATTAGACCAAATACTCGGAAAACAGGGATCTAAAGCGAAAGATGTTTACGCATCTAAAATCAGCCTTGCATCAAGGGTCGTTAAAGTTGAAAGACAGGTTTGTTCACACAATCACAATATCAGATGTTTAAACAACAATATAATTTATGTAATTATTTTATACAGTGTGAGTGATAAGTGAAAGATATTGATGCCAGAACCTTTATAATCTGTGTTACAAAATGAGTTTTGAACAAATTTAAGTTGTCAACATATTATCTTATGCCGTATAATAAATTAAGGCAATATATGCGAATTAAAAACAACAAAATACAGTAAATTACACATAAATCATTTAAACTTGAATTTCAAAAAAATATCATTACAATCCTGTTTTCCATTACGGCATAACGTTTGTCCGTAATGCGGACGTAAGAAAAACGGAACTTGATTTCTGGCGGAATGTCTTAACACGCTGAAATGAATCAATGCCAACAGATAGGAATAGTTAATCCTATTATGCAATAAAAAGTGGGTAATGGCTATCTTACGGCTTGTGCCCAGTAGAACGAAATCATGCTCATCCAATAGTACTGTATGGTCAGCATATTTACAGGGATAAACTCAACTGGCCCTAAAGCTCAAAAACCTCAAAAATCATCCTTATGTGCTCTCCAATTAAATATAGATTGAATGCCAAACAACAGCAGCGTATTCGAGCTTACTGCGTACAAGCAAAAGATAAAGAAGTTTACTAGTGGCCGCATTACCAAAATGCCTACTATTTCTGAGAATAAAACCCAATGTAGTAGAGACAGATTGGTATACAGGGCAATCCAAATTAAGTGTTCACCATTGGTAACTTTGTTATTATTAAAGATACAAGATTGTTTACATTACCAAACTTGTAGTACTTTTAACGCTCTTTAAGATGGAAGAATAAGAAAAACAAATGAGCAACGCGTTTTCGAGTTTTGCCGAAAAATATTTTTTTTTTCAAACGGAAACCCCTGTATATTATATCATTTTCTGCTAGAACTTTAATTTTTAAACAAAAAATCTTATAAGAAATTTTTTACTGGGATTAAAAATACTTGAGTTATAATGGATAAACGAAAACAGCTAAATTAGTTTTATAAACTATAAACTTTATTTTATACATAAACTTATCATTAAAAGAAAATAAAAATCACTGATTTTTTCATAGAAGATGTTCAAAAATACCACCTTGTAGTTCAATACATTTTCGTACACGCTTCCGAACTTCTCGAACTGCCTTCAGTATGGTCCTACCATCTATTTGGTTTATCTTTTCACTAACTGCAATCTTTAGGGCGTTTACGTTTTCGTACCTTTGCTTATAAATCTGGTTCTTTAAATAACCCCATAAAAAAAATCAAGCGGCGTTAAATCTGGCGATCGGGGGGGCCACTGAATATGACCATTTGTTCCTATCCATGAAGTGTTAAAAATAGTATTTAGTAGTTGATGAGTACCTCTGTAGTTGTGCGCAGGTGCGCCATCCTGCTGAAAATGCAGATTCTGTCTACTTATGAGATCCAGATCGTCTAAGAAATTATTCAAAATTTCAGTCAAAAATTCTATGTACCTTTCACCAGTTAGAGTGCCCTCATAAAAGAAAGGACCAACAATCCATGAACCGATTAAACCGCACCAAACATTAAAACTGAAACGGACTTGTGGACGTCTTGGATTTACTAAAAGAAGATTTTCCTTTGACCAGTAATGATGATTTTTTTTATTGTACATTCCAGAATTTGAGAAATTCGATTCATGGGTCCATAAAATATATCGAAAGTTGTTTACATTTTGGCGACAAAAGTTAAGATACCAGTGGCAAAAAAACATTCTTCTCTCTGGATCCCCTGGCAAAAAAACCTGAACTGGTTTGTACTTATAAGGAATGAATTTGTGTTTCTTCAGAATCCTATGCACAGTACCGTGACTCAAATCAGATTCATTGACAATATCTAGTATGGAATTCTCACGGTTGGCCTCAAAATATGCGATAACTGCAATTTCCGTGGCCTCGCTTTTTATAAAAGTCCTTTTTGTCCTTGTTTTGGCAAACACTCTCATATAATTCAGCGTAGTGTTCTTTTGCCCTCCTAGAGGATTTTCTGCACACTAAATAAGATTCTAACATATCACACTTTTCTGAATTGGTAAAAATCATTTTTTTGTCAAATTAATAACTAGCACAATGAAACTTATGAGTGAAAAACTAATAAAACTGTACTAATATTTGACGTTTGGTAGAAAGACTTATCGTCGTTTTCATAGATACATAGAAATGCACTTGACTTAGCTGTTTTCGTTTATTCATTATAACTCAAGTATTTTTAATCCCAGTAAAAAATTTCTTATAAGATTTTTTGTTTAAAAATTAAAGTTCTAGCAGAAAATGATATAATATACAGGGGTTTCCATTTGAAATAAAAATATTTTTCGGCAAAACTCGAAAACGCGTTGCTCATTTGCTTTTTTTATTCTTCCATCTTAAAGAGCGTTAAAAGTACTACAAGTTTGCCAATTTAAGCAATCTTGTATCTTTAATAATAACAAAGTTACCAATGGTGAACACTTAATTTGGATTTCCCTGTATATTAGTAATACGTTTAGCAAAGGCTAAATGTTGATCAAGCACTCCCAAATCCTTTATCTCCCGCACGCAGGCCAGTACGTATCCCCTAGGCTGGACCTTGTGTCACTTCCGTATACAATGATATTGCAAAAAATGCCTTACAACGCTATGCATTACATTAATTGTATTTCTTAAGAGGGGCATTTACCAACTGCATCTGGGCAAATAGAAACTTATGCAACTTCTATTACTAGCAGGACGGTAGACGCAAAGGGGTGTGAGTAGATGGAGCTAGACGATATTCGGGTTTAGATCAGAGCGCTTCGGTTTTATTCACAGATTCTGTCGCTATATAGATCGAAGGAAAAATATTGACGGTTCTAAACCGGTAATTTAATTGTAATAATAATAATAAAATACGGCTACCTTCAAGTAGGCTAACAGACAATTTTTATTTTTAAACGTTTTCAAAACATTTATTAAAAATTACGCGAAACAGATACCGTGGGTTAAAAATTTTAGTATATAGGTACATAAAATGAATCGCCTAATATTTAATTTCTAAAATCTACTCGCGTACTGGTATTATGTACTTAGTTAAACTACATCGATTTACAAATATCAAAATAAAATAAAATTGTACACTAAAAATTGCTTATGTCGTATTTTGATTTTTCATTCCACTTGCATATTTCCTTTTTTTGTTTTGTTGATCTTTTATAATAATTTGTTTTCTGCTTGCCCATCTGTTATATTGTTGCGTTATCGGGTTCGCAATAAACAACTCGTGCAATTTATTTATTTAAAACAGTCTGTATATTCACACACGTAAAATTAATTACAATAAAAAAATGTAAAACTAATGTATCACACTTAAACTACTACGATTTAAATTAACACAGGTATTTATTTCTATTACTAATATTTATGTAACACTGTACCGTATTTATATCACTTCTATTTATATAACACCGCACCACAATATTTATTTTCTACTACTTATATTTATGTTTACTCTTCGACTACCACTCAAGGAACTATTTATTTATTTCTTATATTTATTTTTACTTTGGTCTGTTCCGCGCGACGACTACTTAAGGAATTTCTTATTCCGGAATGACGCATCCATCGGTTCAACTGCTTTTATATACGCATACAAAACATCTGGAACACACCAGAAAAACGCTAGTGTTCTTCTCGATAGGCCGAGAAACATTCAAGAGACAGTCGAGACTCTTCGTCGCCTTGCAGTACATGTGATTTATTGCTTTACGAGTTGTTTACCAGTCGCGCCGAATATTTGCCTTTCTTTTTTTTTTGTAGACTGGTTTCGTTACAATATATACTCCAGTATTATAGGTGCTGCATTTCTTTTTTATTGCAAAAACGGTCTATTGTTCGGATTCAAGTCTGCAATATATTATGGTATTATGTACTTAGTTAAACTAAATTGAATTAATAAATATCAAAATAATGTTAATAAAATTGTATACTAAAAATTACTTATGTGGTATTTTGATTTTTCATTTGACTTGCATATTTATTTTTTTGTTTTGTTGTTTTTTTATAATAATTCAATTTCCGCTTGCCCATTTGTTATATACATTCCAATATTATATTTTTTTCTAATTGCAAAAACTGTCTGTCGTTCGGATTCAAGTCTGCAATAACCGACCGATTCCGATAGATTTGTATCTTCGCTAGGCCCGGTAGAGATACCGTAAAGTGGGGATAGACGATGGGATCGCTTCCAAAAACACTTGTGTGAAATGTATGTGACAATGTTCACTATTTTCAATTTTTTATCCTCAAATATAATTACATAAATTTGATTTTTTTTTTTTTGTATATCGTTCACCAAATGTGCAGTTGGCTCGTAAAGGTTGTCTTTTTCTTTTGTTAGTTAGTAGACATTAATCAATTGTATGCATTTTTCTGGTTATTTCTAAAACATAAGTTTTTTAAGAAAATAAATTAACACAAAAACTGGCCTTGACATTATAAATGTATGCCTTCTGCATCGCTAACCCAAATTTGAGATTAAAATTACAAAATACATAAATTTAAAAAACGGCGATGCCTTACGGGGCCATAGTTTTCGATAGGTAAACGCTCCTCTTAATAATAATAATAATTATTATTATTATTTATTGCCCAACAGATGTCTCCAATTACAGGACAAAATTACATATACTGTAAGACAAGCATATGTTAAACGTAATTCTAAGAAGTTGTCTTTACAGACAATAGAACTCGAAAGAGGAATAAGTACATAAAAGAAATAAAGTAATGAAAACGTAACTAAAAACCGGTAACTCTCTAATTTGTAATTTTGGAAAATAAATATTTTTTTTATTTACATCAAGCCAGTGCACTCAATCAAGTACAGGGCCAAATTTTTTCGAAAAGAAAAAATTGAAAGGTATAATTTAATTCTGTCGTTTTGTAATGACCAAAGGAAAATGATTTTTTTTAAAGTTTGGTGTTATAAATGTCACTTTATTTGGAACTTAATGGGTTATTCACGATAGCAGTTCTTATTACCTTCATTTATATTATTAAATTTCATTTTGTGACACTAATTATAAAGGTTCCAGCGTCAATATTACATACTTCTTACACAAACTATATTAAATATTTATGTGGAAATAGTTCTAAATAGCTTTTATTGATTTACATCCTATTCTACGTATATAACATATTCAGACGCCAAAAGTTTACTGAGCAATAACTCTTTTATGAATGACTTCTGAAGATAAACGCTTGATAAAATGCATATTGTACTCACTTTGAAATAACATCCAATATGAGAGAGCTCTAGTTTTCTTCTATTTAAAAAGAGCTGATGGATTACGAAAGCATTATACATAAGCACAAAAGCCAAACACGAACGTAGATATAAAATGGTGAGATTTGAAAAGTGGTGCAATCCCTGCATAAAAATAACATCATTTTCTTTTGTCTATTTTACGTAAATTAGTTGGTTCATGAAATTCAAACTTTTGTATATATATATACAGATATACTCGATATAATATCATATACAGCATCTTTCACAGACAGAAAATTCCGGAATAACTAGTAAAATGTAACAGATAGAATTGTTTATTCTCCTAACTATTGTCTCGTAATAAAGGTAAATTTATTTTTAATACAATGTCTGCTCAGAAAATAACCAACTTATTTTTTTGTTTTTTAGTACACTGGCCAATAAAGTTTTTATTCTAGGTCAGTAATTGACAATATTAAAAAGCATCTATAAAATACAAACTAACCGAAAACCGCTAGTATTGACTTAGCTAATGCGCTTCATTACGCCCTCGGTGGCTCAATGAATGAAGTGCCTAACTGGCGATTGGGAGGTTTAAGTTCGGGTCTCGTAGCTACTTTCTTAATAATTGAACTATCAGTGTTAAGCAAAAAATGTTACTTACAAGTTACCTAAGTAGGTTGAGGTATGAAAATTAAAAAAAGAAAAGTTATTTGTGCGGAAAACCACTCTACATTAAACACAACTTTGAAAATTTACAGGTTTCATTTCATTATAATAATATAAAACAAAAATATCAAAAGCTATAGTAGAAATTTTCTAAGTTCCGTTGCACGTCATTATAAATTCATGACGAAATGATGACGCCAGCTTACTCAGTGTTGCAATACAAAACGCTCGCCATTTTTGGCAGATATCGTTAATTATTAACCTATAATTTAGGTTATACCTTCAGAAGTACTTATTTCTTTGGATCTTTCAAGATAAAGCGTTTTTTATGGTTCTATTTACGAAATATTGGAGTGATAAATGGGAATATGGATTATATAACAAAATACAACAACAATTTTAAAGAAAAATTCAAATACATAAACTGTGATTTTCATTAATGATTTTTATTATACATAAGTTTATATTTTTTTAGTCACTTTTATAGGAGGTAATTACCAGCCTTTTGATAATTCTACTCTGTACATATTATATTAAAATACAATGACTGAAGGCTTTTCATTCGTTCTTTAATAAGTTGAAACAATAGCAAAATATGTTTTTTACTAACCAAGTCATATATATTCTCAGAATATTAATCACAATATATGTAATACTAACTTAAGAATACCTTATATTTCTAGTTTTTATAATTCCACACATATATGTCATTATATACATTCGAAATTGTGCTTTCATAAATATCTAATATAAGTTAAGACTAAACTATTTCAAGAGTTTTATGATAATCTCTAATTTCAATACAATTTATTCATTATCTGAATCACTACAACTAGTTGAATCGTCAGTAATTATCATTGGGGCAATTTCATTGCGATCAAATCCTACTTCTCTTTCCCACCATCTTACTATTTTCTTTTCCGTATGATCAAATGTGTTTATCCATGTTTCCTTTGTAATTTTATGCAGAGCCTCTTTCCACATTTCCAAACAATTTTCCATTCCATAGCCATCCCTTCCTATATGTCTATTATAGTATGTCTTTGCTATTCCCCAAATATTTTAAATAGGATTAAGTATGCAGTGGTATGGTGGTAGTCGTAAAACTTTATGTTGTTTTTCTCTTGCTAAATTGTCAATAACATATTCCTTTTGTGGTTTATGTCTAGAAGAAGAAATTCATTATGTACAGTCTATTTGAATCTTATCGAACACTAACAAAGCCACTAAATGGAGCAACTGAGGTTTCAACATATGTGCATCAAATGGTATATTATTGTTTATTAGCCACTCCTTTATATTATCTTTTTTCCAAGTTAAATCTGGTGCTTTATTTGCTATTTCAGAATGGTAGCTGGCATTGTCCATAATAATTAAAGATCGTGGTTTTAAATTAGGTAACAATTGATTTTTAAACCACTCTAAAAAAAACTATCTTTGTTCATTTCACCATGATAGTCTGTATTTTTTATTTTGGAAGCAAATATTGTAGATGCTCCTGGTATAAAACCATCTTTACTACCAGCATGCAATACAATGTATCTACAAAATATATTATTAGAAATAATTGAAACATAAGAGAAATCAGGATCAACCTTTTGCCTTCACTCTTCAGCTTTTTAACAGTTTGAAGACTACTGTTTTGCCTTGAGTAATTTCCACTTCCATTTTCAAATACCCACGTTTCATCTAAATAAACACATGGTGCTGGTAATGATTATTTCTCATATTGTCCACATAAGCTTGTAAAAAGTCAATACGAGCCAAAGCAACATGATGTAACTCCATTAGCCCTCTTCGAGAATCATATATCTTTCTGCCAACGAAAACCAATATTTTTTAAAATTCTGCCAAGGGATGAAATACTTCCCTTAAATAGATCTCTATCTCTTAGTAATGTCAGAAGAGATTGTCGTGTAACATATTGACCTAAAATATAGAAATAATTAAATTTATCATACTATACTCACGATTATGATACAATTCGTATATAACATTCCGTATGGCAGTTTGGCTGGCATTATCAATATTTGTCACTGGTTTTGTCTTAATTCTTCTTTTTTCGGTGAAGATAATGGTTGATTGTTATTTAAAAGGTAAATATGTATGTTTACAATAATTTAAATTTTAATAATAATTTAATTTTTAGTGAATTACCTTTTTTTTTACATTTTTAATGCGTATTTTATTAGTAATGACGTGCAACTGAACTTAGATGATTTCGACTATATGCATCTGCCTTTTCGATTATGCTTCCATTAATATTACAATCTCTTATTATGCCCTCTAATACGATATTACATAAAGTTGCTGATAAACCATCACCCTGCCATCGTCATTTTATTTGGTATTCCAATATTTTGAGCCCCTTTTGATATCATGTTCCTTTTAGTGTTATCAATTGCCTGTCTGAAGTCTATAAATGTTGTGTGCAATTTTATACTATTTTCATATGCTTTTTGAATAATCCGATTGATGGTGTAAATAGCATCTATTGTGACTACCTTCTGTCAATCCGTACTGAAAATCTCCAATTTTTGCATCTTCTGTGTACATCTTTACTTTTTTATGGATCAGTGTTGTTACGACTTTATATGCAATATAAAGCAGTAGTTGGTTCAAGGTTCCATTCTTTGGGAATTCCTTCTTGTACCCATATTTGCTCAATTAACTTCTATAATCTATTTTTCACTCAACTCCTCCATTCTGTATCATCTCCCCACTCCCCACCGATATTGTCAAGACCCGTGTCAACTTGTTCTTTTTTAAGTTGCCAATAACTTCATAGCTCTTTTCTCTTGTTCGTTTCAAATCTTATTCTGTTTCATAAGCACTAGGCATAACATTGTTCTTCTTCATACTCTTGGTTTAACAAGGTCCTTAAAGTGTTTCACCCATTCTTTATTCTCAATGTGTGCTGCCACATTTTTTGCATACTGTTTTCTTACTTTTTGATATAAATTAGTGTTTTACTTATTAACCGTCTCTATTTCCTGCATATTTTTTTCCCGAATTTTCTTGTAATTTTCATAAACTTCTTTTCTACCTGTTTTTAACCATTTTATGCTAGCATCTATCTCTTTATATTTAGTATTGAGTCATATTCTTTGTCAAACCATTCATTTCTGATTTCTACACCCTTCTTTGTTAATATACATTTAGCTGCTTATACCATCTTTTGAGCCATTCCATTCATCATCAATGTTTGTTCTTTTCTGAATCATATTTATGTTTTCTTGCTCCTTTCTTCTTTCTTCAATTTATAACTCTTCGAGATTCCATTTTGGCCTTAATTTTGGTTTCTTCTCTTTTTTACTAGGTGGTATCCGGAATCAACACTTGTGCCCCATATAACCATATGTCGTGATTTTTTCTCTATACTTTGATTAAACACGTTGACAATCTAGTTTCCTTAATTCATTCCTGGTATAATTCACGTCTCTTTATGTTTTCTTTTGTGTTGAAATTTTGTACTCATCAAATACATATTGAGTTCATCTGCCAAGTAGCTTAGTCTTTCGCGTTTAAGTCTCCCAATATACCGATAGGTCCAGCTCGGAACGGGCCATAGTCAGCAATGAGTGGCAACACCGAAACCCCCACCGAAACCTCTCTACCCGCAGCAGCAGCACATTGCAGTTAAGAATTTAGTAAGACTTAAACCGCGCAAGGATATAGTCGTTTGCATATTCGTTCTGTATACGTAATTTGCCCATTTGTTTCAGACATAATAAGGTCCAATTTATTATTATTATTGTATTCTTAGCTGCTACGGAAAAGTAATTTTAAGTAATAAAAAAACAATAACGTTTTCTAAAAGATAAAAGTAAGAAAATCAATAATTCTACAAAATAAATTCAAATTTTAAGAAAGTCACTCAAAATAGGAGCACGCGGAGTGGTATCGTACACACGTTGCCACATAGCACGTTTCATACGATTGTTGCCTATATATGGCCCGTCGCGGGCTGGACCTATCGGTATACTATCAGCGTATCATGCCTTGGTACTCCCTCTGTCATTTTCTCGTAGAAGTTATTCTTTCGCTGTCATTTGCCATACGCATTTATTATTGTTGTTTTATATCTAATTTGTAAATCATAGGTAATCTATTACTTTTCTTAACTCCAAACTCATATGGAATATCATCTCGTTAATATGATTCTGTTTATTTCGACTTAATAAAGAACAATAAATTGCGCTACTTACAACGCTATAAAATAGCATTATGGTATATGTATATAACAGAGACGTCGTTATATCTAAAAAAATAAAAGAATATATTGTGTAACTTGTCATATGAATGTCACCTTTGGAACAGTCTGTATAATTGAAAAAATATTTTACAAACACTAAAAGATGTCAAAGATTAAAAACGTTTGATATTTTTCCATATTACTATAATGTACTTTAGCATACAAGAGTTGCTCTTAGGTATAACTTGTCACTTAATATCACCTTTGGAATACCACGTATAATTGGAAATGTTTTACAAACAATAAAAGATATCAAAGATTAATAACGGTATTTTCCACATTAACGTGTTCTGAAAGAACTTTCGATGTAAGCGGGTGGCTCCAGAAGTACCCGATCTAACGGATAAATGGCGGTTATTGTTCAAAATAAATTACTATGGTAGAAAGTAACAACCCTATAAAGCTTAAGTTCGGAGTTTGAAGATGTTTAATATTTGTTTGGCAGCCATCAATACTGAAATCTGTCAGAGAATTTGTAAACATGAAAAAAATTCGTCATCGTTATGTGATACAATATTTTCATTTGAAGGATCTCAGTCCAATTAATATCAAAGCGGAGCTAGATTCTACTCTGAGAGAATCTGCTCCTTCGTTGACAACAGTAAAATACGAGGGACAAGCTACAATTATTGAGTATAGAAAGATACAAGTTTTTAGAATTTTTATTTTAAATGTGTTCAAAATAATTACCATTTACAATAATGCACTTAACTATTCTCTCCTTCCATTGTTTAAAAGCATTCAACCAGCTGTCCTTAGGAATACTATCAAAAAAACACTTAACGGCGATGTCAATCTCTTGTTCTGACTGGAACCTTTTCCCTCTCAAATGTTTTTTGAGCTCAAAAGATAGCCAGACGTCACACATCGCCAAATCTGGTGATTTTGTTTTCCGCTAAATACTGAACAGTTGTCCCTGCTGTATGGGACGACGCGTTATCATGATGTAACATGATCCCATTTCTGGGCACTTTACTAAACACAGTAGGCAAACAATTTTCAACATACCATTTAGCTGTAACTGTCTTCTGATCTTCTAATTTAATTGCGGCCACCAAACCCATACTTCTAAAAAATACTGCCTACATAACTTTTTTCATTGCTCGTTGTTTTTTCACCATCCGTAGGGGTTTCCTCGTCTTCATGTATCCAGACCTAGCTTTCTTGGCGAGTGAGAACATCAAAAAACGGTATGTACGTTTCATCGCCAGTTACAATTTTAAAAATAATTTGATGGCCTCCAGCATTCAACATATCTAAAGTTTGTTGACAAATTCTAACATGTTCTGCTTTTTGTAAATCTGTCAGATGTTGGGGTACAAACCCAGATACAACCTTTTTCAAATGTAAAATGTTCGTGCAATATTGATCTCACTTGCGAGGATCCAATCTTCAGAATGGACTCTCTTATTGCATAGGTAATGCGGTTGTCCTCTTCCACCATCTTCTTCACCGCAGTAATGTTTCCGGGTTAACAGCAGTTAAAGGAGGGCCAGCTCCTTTTTTGTGTAGCACCGACTTGCCACCTCGCTCAAATTCTTTATACCATCTATAAACAGTAGCCAATGATGGAGCGAGATCTCCAAATGCCGATTTTAAACTTTCCTCGCACTCAAACGCGCTCAAGCCTTTCTTGAAATCATAGTAAATCATTATCCGAAAGTTCTCTCGTGATAATTCCATTTTTCCGATAACAGAAGCTTATTCTATGGACTATTTCTCAGACACTGTTCAACCAAATGTCACAAACTAAACTGCAATTGACAGATAAAATAATGCACTATTTAATAAACAACAATTTGTTTGGAACGGGTAACTAGATTTTTCAATTCTCAATAATTGTAGCTTATCCCTCGTAATAGGGGGCAGAGATTAAACAAGGCTGTACGAGTTGCTAAGATGTAAATTCGCAAAATGATGACCGTCGACTGAAACTGCGCGAGCTAGCAGAGACATGGTAGACATTCAAAAAGTACCACGATTACTCACAATCGAACTAAAACACCGTCGCGAGAATGTTTCAATCGAATGTTTGGCGATATTTCACAACTAAAAGATGAGATGAAAGAACAGTCAAAATAATGGACTGAAAGGCGAAACTTGGTTCCAGTGAAGGCATGTCATGGCGTCAGTTTATTTGGATTTGCATGTGATAACTTTCATTGATTATCTTCACAAAAGAAAGACAATTAACGGAAAGTATCTTGCAAACTTTTTACAGCGTATGAGTGATAAAATCAAGAAAAAATAACCACATTTGACGAGAAAGAAAGTGTTGTGTCATCAAGACAATGCACCATTTCACACATCCGCAATGGCCAAATCAATGAGTTAAAGTTCGAATTGCTTTCTCACGCACTCTATTCTGCAGATCTGCCCCCCCCCCTTTATTTTCTTTTTTGGTGGTAAATGATTTGTCAACAATAGAGGTGAAGTCTGCGGTTGACCGCTAGTTTCAAGAAAAACAACGTATTGAAGCTATTGAACATCACTGGAAAAAGTGTATAGAGCTACAAAGAAACTATGTAAAGAAAGAAATATATTTTTTTATTAGGTCAAGTATTCCTGGGACCACCCTCCTAGCATATAGTTTACGCTTAAATCTGCGTCCTATATTTTGCCGTTCAAAAGTTACTTTAAGAAAACAAAAAATCTATCAATTATTGATGTAATGTTCACCTTTTTAGAGTGGTTTCCCGCTCAAATAAAAAAGAAATTCAAGTGTCAACAAGGGAAACGTTTCTTGTAAATAAATAGTAATAAATAAATACACATTTAAGAACGCATATATGATGTGAAATTATTTTTCTAATTAAAAGTTTTAAACATTATAATACCTATGTATTTCTTTTCTGAAGAATTCATTTTAATTGGGCAGAAAAGTATCACATTAATTTCCTCGAATCGTACAAACATTGTAGCATCACATAAAATAAATCTCCTTCGTCAGGATTTTAGAAAACGAGTAGCATAAATACAAAGAATTTCAGTGAAATTATTCAGTGATTACTAAATTCAATTCGTCAACTTATTAAAACAGTCTGTATGTATATATTTACAAAACAAATTGATTTTCTAACAGCTTCCTAATTAAAACCGTTAGCTTAAATTGCTAAGTAGCATACTTTAGTGTCTGATGGCGTGTTTTCTACTGTTAACGATTTCGGATTTAATTATCCCTTTGTTTGAAATTAAACGAAATGCAAATGAAATACAAAAAGACCAACGGCACTGAACAAAGTGATCAGTAGCATAGATAAAAGAAATAAATAAATCCCATGTAATCTAAACGATTTTTATCTCTTTGTACAACATACAGCTTTCGTTATTTTACTATCATATACGTACACTTTATTTTTATAAAATTTCACTATACACGCTGATCCAAATTAAATGTACAGACACACAGGCACACAGAGAGAGATATACAATTGTGTGTATTGTCGACTACTAAAGTACTTTGAGTATATTATAATTAATAATCTTAATTAGGTTGACGATATTGAAATGAAACTAGATCAATTATTGGAATTGTATATGGAAGACAGAAAACGTTTTTCTGCAATTCCTTTTTTCGCTGATCAACCATCTCAAGACAGACCTCAGGCTCCGCCACCACTTCCACCTACCGCTTCAGGATCCAACGTCGGATCGGTCTTAAAACCGAAACCAATATTAGTAGACAAGCAATCATCTGAACCAAGCTCACCTATCACCAAAAGTTTCAAAGAACCACCAACAGTTTCCGTCACAAGAAGACCTATGAACCGTGGTTTTTCTGACTTAGGCAATCGAATAAAGAAGAAGGTTACACTAAGGTAAGCATTTACGTAGTAATATTATGACACCAAACAGATTCTTGCAATGACACGTAGTAAGCGCCATAAATTCCTAGCCTAACTATATTTACAATAAATATATTCTTTATTATCCAACGGATATAATACAATAAACTTTGAATATAACACGTACAATTACATGTATTTATAAATACAGGGTGTAACAAAATAAGTGTAAAGCATTTCAGGGGGTGATTCCTTAGCGAAAAAGAGATAGGGTCTTTCATATAAAAAAACTTCAATGGAGCATCCCTTGTTAAGATACAGCCCCATAAAGGGGGTACATAAAATTTGTTTTACAATTTTGCTCACAAACACTAAAAATGTAATTTATTTCCAATGTAACTTTTTGTCTGATTATTTGTTTACCATTTAACAAAATAAGTGTAAAACATTTCAGGGGGTGATTCCTTAGCGAAAAAGAGATAGGGTCTTTCATATAAAAAAACCCCCATAAAGGGGGTACATAGAATTTGTTTTACAATTTTTCTCACAAACACTAAAAATGTAATTTATTTCCAATGTAACTTTTTGTCTGATTATTTGTTTACCATTTAAAAATTTATTCCCAACAGCTTGTTTCATTCGAAACAAAAAATGTCTCTTGAATTATTTGCCCAAAAGTAATCAGTTCGCAGCAAAAAACAACTACAGAGATACATCGTCATAAAACGAAAATGTAAAACTAATTTATTTAGTAGGCATAGTAGGTAATTTGAAATTGAATTAATACTTAATTGTGTGTCGTTGTTTTGTTCGTAATTTGTTAGTTTAATAATTCACTTGTTATTAAAATGGCATACACAAATGAGGAAATGGCTGATATGCATTACGTTTACGGTCTGTCGCAGGGGAATGGGTTAGAAGCTTCTAGAAGATATGCTGAAATGTATCCTCAACGGCAGCTTCCTTCGCATAGAATATTTGCCCGACTTCATCAACGATTACGAGAATATTGTTCATTCGACAAAAGAACGCAGGATTGTGGTCGCCATCGAGAAGTTAGAACAACACATCTTGAAGAAGCAGTACTTAATTTGGTTGAAGAACAACCTACTAGCAGTACTAGAAAGATTGCTTTCGAGTTAAATGTTGATCATATGACGGTATTTCGAATTTTAAAGGAACAACTCTTATACCCTTACCATCTGCAACGAGTACAGGCACTGTTACAGCAAGATTTTCCGAACCGTCTTGAATTTTCCAATTGGATGCTGGAAATGATTAGAAGAAATCCTGACTTTCTCAAGACGATCGAATTCACAGACGAATGAACTTTTTCTCGGGACAAGATAATTAATTTTCATAATAACCACATATGGGCTGATGAAAACCCTCACGCTATTGTACAAGCTAACCATCAAGAACACTTTTCTCTTAACGTGTGGCTCGGAGTTATTGGGGATTATTTAATTGGCCCTCATTTTCTACCTCCTCGATTAAATGGTGAGGCATACACTCAATTTTAAAGAGAAATGCATCCAGTACTGCTGGAGGAAGTTCCTTTGGGCGTCAGAAGGGATATGTTTTTTTATGCATGATGGGGCTCCCGCCCATTTTGGAGCGCGTCAGCATTTAACCCAAACATATCCAAATCATTGGATAGGTCGAGGAGGACCACAGAATTGGCCCGCTCGATCCCCGGATCTCAATCCTCTCGATTTCTCTACTTGGGGCCATTTACAGCCTTTGGTTTATCCTACTCCTGTTCGCGATGTAGAGGACTTAAGAAACCGCATCATCGATGCGTGCAGGGTAATTAGAGAGAATCCAGGAATATTTGAGCGAATACGTGGCTCAATGCGCCGACGTCTGGACGCATGTGTATTGACTGAAGGTGAACATATTGAACATTTACTATGATTTCTACATGTTTTATGTTTTTTTATTAATAAATTAGTTTTGTTTATTCATCTTTAATCATATGTATTTTGATGCAGGTAGTAACTACAAAATAACAATACTAATCCAGTTCGCATTTATGACGATGTATCTCTGTAGTTGTTCGTAAAATAATTTTTTGCTGCGAACTGACTACTTTTGGGCAAAAAATTCAAGAGACATTTTTTGTTTCGAATGAAACAAGGTTTTGGAAATAGATTTTTAAATGGTAGACAAATAATCAGACAAAAAGTTACATTGGAAATAAATTACATTTTGAGTGTTTGTGAGAAAAATTGTAAAACAAATTTTATGTACCCCCTTTATGGGGCTGTATCTTAACAAGGGATGCTCCATTGAAGTTTTTTTATATGAAAGACCCTATCTCTTTTTCGCTAAGGAATCACCCCCTGAAATGTTTTACACTTATTTTGTTACACCCTGTATATGTCATCCTGACCGTAGTGGCTAAATAATGACATATTATTTTAATAACAAACTTCTGAAGAAGGCCTTTTAGTTTTAGGACAACAACTAACGTCACTACGAGGCAGACCTTATCAACCTGCTCGTCATCAGACCCAGGAGTGATAATTCCTATAAATAAGAATGCTCATCAATATAAAAAGAGTTAATGTTTAGGAAGTTCCGATATAGTGCATTCATTTTTTAATTTCTAATAACAAATGTATTTTGTTTTTAGCCCCTTCCACATTCTGATATATCTCACCACTTTCCTATTCAGTGATTTACATAACAATTTCTCTTAAAAGAGATCACACAAAGTCCATATATAGTTTTATAACTTTATTACTGCGGTGTTACGTAAATATTTAATATCTATACGTTCATATGACAAGCTTCATCAGACGCGTCATTCAGTCCTGATGGAACTGGACAGTATATAGTACATCCCCCCTCTTATAAATCATGTTGTTTTGGTCTTTTTAGAATTTCCTGGGTAATACCGGGTGCCCATAAAAAAATGTCCCAGTTTCAATACGGCACACATCCAACCTAAAGTCCAATTCTTCCCACACTTTAGTTAACAAGTACGGAGTAATGGAAGCAATAGCCTCTTTAATTCTTTGTCTCAACTCTGGCAAAGGAAAAAATCGCATTGCGTTATGTCAGGTGAACGTGAAGGCCAGCGAAAAAAAGCTCTATCACTCGACCAATACGATCAATCCAACGGTCATGGACATCTACATTAAACCACTCTTGTACAAAGAAATTTCAATGGGGAGGGGCTTGTTCCTGTTGCCAAATAAAGTTCAGAGGTTTACCCTCTACTAATTGGGGAAAGAGTCATTTTTTCAGCATATCCAGATAAGTCACCCTTGTTATGGTAGCTTTAGCAAAAAGAAGGTCCGTACACTTGACGTCAGGACACAGCGCATAAAACGGTTAATTTTGGGAAATCTCTTTTGTTTTTTACAACTTCATGAGAATGTTCTGGCCCCCAGTTAACCTTCCCACTTATATAAAAAGTTGACTCATCGCTGAACACCACATGATCAAGAAAGTCATCTTACCACTCAAACACTTCACTTGCAAAGTTAAAACGTACGCCATAGTTTTCTGTCTTTAAAGCATGTACCGGCTGTAACCGGTATGGACGCACGTGTAAACGTTTTCATAAAACCTTCCACACAGTTATTTAGAACTGCTTCAAAATTTTGGGAAAGGAATTGAAGAAGATCATTTACAATATTCATGGCGTAAGTTATAAAATATTGTGAGTTGGTTCATCTAAGCTCTAGATAGCGGATGGCTACAGCATGGATATTGGCTAAAAATACCTGAAGAGTTGTGTTCTTAAATGCTTGTTGAGCTTGTAAAATAAAAACAGAAATTAGGATCCAGTAAATGTATTATAGTTTTAACGGCGTGTGTTTTTCTTTATTTTTATCGTGCTTTTCACCCTATAGCGACTTTAAACACGAAGTTACGTTATGTGATATGGATTCTGCATTAGTTCTTTCAAGTTTTAGTACATCACTCCAACCAAAACATTTGCAATATTATGTCCTTCAACATCAGTAGTTTCTTCGACTGACATTCAAATATGTTTATCGTTTATGTCATTGATAATTGAAGTCATAATTTAATCGACCATTGGGGTCAAATAATATTTTTTCATGGTGAATATCGCGGGCAAACGCAAGTCACAATTTTGCGAAAAATCAGTAAACTCGGGATGATTCGCCGTTTTCCGTGGATTGTTACGCGCTACTAGCACTTTAAGTAGATCCGACGAGACATGTTTTACTACGCGGGTTTTCACTTGCCACGATTGTAAATTTTCTATCGGAGTTGAATACCTCCAAATTTAATAATATCTCGTGACGGATGTGGATGGGACATATTTACGCAATAAAACACATGTAAGTAATAAAAGTAAAAAATAGATCGGCCCGCTACAGAGCGCTTACTATTTAACTAAAGTACTTTCGGCGCAAAAGCCCGCCCACCCTAGAACGTCACCTACATTTGCCGCGATAGATGAAATTACTTTTATATATGTACACATCGTCAGTAAACATCATAATTGAAGGCAAGGGGTGTGAAGCCCAGCTACCCTACATTACATATATATTTTACAGATTGTTACGTATTATTGTACTACTATTGCTGTTACTGTGCCTAATTTCACATTACATTAAGTCCAGTCCTGGAATGTAAACCTGACTTCCGACCCGTAGTTATAACCCACGAATCACAGCCCTATTTTAGGTATAGATCTGCTGATTTTTTTATATTCTTTCAACTTTTTCCCTCTTTATATATCTCTTTTAAATTCGTGTTGATTTCTACACTTTACGTTCCATTCCTATCTATTATGACTCCCAAATCTTCACCTATTATACATTTAACTTATATTTCGTACAGTGTTCAAATTTTCCGTAATTTTTTTCCGTGCCATACACACGGTGCCGTTTGCGATAGATGCTGCTTAAATGTTCTGTATGTTTACTGATCTATTTCCTCAATTATTGTTGTATTGTAAATTCTGCATCATCAGTTTTTTGAGGTATTGTCAAATTCAACTTATACCAAATGATGCAGAATTTTCTTGGCTATACTCACCACCAACATTCATGTTTTTACTTTTAAAAACAATGCGAATGTAATTTTCTTCTGAACACGTGTTTTGGTCAAAAATTTCCAAAAAGAAATTAATAACTCGAAAACTATTGGCTTAATTTTGGAAAAGTAAAAATAGTCGTATAGGCAATTTAAAACAGTACTAAAAAAAATCAAGTTCCATTAAGTATCTGTGAAACCGGAAGTGCGCCAGAACTTAAAAGTATTTTGAGAATATGCACCCCAAGCAACCATGAATCTTCCACTATTTTTTTTCTCTTATTTAAAACACAAAAGAGCAATCAATGAAGCGGCTACTAATGACTCACCCTGTATATTGAGTCTATATGGAACAGAATCCAATATAAAGCACGTAATCTGATCTAGTGTATATAGCTACGTTTCATGAACAGTATTGTGTGATCAATAGAGTCGAAAGTTTTGTCAAAATCAGTATTTAATACACCCACTTCTTGCCTTCTCTCAATGGATATCCTAAGATAATGGGTACTTTCGGCCAATTTGGTAAATGTAGATCTTTCTATCACTGATCCATACTCTTGCGTGAAAATATACGGTCTTAAGCATTTGTACAAGTTGGCTATAAGGAATATATTGCACGCCTACAAACACCATAAGTTTAAGGTAAGAACAGAAGAAGCAACAGCATTAAAGATGTTCCTCAAGATAATGGACAAAACGAAGACAAGAATTATTATGTTTGTGTATATTATATGGTGGAAGTTTCAAACATGAACAACTACATAGGCTAGGAAATTTATTGCATTTACTACTTATGTCGTTCAATTCAAATTAGTTTCCCCTTACCTAACATTCCATTGTCTCTGATATTAAATTTGCAAATGATGGCTTATTGCTGTAATCTGCCTCAAAGATCAATAAATGGGTAATCAGTTTAGAAATCAATTTTAAAATTAAGTTTTAAAACCAAAACACTATCTACTCATTTATTCTGACATCAATACTTGTATGTCACAGATTCCATTTAAAGGTCTTAGAGACCAGCTTCAAAACCGATTTCAAAGATAGATGATTAATAATATTATTTTTTATTAACTATTCTATACAGAGAACCCCCTTGCATTCACAAAAACATCCAATTCATCTCCTATAACAATAGAATATTTGTAGGAAGACCTTAACTTATTATCCTTACCTTATATCACTTATTGTCATTTTATAACTTCTCATAAATAATCATAGTATACATAAATATACAGAGTCCATTAATAAAATCTGTGATCAATATTAAAAGTATATGGTTCAAAAGCGAATCAGCAGCGCAAAACAGAGCAAACAAACAAACATTAACGATTCCAGATTACAGCTCATACAATATTGGTATTACCAATCAATAAATAAGTGGTTTTATTGAATACAACTAAAACAATTAGAGAACTGGAACTGGAAGACTACCATTTTGGTTATAGCAGAAAGTCACTAAACAT
This sequence comes from Amphimallon solstitiale, assembly GCA_963170755.1. Lineage (NCBI taxonomy): Eukaryota > Metazoa > Arthropoda > Insecta > Coleoptera > Scarabaeidae > Amphimallon > Amphimallon solstitiale. Next base: position 25,587,227 of record OY720684.1, read on the forward strand.
TCATAGCGGAAATATTATACTGGCTGGCTTCTAAAAACGCCACAAAATTCGTATTGCACTTTACATCTTCTTCGGCCAGTATCATCCATCAAAAATATATGAAACAATTCAAATACATACCATATTTGTTTTATGTTTTCGTATTTCTTTATTGCGAGTAAGAAAATCAAATTATGTGACGCTTATTTGTTGACCTTAACCATATTGTTAGAACTGCGATCGCGATTTTGAAAATTAACAACATAAACTGATCAACTTTAACAAAATTGGGATTTAAAACTGCGGGTTATTAATAAAATTAATAAATATAAAAAATTATGCAAAAACCTGAGAATTGAAATTAAAAAATGAACACTATCAAATTAATTGAGAGGAGATATTATAGTTAACCAGGACAGATATACCGAGTGTCCCAAAGTGGATAGCATATTAGAAGTATTTGAAGAAGTGATTACCAAAATTTATTCAAATTTTTCAGATGATATTAGCTCAAGGTGATGTTTGTTTACAAAATATTTTTATCCATGGAGTACAGATATTAAATATCCTTTCTATTTAAAAGAACTAAAAGTACAATTTTTGATATATAATTTAAGGAAGCCTTGGACTAATTTGCCACGGTATTAGAATTTATATATATATATATAAATATATTTTTTTTTATTTCTTGGTGTTAGTGACCTTTATTCTATCTACTTAAACATAAATAAAAAGCATTTTCTTAGACGTTTCGACACTTTTTTAATGTCTTCCTCAGTTTTTTTACATATATATCACAATACAACATGTTAAAATTTTTTGCGAATATTGATTCATACTTATGCAAACTAAAATTTTTATAAATTAGAATTATACTAATCATCCCACGTCTTCAAAACAAAAACTTACTAAAAATGTACACGTACTTCGTCACAATAACTTTTTTTGTTAACAAGTGACGAAGTACGTGTACATTTTAAGTAAGTTTTTGTTTTGAAGACGTGGGATGATTAGTATAATTCTAATTTATAAAAATTTTAATTTGCAGAAGTATGAATCAATATTCGCAAAAAATTTTAATATGTTGTATTGTGATATATATCTAAAAAAAACTGAGGAGACATTGAAAAAGTGTCGAAACGTCTAAGGAAATGTTTTTTATTTATGTTTAAGTAGATAGAATAAAGGTCGCTAACACCAAGAAATAATAAATTAATATTTCAAAAGCACGACCAAGAAACAATATTATATTTTATATATATATATATATATTGTTATGGTAAAATAAATTAAGAAACTTCATAAAGTATTATATTAAGAAAAATAATAAAATAAGTTCAAATATCAAATAAATCTTGTAAAAATAACAGTGTACTTTATAAAGGTTCGACCTATTAAGGACAGATGTCCTTCTAAACTTTATTTATATATTTCTATCTTATATTTACCATTTAATTAGTTTAATAAATTAGATGTAAGTTCCAAATACATCTCATCTAATCTTACAATTCAAATATACATTCAAGCATAAACAGAACTATTGTATTTTCCAATTAATGAGATAGACTAAAATCCAATTAAATTTAATTAGTATTACATACGCACTTCGTTTTGATCGTAAACGTCAATGAAATTAATTCTTATATTATTTACAGCTCGAGTATAAACATACGTTCATTTACTAAAGTATACTCTTTGGATTAGTTAATAATTTCTTTTCATACATAAAAAGGAAAACTTCAATACGCACTGATATAAGAAATGGTTAATATTATATTAAACAATATTTACAAGTAAAATGAAAATAAACAAATATGAAAATATTGAAATTAGGGTTATATCACTGATAAAATAATATAATAAAAGCAATTATTTGTTTGTAGATTAGGCAAAAGTTTATCTGTTGTTATGGATACGCAAGATTAATGGAAATATCCTATAAATATTGCATATATATACGCCATTACAATTCCAGCACGAATTTTGTTAAAGTACACGTGTTTTTTTTTTATAAAAGAACCTTTATCATTAATTTTGATGAACAAAAATCTTAAATTATTATAATCGAGTTTTTTTTCTGATAAATGTTTAACATAAGATATAGCCTACGTCTTTAAGTTTTTGTATATCTGCTAATTTTTTATTTCTGTTATTATTATAAAATTTGCTTATTCTATTTTTGATAATAGAATTTATAAAAATTAGAGGATATTTACTGGTAATAATTATGTTAATTATCCCTTCATGTACTTCTAATAAAACAAAATCAAAAAATCTATTATAGAATTTTATAAAAATGAAATTGATATTATTTTGGCTTTATGTTAGTCGGCGGAACTTTGGTACTAATTCCGTTTTTATTCCTACTGTTGTAGATATTTCTCTATAATTAACTTTATCTGTAATTCGTATTGGTCTACGCTGCTCTAATGTAATCTAATCTAAATTTAGTTTTTCTGCCGTACCAACATTTTCGCAAGCAAGGATAACATGAGATAATACCTATTTCACCCAAACCGGTTTAGATTCCCAGCCCATCTCAAACTCCCACAAATATATCGTTCAAATTTAATTTACTCATTAAAATTGTAGTTCTCCTTATGATGGAGAAGTAGTAATAGTTGTGCCAGCACTAGAACCTCCTCCGCAATCTCAACAACAGCCGTCCGTCCAAATTCATACCAGTTCTTCGACAGTTTCGGAACTCCAAAGCCAAGATAGAGAACCGAGTAGTCCAAGAACTACAACCGAAAGTTCTGGTAAGTTTATTCACGTTGAAAAACCTTATCAATACCTGGATCAATTGTCGCCATTAATTTTGCAGCTTCATTTGATGGTTATTCATCATCTACTTCCTTGTAGGCGCATACACATCGTGTTTGTATACAGGCCTTTGACCAGTGAGTGCCTTGTACTGCATACAAGAACAAAGAATTATTGTTTTGTTGTATGTTCATGAAAAACGATGTGGAATGTGCATGTATATATGTCAAATAGCTATGCAGGGTCTTTTTCTTTTGGTTGGTGTATTAATTTTGACTGAATGTCAAATAATATCAATTCTTTTTAAGAGAAAACACACCATACACGAAATTAAAGGGGAATTAGATCATTAATTTGTCACTTAAATCTGGAAGTTACTTGGTATAGTTTTCAGAAATTCACTATTATTAATTATATCTCTAAATTTTTGGCACAAAGCTCACTGGCGAAAAAATAATGGGAAAATATCAAAACATCAGATTGGCTTTAGAAACAAAAATTTAATCAGTTAACTTTTTCTTGACAGTTTAACTTTATCAAATGGTTGCGTTAAAATGTTCTACACATTAGATTTTCAAAATAAACCGAAAATAAAGAAAAATCCTGGTCGAATAAATAGCAATATATACATATCTATTTTATAGTAATACTATTCAAAAAGGCCTTGAAGCCGGAACATATTGGCATAGGAAATATATTTTGAAATAAAAATTAATGTTTATAATTAGACAATTGTTTTTTAATTTGTAAAAATGACCGTTAAATCGCTAAATAAAAAACGATAACTTATTATGCATATAAAGGTCACAAAAGAATAGCAAACAAGCTTTTCTCTCTTGATACACATATACCGTACTGAAGAAGACTAATGAGTCTGAAACAGGTGCCTGTTGTTGTGGTTGCAGTACACCTAGAAGTTTCCAATAATTGCTGCTCCAAAACTTATACACAGTACTGTCCGTAAATGCCAATTTAAGCCTGTTACAGTAACAAAACAATATATTTGAGAAATATATAAAATTATACTAAAGCATCATCGCGAGAGGCTTAATTAATAAATATAGTAAACTAATAGTAAATGGTATTTACTCAGTACAGTTTCTTGGAATTGTGATTATTAAGTATAAACCTCTCTACTACACATATTACGTATTTAATCAACACACACCTTCTTCTATCTTAAGTATAGCTAAATAGTTTGAAACACATATGCTTCCGGATGCTATACACCTAAAAGTTGACATTTTCATTTTTAATTTTAACATTTCTGAGCTATCATATTTCTATGTCACTCGTGGGTCATTTAGCGCATATTTATATAAGAAAGGAATTATTGCGGATACTAAAAAGACAAGAGGAAAGATAAATATTGGGTATATTCCGCTGTAGAGCAACCGTATGCATGTGTTTCAGACTTGTTAGTCATTGTCAGTAGGGTGTAGCCAAGGAATAAAGTGGAATATGATTGGAGATAGAAATAACAACGTGGGGCCATCAGGATGACAAACCGCCAATTTCCGCTTCTGTCAGAAGCACGTGTCTACAGTTGCTCTATATCGGAATATACCCAATATTATCCTCCTTCTGGTTTTCTTGAGTATCCGCAATAATTTCTGGCTTAATTTATTCTTGACGAGTTCGGTAAGGCACGCAGGTTGACAATCTCTTCCTCTTCTGATAGAAACTGCAAATGGCGGGCTGTCATCCTGATGGTCTTCCGTTATTGTTTCTATCTCCAAGGATATCTCATCTTATTCCTTGGCTACACCGTACTGACGGTGGCCAAAGAGTATCGACCCATCTCACATATTATTGTATATTAATATCTTTTTTGCTTCCCCTAATTGTTTACACCAAACAGCTCTGCCGAAAATTTATCTTCAAGTCAACATATCGCAGTACTCGTACATTGAAAAAAGTGCTTAATTTGTATACTTTACCCATAATTCTATTTTATACAGTAATAAATATAATATATATATATATTTCGACAATTACTTTGAACTTGGTTTTCTAGGTTTTCATCCTCTATATAGTAAAATTTTTGATATTGATCCAATTTTCCTTTATGCCTTTATCCATGGGACAGACGAATAGTAATTGGTTTAATACACCACCTTTTATAACCTTTTTAATATTCGAGGACCTACTGATGTTAAATTACATTTTCTGATCTTGTTTGTATTTTTTGTTTTTATGACAAATACTGGTTTTAAATGTCTATAACTTCCAGTCATCAATTTTAGACCCTGGGTGTTACACATTTTGCATTTGTATTTCTTTATAGAATCCAAAAACTAACAAATATACATGTTGTCCACTACAAAAAAATATCGATCACGACGTCATCACCAAAAGCAATGTTGCTAATGACGTCATCACCGAAATCATAATGGCGCCATAAATACGTACAATAAAAAAATTACAATTCAAAACAAAATCTTCGTGTTAAAAGGGTTTACCAAAATATTTATTATTTGAGAAATAATATATATTTATAGTGAAACGCACATATTTATACACAAGCATATGTGTATATAGTATATGTATACAAAGCCTGTTGTGTTGCATACGACGAATATGGAAACTATGATGCAAAAATGTGAACCGAATCATAAGTCTCTAATTGGGGAATTTTTCATCGCCAATATTTAGTGAATTAGTTAATATTAATACTTCAACGTTTTTTTAAAGACCCTGTATATTTATATACTGTGTGGCTTACGATTCTGGAGATAAAGGACATACCTTTACGAATACAGATGTTGGGTAATTGATTTGTTTCTTCTTGGCAAAGGGATCATATTTTTCTTATAATAATTAAGAAATCGGGGCTTGTCAATTAAAATTTTGCTATCAAAATAAGTTCGAATTAAATTAAAACAAATAAATATTATGGAGATTGTGATATATTTTGTCTCGCCTGAAAAATTTGCGATAAACCAATTTTATCATTAATGCGAAAACTCGGCAGTGTTTAGTCGAGCAAAAGTGATTGTCGATACTTTTGCTGTTCTCATATAGAATTGAAGATTTTATCTGCTGTTGTTGGGCTCACGCCTTAAGGAAGGGATCTATAAATCTCTATTCATAAAGGTACAATAAATATTCCCCAGAATCGTATATCATTCTGCATATATAGATCATCTTATTGATGTTTTAGTTTTGACTTTTGACCATTTGACCCCTTATTTTCATCGTTAGTTTTAGTAATAAATTTATAAAATCTAATAAACTCAGTATCCACTTCTAAAACAATACTGGTGCATAAAAGTGTCTTAATTAATCGTTGATATTTTTAATTTATACTACCGAATAGAAAACTGTACATTTTACTGTAAATTGATTTAGTGCGATGTAGCAAAAAAATTTATAACATCTTAATTACATGACGTTAGTCGTATGTCGAAATATCGCCTCTTCTGTAGATAAATTAGTACTTTGTAATTTCTGCAAATCTACAGAAAGGAAGTGGCATTTAATCAAGAAATCTGTGTGCAATTAAAGATTTTTCAAAATAAGGAATATCTCATGCACAAACTGTTACTAACAGTATATTTAAACGCCAGACTAGAAAGTGACAACAAATGAGAATAAGCATAGTAAAAATTTATAAACAGAAATATTCTTTCAAAATAAATCATTAAAGAAATTAATTCAACCAGTTTTATACCAAGAAACAATTTTTAATTACTGCTTTAGGTAATCGTAAATATTATTGTTTGCTTGTCAGAGATAATTTAATAATTCTTTTTTGACAAATTTTTAATATAAAAGTCCCTGGGTAAGATTCGAACTCACGATCCCATTCGCTAGTCAGGTGCCCTGTCAACCGGGCCATTGAGGTTGCATGAAATCGAATCTTTAAAATATCGTAATTTTTTTCAAATGATAAACGTTATTGAAGATAACACTGAACTCTGAACATATTTAAAAATATTTTAGGTAAATCCAAAATTATATCCTACATGGAAAGAGATAATAGTTTGTCAAAGCTTAAACTTTCACTGTATTTTCGACACATATTGCTGTGACTTCTTCTATATTGGTTGATAACCAAAAATTAAATTAATAAATTAATGTACTTTAGTAATCTCAGGGTCTAAGTATGAATTTATCATATTTTTATATCGGATGATGTGTCACAGTCTTATACTTATAGTGAGTTCTAGCTGTGATTGTGACGTTGACTTTCCTTAGATCTCCCTGGGATGGGTATAAATAAGTAGATATAGAATGTCAGCACAACTTATTTTATTTTATATATATATATATTTACAAAAACATTATTAAATATCATTACTATGCAATTCAATATAATATATATTCCATTGTCATCTCCAGTCTCTTTCATCCGCGGTACAAGCACCTTGCAATCCTTGATTTTTTTATAAAATTGTTAATCATGAATAAAAATAAAATTCACTGCTCTAACCTTCACGTATGCTCATATCTCGAAATTGCCGTTATTCTATAAAAGCGTTAGCACCTCGTTAAGTCGCTCTGAACCAAGATTTACACGTCAATCCAGAGCTTACTCAAAGAAGAGTTTGTTTTAAGTTATTTATATAACGTTCTAAATTTCCATTGCCATCCGGAGAATTTACTAATACTTCGTTAAACCGCCTTGAGCCAAGATTCACACGTCGACCCAGGACATATTCAAAGAAGAATTTATTTTTAATTGTTTAAATAATATTCTAAATTTTTATTGCTATCCGGAGAGTTTACTAATACTCCGTTGAACCGTCTTGAGCCAAGATTCACACGTCGACCCAGGACATATTCAAAGAAGAATTTATTTTTAATTGTTTAAATAATATTCTAAATTTTTATTGCTATTAGTTATGAAACAGTCATGAAGGTTCTTTCATTTATTTACTTTAGGATTGCAAGATGGATTTTACTTTATAGTGCTTGTACTCACTTTTCTAGGTCGTATAGCATCTCGAATTCTTCCTGGTAGCCTAGTCCCTCCATTTTTTATTAAATTTATTATTGTGGCTTTTATGCGATCCAATCGCAGTACTTCGCGTCTCCTGGCGCGCACTTATCGTTGCCGCTTCTTGCGACTACGGCGTCTGAATCTCAAGGCGTTTTGTGCCTTTAGATTCCTTATTTCTTCGGCGCACTGGTTTAACTATTTTTCTTTAAGTTTTGAAGAGAATCAGGACTTCTTATCGACTGACTCATTTTCGCTTGTGTCCCTCTTTTTATAGGGATAAACATTTGACAAACGGCTTATTTTTGTTTTTAAGTCGTTCCTTTCGTTTGAATTTTCGTCTGTCACGCCCTCCGTGTTAATTTCGATAACTATTGAAATTACGCAATCACGTGACCTTGTTTCCACCATGTTTGTTGTTGTTATTATTTACATATTCTATATTTTTATTCCATGGACATTTTGAATGATTTTATTTGTTGGTAAGTATTCTTTTATTGTATTTTTTTATATTTACTTTACCTCCAATTTGCGTTGTATTTATATATATATTCATTGCTTTCTTTGCTGTTTTTGATATAAATTCTCCTTTCATTAATTAATTTAATTCTAACCTTCCCTTTTTTGTTCTTAGGCATCGGCAGTATTGGATATACGCTACATATCGTCTTTATCGCCTTGGTTTGTTTTGGATGCTTCTTATCCTTTTCTTTCTTCGGGCCTTCTTCCTCGAGGTCATTGAACCACCTTTTTGTGTTCGGGGAGTTTTCTAGGTCCGTCAATCTTTAAACAAAATTTTGTTGGTGTAAGTCCTTTCTGATCTATATTATATTATTAACTAATGTTTTATTTATTTATCTTTTTAGCTTGGGCCTCCTGAAGTGGATATATATATACTTATAAATATAAAGAACTATGTACAAAATGCATATTGAAATGTGTATTCAACAATATCTCTTTTATTCTGTGAATATTCATAGTCAACATAAATTTTATTTTCTTTACCGGTGAAATAGAAATGAGTGGAATACATTTATTTATTTATATGGGCCTTTGTTCTTGCTATAGTGTTTGTTAATAATGCGCTGCGTTGAGTGCAAGCCTTTATTCACCCTTATGGAATCTAGTGCTTCCTGCTTCGTGCAATTTTATTGCTTCTACGTGATTTACCCGTGTGATGAAGCCGTCCCTTAGCATGATCCTTTCTCTATTTTTAGCGTTTAACTTCTTTTTTGTGTGGATTTGCTGCCTTCTCGTGAGTATTTGCAGTGCTATGTGTACTGCGATTTTATAATCAGGCTCTTCCTTATTATATTTAAAATGTACGTCAGGATTTTCCTGTCTGTAATGGAAATAAAATTGTTATTCATTTTGTATCCTTTACGTGCTCTCATTGAGGATGGTTTTTATTTATTTTTACATTATTTTATGTATATTGTTGAATACCATTTCCGTTTGATTGGTACTGTGCTTATTTTTTTACGGGTATGCAACCCACATTGCATTCTTGTATATTCTATTGCATAGCTATGAAATTTTTAGTAAACACTAAAATATAATTAAAACTACATACATTTACATTAATTAGTGACTTTTCTGTATTTATATATTGAAATATATATATATAAAATTGTAATTTATATTGGATATATAAAAAATTATTTTTTTACTTAAAATAAACATAATAATATTTTATTTCTGTTGGTTCTTTATTTGTTTGTTTCTTTATTTTTATTTATTCATTTATTTACAAGAAAATACCACAGCATATCCCAAGTTAAGAAACTGTCAATATGCCATAGTTGATTACGAAAAATATGGGCATGTTGCATTTTCTTTACTTAATGGTATTTTTCTAAACATTTACTTAGCTAATATTTTTACGTCTAAATTTTCTATATTCTTACGTGGGAACTATCCCTTTTTATTTCCTTAATATCTATTTATATAGAACTTAAATAATATAGTCTTGGGAACTATCCCTTTTTATTTCCTTAATATCTATTTATATAGAACTTAAATAATATAGTCTTGGGAACTATCCCTTTTTATTTTCTTAATGTTTATTTACATTTCTTAAATAGTATACTCTTGGGAGCTGTCCCTTTTTCTTTTTGTCATATTTATTTACATATCATTATGTAAAATTTTTATTCCTCGTCGTAATCGTGCAACATCGAAATGTGATATTTTCCTTTCACTTCTTCGTTGTTCACTTCCTTCAATTCGTAAGTTACGTCACCTAATACTCTGTTTACCCTATACGGTCCTACGTACGGAAGGTCTAGTTTAGCGCATTTGTTTAGGTGTCTTCTTCCTAGACGATAGCTTTTTACTACCACTAGGTCCCCTATCTGGTATGTCTTGTTTCATTTTATCTTCTCATTTTCCTTTCTCGTGTATTTTTCTGCTATGTTTCTCTGTTGAGCCCTAGCTTGGTCCGTGAGTTCTTCGATGTTTTCTATTATAGGAGTATTTCGGCACCATGGCCTCGGTGGTCGTTTGCCGTACATTAGTGTGTATGGGCTTACATTCGTTGTTACGCTTGGCGTGAAATTCATATTGTTTTCCACTTCTTCTAAATGTTGTACCCACGCGTTGTGTCTCTCGTGAGTTAACATCCTTAAGTGTCTGGTTACTTCCTGTATGTATCTTTCACTGGGATTCGCCTGTGGATGTCTAATACTTGTGAATATCACCTCTGTACCTATTTCATTTAATTCTTGTTTGAATCTCTCATTGTTGAAATAAGACGCGTTGTCAACTAACAGTTTTCTTATCCTCCCATGTTCGTTGATGAACCGATTAATACAATTTATGGCGGTTTGTGTATTGTATTTCTTCGTCGAGTACAATCTGACATACTTGGTGAAGACGTCCACCATGACGAAGATGTTGCAGTGACCTCTTTCCCCTGGTATTAGGTTACCAAGAAAATCTGCTGCCACCAAGTCCAGTTTGTTCTCTACCCTTATACTGTGTATTATATTTTGGTTTGTACGATTTTTGTATTTACCCAACAGACATTGCTTACATTTCTTATTTTCTATCGCCGTCAAATTTTTGTCTTTCAATGTGTAAAATTCCTCCCTGAAAACAAGGAATGTTCTCCTATTTCCAGGGTGGCCTAATCTTGTATGGATATCTCTGATTATTTTTATTGCTAGATCTTTATCTAGTACAATTAGGTTTTTATTTCCTATCCTTTTGTATATGACATTATTCATTATATTGAAACCTTTGTAATTTTGTATCCTTCGTATCTTTTCTCTTATTTCTCTTATCTCTTCTTTATTCTGACTCTCTAGAATGCTCTCTCTGCTGTACAACTCTGGAGCGTTTTCTATATTATAATTATTTATTTGATACGCCTGTCTTTGCTTGCTACCTCCTTGTGCTCTGCTTAAAGCGTCTGCTACAACATTGTCGGATCCTTTTCTGTGTTTTATCCTAAACGTGAATTCCGATAATTGGAGCGACCATCTATATATTCTTGAATTGTTAAAGCGTGTTTTCATTAGGAAAATTAAAGACAAATGATCTGTTTCGACTAAAAAGGTATTTCCATGTAGATAGTATTTAAGTTTTGACAATCCATGTACCACTGATAGGAGTTCTCGTTCTGAGATCGAATAGTTCCTCTCGTAGTCCTTTAATATTCTTGATATGAAACATATAGGTGTTTCTATCCCATCTTTAATTTGTAATAACTCTGCTGCTATTGCATTGCTGGATGCATCACATCTTACTATAAATTCTTTGTTGAAATCTGGTAGATTGACCGTCAAAGCTTCACAGAAATTTTTCTTTATGTCTTCAAACGCTTTTATCCTTTCTGGAGTCCATTTGAATTTAACTCCTTTCTTTATCATCTTGAATAGCATACACGTCTGATCTGATATTTTTGGTATAAAATGTTTATAGTAATTTATCATACCTAAGAAACCTCTTAGCATTCTTATGTTTTTTGGTTTTGGGTATTCCCTTATTGCTTTTAATTTCTCTTTTTCTATGGTTATTGTTTTCCCATTAATGACGTATCCTAAATACGTTACGCTATTCTTGAAAAATTCACATTTCTCTAGGTTGATCTTTAGATTGTTGTCGGCTAATGTCTTCATGACCTTCTCCACTGATATTTTGTGACTATTAATGTCCTTGTTGAAAATTAATATGTCATCGACATAATGTGAGACATATTCTTCGTGTGGATCCAATATCTTTTGCATAGCTCTTACTAAAGCTGCCGTAGCTGTGGATATTCCAAACGGAACGACTTTGAACGAGTACACTGTTGAGTTGAATATAAACGAACAATACTTTCTAGAATCTTTGTGTAATGGTACCAGCCAAAAGGAACTTTTTAAATCTATTTTTGTAAACCACTGGGCCTCTGTGCACTTTGCTAATAGCGTTTCCATGCTCTGGGGTGCTTCAAAATTAGGTGTAGTGAGGGAATTAATATTTCTCGCGTCCAAGCATAATCTTAATTTTGTTTCCTTTGAATCTTCCGTGCTCTTCTTTACTACAACGACAATTGGGCTGATAAAGTTCGACTCTGCCTTTTCTATTATGTTATTCTTCAGCATTTCTTTAATTTCTAATTTCACTTGCTCCTTATACTTATTGGGAATTGGATATGTTTTTACATAGAAGGGTTTCTTTTCATTTACCTCGAGCTTATGCTCGTAATTTCTTGCTAAGCCAGGGCTGTCGTCAAACAGTCTCTTGTGCTTATTTAAAAGATTGCTCACATGATTTTTATATTTTTCATTGCAATTTATACTTGTACCATCCCCTTTTGATGTGAAGTCCTTATTTTCTGGATGCTTCACGAGATGCGTACATTTATTGTCATATGAATCGTTAATCATTTCTTGCGTGAGTTCCTTTTCTCTTTCTTCTACATATAAATTATTAATTAAAATTTCCTTTTCCGGTGCTTCTTCGCTCCATGGAATTATCATATTTCTTATGTGAAAAGTTTTGTCCTTCATATCCAGTTTCGTACTATATTGACTTAAAAAGTCCATTCCCAATATGCAATTGCAATTCAAATTATTTACTACTACAAATTCTGTCAGTAGGTTTAAATCATTTATTTTAACATTAATGCAGAAAACTTTATCAATGGTTATCAGAGGTTTTTTATTTGCTGTTACTAAATTAATCTTCTTTATAGGAATATATCGTCCTTGTTTCTCTAACTTTTCATTTATGACGCTGTAGTCGAGTAGTGATAGTTGTGATCCACTATCTAGTAGTGCTTCTATTCTTTCCTCCCCAATTTTGATCGGTATGTGTGGTAGTTCAGTGGTTATTTTCATCAGATCTTCGTATATATATATATTTTGCGTTTTTGTGTTCTTTTTGACTGGCTTCTCTAAAAATTTGTTGCAGTCGCTCCTGCTTGTGATCTATTTTCCCATTCTCTCTCGCTGATTTTATATCTTGAATCTTTAGGTATTGCACCCCTAGATTCATCCTTTCCCTTTGGATCTAACTCTTTGTTGTCCCATTCTAGTTGTACGTTGTTGATTCTTCTATCTCTCTCTGGAATCCTTTCCTCCCTTTTATTACTTTGATTTGGGTTTCTTCTCGGTTGAGTTTCCCTTTTCTCGTTGTATGATTGATTTCCATACCCTTTGTTATCTTGCCTATTTTTATAGTAGTTGTACCCTTGGTAATCTGGTCTGTTTCTGTGGAATTGATTCCCTTCATTATTCTGTCTATTAAATCTGTTCCCTTCATTGTTCTGTCTATAGAATCTGTTCCCTTCATTGTTATGTCTATAGAATCTGTTTCTGGGATAATTGTTTGGGTTATCGTTGTGGTTTCCTCTATTTGAGGTGTTCCCCTTTTCGTCGACATCATCTATTCTTTTTACTAATTCCAGCAATCCCTCAATGGTTTCTATTCCTTGTAATGCTACGGCCTGTACTATATCATTATCGAAGTGCGCAGCTAGTTGCGATACGACATCACTTTCTTCTATGACTGGGAGTATATATTTTATGAAAGAGTATTTCTTTATTACGTAGTTTTCCCTTGAAGAACCTGGTCTGTATTTCCCAAATACCAAGTCATGTCGTATTCTTCGTTGTGCATTTTGTCCCCAGTATTGCCTGATGAATCGTATTTCGAATTCTCGATACGTTGTCAACTCATCAATAATCGTATCATACCATAGCAGACTGTAGTCCTTAAGACAACCTCTTATAAAATGTAGTTTAGACATTTCATCTGTTATTCCTCTCATGTAGGTTTTAATTGTTCTTAAAAATGCCATGGGATTATCCTTATTATTTCCTGTAAACTTTGGTATATTTTCTGCACTACCTATTATATGAGGCAAAGGTGCGCTAGGTATGTTAACCCCGTGCCTTACTTTGTCCTCTAATACTTGGAGGGTAGTTTCAAATGTCACTGTCCTATTTTGCAATCTTAGCATTGTGTCCGTACATGTTCCATATTTTATTTTACAATTTTCAACTTCATTTGAGAGTTGTCTTAATTCTTCGTTGTTTGTAATCTTGATGTCTATTATTTTATTTTCCAAAGATTCTACCTTTCCTTCTACCTTTTCAAATCGTACTTTCGTCTTATCTGCTCTTTCATTTATCTCGTTTTTTAAAAACTTGTATCCATTCTCACATTTCCCTGCATTATTATTTATTTCATTCGTTAGGAGTGATACGGATTGTTTTAATTTCCTTTCTAGATTAGCGTTTAGCTGTAATGTCTCCGATCTAAGATCTTGAAATCCCTTGTCAATCTTTTGGTTGATTCTATTTAGATTTTCATTGTTCTTCTCATTGTGTGATTTTATTTCTTCTTTCATGTCTTTCATGTTCTCATTATTTGATTTCATTTCTTCTTTCATGTGCAATAGGACTTGAAGCAAATTATCCATTTTATCTTCCGATGATTTTTCGGTTGTTCTCTTGAGAGATGTACTTCCAACGATCGGTTCTTCCACTTGATCACCTTCCAACTCTTGTTTCTCTGATTCTGAGCTAGAGGTTGAACGGTTGCTGCGAGAATTATCTCTGTATCTGGTAAACTGTGGTCTTGTTTCCTTATCTTCAACCTTTTCAGGTTTTTCGCTTTTCTTGTTGTTTTCATCAGCCATTTTTATTTTTTTTTTTTTTTTTTTTTTTTTATTCTATCTCTTATTTACCCTGTCCCAATAGGAGAATATTGTGTGCTTATGGCGTTCTAAGGAAAGTAAATTCACACAGCCTTTTTATCGTTGAGTGCCAAATTAAGGTTGATCTTGGCCAACGATAAGCTTTTCGACGTTCGGGTGCCAAATTAAATCTTGGCCAACGATAAGCCTAGGACGTATGCGCCAAATTAATATATAAAATGTTGTAGGCTTTAACACAGCCCTTCTCGTTGGGTCGCCAAAATAAATCTTGGCCAACGATAAGCCTAGCAGGTTGGGCGCCAAAATAATGCTGTGACTTCTTCTATATTGGTTGATAACCAAAAATTAAATTAATAAATTAATGTACTTTAGTAATCTCAGGGTCTAAGTATGAATTTATCATATTTTTATATCGGATGATGTGTCACAGTCTTATACTTATAGTGAGTTCTAGCTGTGATTGTGACGTTGACTTTCCTTAGATCTCCCTGGGATGGGTATAAATAAGTAGATATAGAATGTCAGCACAACTTATTTTATTTTATATATATATATATTTACAAAAACATTATTAAATATCATTACTATGCAATTCAATATAATATATATTCCATTGTCATCTCCAGTCTCTTTCATCCGCGGTACAAGCACCTTGCAATCCTTGATTTTTTTATAAAATTGTTAATCATGAATAAAAATAAAATTCACTGCTCTAACCTTCACGTATGCTCATATCTCGAAATTGCCGTTATTCTATAAAAGCGTTAGCACCTCGTTAAGTCGCTCTGAACCAAGATTTACACGTCAATCCAGAGCTTACTCAAAGAAGAGTTTGTTTTAAGTTATTTATATAACGTTCTAAATTTCCATTGCCATCCGGAGAATTTACTAATACTTCGTTAAACCGCCTTGAGCCAAGATTCACACGTCGACCCAGGACATATTCAAAGAAGAATTTATTTTTAATTGTTTAAATAATATTCTAAATTTTTATTGCTATCCGGAGAGTTTACTAATACTCCGTTGAACCGTCTGAGCCAAGATTCACACGTCGACCCAGGACATATTCAAAGAAGAATTTATTTTTAATTGTTTAAATAATATTCTAAATTTTTATTGCTATTAGTTATGAAACAGTCATGAAGGTTCTTTCATTTATTTACTTTAGGATTGCAAGATGGATTTTACTTTATAGTGCTTGTACTCACTTTTCTAGGTCGTATAGCATCTCGAATTCTTCCTGGTAGCCTAGTCCCTCCATTTTTTATTAAATTTATTATTGTGGCTTTTATGCGATCCAATCGCAGTACTTCGCGTCTCCTGGCGCGCACTTATCGTTGCCGCTTCTTGCGACTACGGCGTCTGAATCTCAAGGCGTTTTGTGCCTTTAGATTCCTTATTTCTTCGGCGCACTGGTTTAACTATTTTTCTTTAAGTTTTGAAGAGAATCAGGACTTCTTATCGACTGACTCATTTTCGCTTGTGTCCCTCTTTTTATAGGGATAAACATTTGACAAACGGCTTATTTTTGTTTTTAAGTCGTTCCTTTCGTTTGAATTTTCGTCTGTCACGCCCTCCGTGTTAATTTCGATAACTATTGAAATTACGCAATCACGTGACCTTGTTTCCACCATGTTTGTTGTTGTTATTATTTACATATTCTATATTTTTATTCCATGGACATTTTGAATGATTTTATTTGTTGGTAAGTATTCTTTTATTGTATTTTTTTATATTTACTTTACCTCCAATTTGCGTTGTATTTATATATATATTCATTGCTTTCTTTGCTGTTTTTGATATAAATTCTCCTTTCATTAATTAATTTAATTCTAACCTTCCCTTTTTTGGTCTTAGGCATCGGCAGTATTGGATATACGCTACATATCGTCTTTATCGCCTTGGTTTGTTTTGGATGCTTCTTATCCTTTTCTTTCTTCGGGCCTTCTTCCTCGAGGTCATTGAACCACCTTTTTGTGTTCGGGGAGTTTTCTAGGTCCGTCAATCTTTAAACAAAGTTTTGTTGGTGTAAGTCCTTTCTGATCTATATTATATTATTAACTAATGTTTTATTTATTTATCTTTTTAGCTTGGGCCTCCTGAAGTGGATATATATATACTTATAAATATAAAGAACTATGTACAAAATGCATATTGAAATGTGTATTCAACAATATCTCTTTTATTCTGTGAATATTCATAGTCAACATAAATTTTATTTTCTTTACCGGTGAAATAGAAATGAGTGGAATACATTTATTTATTTATATGGGCCTTTGTTCTTGCTATAGTGTTTGTTAATAATGCGCTGCGTTGAGTGCAAGCCTTTATTCACCCTTATGGAATCTAGTGCTTCCTGCTTCGTGCAATTTTATTGCTTCTACGTGATTTACCCGTGTGATGAAGCCGTCCCTTAGCATGATCCTTTCTCTATTTTTAGCGTTTAACTTCTTTTTTGTGTGGATTTGCTGCCTTCTCGTGAGTATTTGCAGTGCTATGTGTACTGCGATTTTATAATCAGGCTCTTCCTTATTATATTTAAAATGTACGTCAGGATTTTCCTGTCTGTAATGGAAATAAAATTGTTATTCATTTTGTATCCTTTACGTGCTCTCATTGAGGTTGGTTTTTATTTATTTTTACATTATTTTATGTATATTGTTGAATACCATTTCCGTTTGATTGGTACTGTGCTTATTTTTTTACGGGTATGCAACCCACATTGCATTCTTGTATATTCTATTGCATAGCTATGAAATTTTTAGTAAACACTAAAATATAATTAAAACTACATACATTTACATTAATTAGTGACTTTTCTGTATTTATATATTGAAATATATATATATAAAATTGTAATTTATATTGGATATATAAAAAATTATTTTTTTACTTAAAATAAACATAATAATATTTTATTTCTGTTGGTTCTTTATTTGTTTGTTTCTTTATTTTTATTTATTCATTTATTTACAAGAAAATACCACAGCAATATGTCGCTCTTCACATGCATCACTCATACCTACCCTAAATGGTTTACCCAGATATCATACGAACTGTCAAGTTAAAACACCAATTCCATCATAAATATAAACGCAATGGATGTCTCCTATCTCTAGTCGAGTTTCACAAACTGAGGAGTTTAACAAAAAAAAAAAACTTGAGTAGCTTACAAGCGGTACTTACGTTCTGTTCAGAACAACATTTCGTTAAATCCCAAACGCTTATGGTCTTACATGCGGGACAAAAGACATCAGAATCGCATTCCATAGTCTTTGGTGATGAGGAGTGTCAGGGCCAAATTATATTGTCAATGCGCTCAATATTTTTAGAGTGTCTCTGTCACCTCTAATGCGCGTTCCTTCACTAACTATGTGAACAGTGTTCACTACACAAACTTCCATGGATGGATTTACCTACGGTCACAATCAGATTCCTAATTTTTTAATTAAGGACTGTCAAGGTGTGCTTGCTTTTCCGCTAGTGACACTTTTTGGAATAATCATCAAATCTTCACCGTTTCCTAACATATGGAAGTTAAGTTTGCGCAAATAATTCCAGTTTTTAAAAGCGGAGCTTCTAACGATATCAAAAAATACTGGCCTATTGCCTTACTATCAAACTTTGTTAATATTTTTGGGTAATGCGTATATGAGAAGGCTTATCTGTTTGCTAAGTCCTGTTTGTCGCCTTTCCAGCACCGTAGGAGGGAGGATTTACCGTATCTAACTTGGCTTGTTTCTTCCAATACCTCTGAGTGCTTGAATTCGAAAGGGCCAGATTGATGTTTTATACATTGAATTCTCAAAAACTTCGACAGCTTGGATCACTTTTTTGTCCCTTCCAAGCTGAGGGCTTTTGGGTTTACTGAAGAATAAGTGGTTGGTGATGTCGTACCTGTCCCAGCGACAGCAGCATATCTTTTTAACGAACACTTCTCTACGTGCTATTTGACATCCTCTGGCGTCCCACAGGACTCAGTCTCGGGCCCCGTATTCGATATCTGTATTAATAACAATACGGACGTTATAACTACTTGTGAACTTCTAACCAGCGTTTTAGATTGGTGTGACGTAAACAATTTATTTTAAACAGTGCCATGTTACTTCATTTACCGGTAAGACCAGTCACTTTTTACTTATGGTCTGAATGCTGTTGACTTGGAGTGGCGTGACGTAGAGAAGGAATTGCAGGACCTATCATGATTTGAGACTTTCGTTCACTGATCATATTTGGAGTTCTCATCTTTGATATAGTATCCTAATTACCTGAGCCACAAACATCAAGTAGAAAATGTTCATCGTAGGTTTGTTAAGTACTTAGCTTAGCGCAGAAACGGAGTCAATCTGCCAATAGGTATCAAAAACTATGTTCTTTTACCTTCGTTTGGCCTAACGACGCTACATTACAGAAGAATTGTTGCCATAACATGACTGATTTTTCTTTTCTGATGGATCTGTTAAAGTGTTCTATTCCCAGAACCTATCCACGGTATTCATCCTGTTAACGTTTTTATTTCTTAGCCAAATTTCGTACAGATATTTAGGGTGTTGAGAGTAACAAACGATTAAAGTTTCATTGCAGAAATCGCACTTGTTATAAATGAAAATTCAATAATGAGTTGATCCTTCACGTAACCGAATACAATCTGCTATTCGCCTAGGCATACTTCGAATTAGTTGCTCTATGGAAGCTGTGGAAGCTCATTCCAAGCAAATTTTAGGGCATCATGTAGCTATTGTATGTTCATAGAAGGGTTAGGTAACATACCAGGCCTGCGACCCATCATATCCCAGACATGTTCTATGGGCGACAGATGTGGCGATCGTGCAGACCAATGAAGAATATTGATGTTGGCGTCTTGTAGGAATCGTAACGTAGCTGCTGCTACATGAGGACGGGCATTGCCTTGCTTGAATATGGCATTATTTAGCCCTCGGATATATGGTAAAGCAATTGGTTCCAGAACTTCGTTAATCTACATTTGAGCATTTAAGTATCCTCCAAGGAATACTAAAGGAGTCCAACTTCCTATGCTAATTCCAGCCCGTACCATCAATCCGCTAGTAAGAGCTGTCTCACGTTCTACAGCAAAATTCAAAAACTGTCTTTCACCTCTTCGACGCCTAACTCGTCTACGACCATCATGGGCCCACACACAAAAGTGAGATTCATCAGAAAAGATGATACTGTTCCACTCTTCTTCCCAATGTGCCCGTACATTACACCATTCTAATCTAAGGGTACGATGTTGATTAGTGAGAAGCAGTATTAATCTTGGACGATAGGAAATCAATCCAAACGAACGAATACGTCGATACACGTTGTTATTCTGTGGTTTATCTCTGCCGAAAGAGCATTTCCTATAGATCTTGAGGTACTACACCGATCTCTAAGGGCAAGCAATTTTTGCCTCCTATCTTCTAGTTCTGTGGTTCCTCTAGGTCGTCCAGAACCTCATCTACGATGTTGCCTCCCTTCTTCAGACCAATCTCTCCAACAACGAAAAACTGTTGCAACATTTCTTTGCATAATCCTGGCGATTTCAAAAAATGCAATACCTGCCTCGTCCAATGATGCGACCCCTTTCAAAATCGCTTAGCTGGTGATAATTCGGTTGTCGTCGAACTCTTGGCATTTCAATACACTAAATGACACAATTAAACCGATTAATAATGAGCAGAACAAAATCGAATTTTTTCGTTGAAGATCGGCAAAAACCGTCATAAATGTTATTGTTTCTTATCTGTTCTTTATACCATTTATTACTTTCAACACCATTAACGTCTGTACAAAATTTAATTAAAAAATAATCATATTTGCATGGTGATTCGTTTTTTTTTTGTCATACAGTATTGAAATGAGTAGAAATAATATTTTTATAAAGCTGATTCACTTATAAAATTCTGAAAAGATATTCCATGTATACATTTAATTAATATTGTATATGCAAGATTAAATTAATTGGAACTTAAAAATTCCTGTAATCCATAACCTCTCAAAATGAACAATAAATCCCTAAACATGTCGAAAACTATAACATAGAATTAAACTCGCAATATGTTTATGTACGTACGACATGCGCCCTATACCAGATTAATACTAATGCCTGGTACTAATACCACACTGATGCATTCGATTGCAAATGTTTTGGTGGGAAGTAGGGATGTATTAACGTGAAATCAATTTTATTTGCTAATCTGTGGATTATAATTATGGCATGAAAACAAGATATTGAAGTGATATAATAAAGGTACAAATAGACCATAAAAAGGATTATCAACACAAATCATATCACCGACCATCTCTTTTTTGTTTACCCCCGTAATTAATAATATGCCAGCAATAATTCTAAAAAATTCGTTACAGCATATAATAAACCTTAAAAGTAAACAAAGCAATTCCTACTAATCAGTTAATAACACATCATGGCATAGAGGCTTCATTACAATAGCAAACTTACAACAAATTGACAAATAAGAAAGCAATCCACCATTATGCAGTTTTCCTTGGAAAGTCCTTGATTTATCAAAGACGACAGCCAACATCACTACATAGTCGACAATACTGACCTATGTGAAAAGTGAAAATGTAAACTTTTAGGTGTAGAGTAGCTACTACTATTCACGTCGTCTTACCAAAAAATATCTCAAGTCCTCTGAACTACCGAAACTAAAGGGTTCTATTCCGTTATAACGAATTTAAAATTGACAATACTTACATCACAATTCATGCCTCATAGTTAGTTATCAGAGATAATATTGTTACGAAGTTATACTTTAAAAAAATCTGAAGGCTAAGAAAAATGAAATATGCTTATCATTTGATATCGCATTCAACTCAAACAATATTTACATTTGTCACTAAAAGAACATAGAGATAGAGTAATACGCACAAAGTATATGCATTTTGTTTTACTTCATTTTGCACGTTATCTTGATATTTAATGGCATTGTAACGAAGGCCCGAGTTCATTACAATGCCATTAAATATCAAGATAACGTGCAAAATGAAGTAAAACAAAATGCAGATACTTTGTGCGTATTACTCTATCTCTATGTTCTTTTAGTGACAAATGTAAATATTGTTTGAGTTGAATGCGATATCAAATGATAAGCATATTTCATTTTTCTTAGCCTTCAGACTTTTATAAAGTATAACTTCGTAACAATATTATCTCTGATAACTAACTATGAGGGACGAATTGTGATGTAAGTATTGTCAATTTTAAATTCGTTATAACGGAATAGAACCCTTTAGTTTCGGTAGTTCAGAGAACTTGAGATATTGGGCCGTCTCACCCATGCCTTATATAATTGAATTTCCCACTTTGAATTTCACAATTCGTTGTCGAAACACGTAGGAGATGAAAATTTAAACTTAGAGGAAGGGAAAGATTCATCAAGACCTTAACTATGTTTACATTTCCGCCAAAATAGTTTCAATTATATATGTATATATATATTTATACATATATGTATGTATGTATATGTATGTATGTATATGTATGTATGTGTGAGCTACAGGCACTTTTATTTTTCACTTTTACTAATTATTTATCTTTTTTATCATACAGTATATACAAGTTTTTTCAATGTTTAGTGTGGGGATCTCGGAAACTACAACAGATACAGATTCGGTTAAATGGGAAAAGAATTGCACTGACTTTAGAAGAAATGTGTAAAGCAAAAGTTGTCGAAAATTATATGCTAAATAAGTATACAGTTTAACCTATTTCTTTATTTTAGCTATATTTTTTGAGTTATGACACAATATTGTGTTTTTTCTAATGCAAACTCACAGTAGCCCATGACATAGTAAGCTATGGCAATATTTGATAGATATAAATCACGCTTATTTTAAAAAAATTGAAATTAGTTATCACAATTTTTATTTTTACATATTTCGAATTTACAAACATAATTATTATTGCGTTAAGTGTTTATTCCTTAGTGTTAGAAATAAAAATAATTTCAGGGTAAGTGATAAACAGAATGACAAACCATAAATTAGAAACAATGTTATAAATAAACTATTATCAAAACAACATATTTAAAGTATTGAAAACTAAAGATCTTCAAAATGGCCACCATTATGGTTAATGCACAAGCTACATCTTTTTCAAATCGATTCTTTTGCTTTTCTCACGGAACATCTATCAATATTAGCAAAATCTGTAGTACAGCTTCTCTAAGGTCATCTGCTGTGATTTTTGATACTCCCTATCTTTTACCATTTCCCAGAAATAAAAATCTAAAACAGACAGATTCGCTGATAATGTGGAGGTACTCCATTATATTGAAACCATTCGAGCATACCACATGTCTGTAAAGCTAATTCATCTAACACATCTACAAAACCATTCTGCAGAAAGTGAATATAACGATCTTGAGTTAGTATACCATCAAATATGTATGGACCAAGAATTGTTGAACCAATGACGCTACATCAAACATAAATCCAAACATAACTTGAGGTCTCCTCTGTTCAACATGATGCGGATTTTTTTTTGCATCCATAAATGTTCATTCTGTGTGTTAAACATGCCGCAGTTTGTAAATCGGGTCTCATCCATCCACAAAATTTTTAGACTAAACTCTGCGTCAGTTTCACACGTGTTAGTAAACAAAGTAAAAAATTCAAGACGCCTATTGTAATCAAAATGGTATAAAGGTATAGTGCTTGTGCAACTGCTAATTTATAGGGATGAAAGCGATGATTGGTAAGGACTCGTACAACAGTATGTTATGACTTGCTTGCTGCCATTGCAATTTCTCGGGTTGAAATCGATGGATTTTGCATTACACCAGCCAATACGTTGACCTCTGTCTCTTCTGTAATACCTCTTGCAGTTCTATTTGCATTAGGAAAGGAACCATATTTCCCCTAATTATGATACAGTCTCTTAAAGGTAGGTAGAGAAGGCTGGCTACTATCAAAATGCCGTGAGAAATACTGTTGTGTAACTTGTGCGCCATTTTTATGGCACAAAATCTAACACTTAATCATATGACGCGTTTCTTGGTTAGAAAAATTTATATTTCCATAGCTTACTAATTGTGACAGTTCGTCAATTAAAATTAAGTAATGGACATAATTTATTTAACATCGCTTTTTTCCGTGTCATCTTTTGGGTGTTAGATGTCGCTGTGATACTCTCACTGCATTTAACATGCAAAAATGACATAGGCAGCGATTTAAGTCTTGAAGCTATTGTCGAGAATCTCCACGTACACTGATGAGACCTCATAGGTCGAAACACCGGTGTCTGTGCGTTCGATTATCGACAATGGCACTTAATGTATGTGTGTATCTCAAACACATGCATATATACATATACGTTTTACGTATAAAGGTATATATGTAAGACACAGTAATTATTTATTTACTTATAAAAATAACTATATCGTGTACCACATCATGTGGATCGTTAACAAAAGACTTTTTTTATAAAGTCATTGTTTGCATTAGAAAAAAGGCCTTGGTTGAATAAAAAATAAATGTTTTTCTGTTAAAAGTTAAGACTGTTTGTTTAATTTTTGATAAAACCTATATATTAATAACTACGTTAGGTAAATACGTTCAAATTTTTAAGGCTGTTATTGATGAAATAACGTTTTGAGCAGTTTTAGTGGTTTCTCAACATATTAGGTGTTTGCAGTTACGGCACTATTGACTTAAATGTGCAATGTGTTTCACTCGACTATAACGCAGTAGCGGCTCGTCTTCGGAAGGGTAGGGTGTTCATAGAATCAAGAACATACAAATTTCTAACTAAAATCTTATAAAAAAC
The DNA here is from genome assembly GCA_963170755.1 of Amphimallon solstitiale. Lineage (NCBI taxonomy): Eukaryota > Metazoa > Arthropoda > Insecta > Coleoptera > Scarabaeidae > Amphimallon > Amphimallon solstitiale. Next base: position 25,611,854 of record OY720684.1, read on the forward strand.
TTACATGTCAACGCAAAAAAAAAATGCGAATAAATGGCATGTAAACGAGAAGAAATATCTTAGAAATTCTGGGAAGGCATATCTTGGTCACAAGAAAGAAACCTCTTTTACCACGCGAACTGAAACCATATCAATATAGCTTTCGATTTAACTGCAACAAAAATATATTGGAAGCAAGTAGACGCACTCTTTATAGAATTTTATTCTCTATCATCTTATGATTTACAGAACTCTCTCTCTCGTCTTGTATACAGAAAAAAAAAAACCTGCTCAAAGAAAAAAAATTAAGTTAAAGGCAAGAGATTCAGCACTGAAATATTTCTGACCAATAAACGTGTTTGCAAAATGTTCTTTCTTCGAACATTTGATGTTGGTAATAATATATCTACTATGGTTTCTAACAAAGGAAGCGATGTTGCTATTTGTAAAAAAGAACTGGAACAACTTTGAAAAGAAGTTTGCAGCAGTTTGTGGAGTTATTGAAAAGTCAAACAAGAAAAAAAAGAACTGCTTTGTGGAATGAGAAAATGAAATAGGAAGTTACGGAAAAACGTAGCTATGGTTGAAGAAAGTACTTGTCGTCAAATAATCACACGGATGCTTACTCTAAATATAAGCTACAAAGACACAAAGTTAAAACAATAATAAAAAAAGCAAAAGCTATGGAACGGGAAGTGTTTGGAGAGAGAATGCAAAGTGATTCCATGGGCAATGCAAATATGGTACAATAAAAAATTTGATTAAAGAGAAATCAAACCCTATAACAGTGGTTCCCAAACTGTGCGCCGCGGCGCCCCGGGGCGCCGTGACCTCTTCACAGGGGCGCCGCGAATATTGTAAAAGCTTTATAATTAATTGAACCAATCTAACAAAAGTAAAAACAAAATAAGAAACTGAAAATATATAGATTAACAAACCTCATTATTTTTTTGCCAAGAAGTTAAAAAAAAACAGAAACAACAACAAAATACATTTTGGAAGACTGCATCTATACTAAAAAACGCTTTACTAACATCTTACAAGGTGGCTTACATAATCGCGAAATGTAAGAAGGCTCATACCATCGCAGAAAACTTATTCTTCCGGCTGCTGTCAATATGGTGAACATCATGGTTGGTGAACCTGCTGGGAAACCGTTTTTAAAAGTGCCTTTGTCCAATAACACAATTGGGAGCCGAACACTCGTCTTTGTTGTTCTATCGCAGTGCACGATGATTCTCTCGGGGTATTATTTTAATACATACCTTTAAATTGCGGCAAGAAATTTTTATTTTGCGTAAAGAGGAAGGATACAGAGATGCAGAATACTTTGCTGATGACGATTTTTTTAATAATACTGGCATGACTCATGACGTGTAATTATTGACGATAGATAAATATAACTTGAGTTAAAAAAATTGGTTGGGCTATTTCCATCGTTTGTGGAACTTTGATATTCCAACGTTTCGGCAGTCCTTCTACTGCTGTCATCAGGGTCCAAACTTGTCATTTTTGTATAACTACTTTACCACTCGACTAATTAAGAAAAAACTATTAGCAAAAAAGGAAAGATTATTTTGACGTTAAAAATATTTGACATAATTTGACAAATGTCAAATCCACACCTTTTTTATAGGTTCAGTGTGTATGCGCAATATGCTATTTTTTTCTCGTGTTAGTTAGTAGTAGTAGTTATTATTTTTAGTTGTCAGTCTGTCTCCGGTCTCGTGGCGGCCGGTCTTCGGTTAACACAGAGATCAAGAATATGTGGCTCCCTATGATGAGAGAATGTATTAACCGAAGACCGGCAGCCACGAGACCGGAGACAGACTGACAACTAAAAATAATAACTACTACTACTAACTAACACGAGAAAAAAATAGCATATTGCGCATACACACTGAACCTATAAAAAAGGTGTGGATTTGACATTTGTCAAATTATGTCAAATATTTTTAACGTCAAAATAATCTTTCCTTTTTTGCTAATAGTTTTTTCTTAATTAGTCGAGTGGTAAAGTAGTTATAAGTACAAAAATGACAAGTTTGGACCCTGATGACGCCAGTAGAAGGACTGCCGAAACGTTGGAATATCAAAGTTCCACAAACGATGGAAATAGCCCAACCAATTTTTTTAACTCAAGTTAAAACTGGCATATTTATGTGACATTTTTGAAAAGCTGAATTCTCTTAATTTCTCTCTGCAAGGAAAAAGCATGCACCTTTTGAATTCAACAGAAAAAATATCAGCTTTCATAAAAAAAACTCAAACTATGGAGAAGAAAATTGAATGAAGATGCCTGCAAAGATTGTTTTTTAATTTTGCAGCATTTTTTAAGGTCAAATGAATTTGATCTTTCTCAAGATATAAAAAACATGTTTGAAGGGCACTTATCACAGCTAATTATGTGGTTTGAGTAATACTTTCAAAATGCAAAATTTCGGTAGGTTTGCATGGATTCAAGATCCATTTAACACTCCGTCTGAATTTACTTCTGCGGAAGAAGAGAATTTTGTGGAGTTATCTTGCGACAACAGTTTGAAAGCAAAATGTGACAGTATGGAATTGACAGAATGTTGGATTTCAATAAAAGATGAATATACCCTTCTAGATAATAAGGCTCTGCGAATTCCATTTTCGACGTCGTATTTGTGCGAAGCTGGGTTTTCGGCGGTCGCTGTGATAAGAAACAAGTAAGAAACTAAAAATATCTAGATTAACAAACCTCATTATTTTTTTGCCAAGTTAAAAAAAAACAGAAACAACAACAAAATACATTTTGGAAGACTGCATCTATACTAAAAAACGCTTTACTAACATCTTACAAGGTGGCTTACAGAATCGCGAAATGTAAGAAGGCTCGTACCATCGCAGAAAACACAGAGATCAAGAATATCTGGCTCCCTATGATGAGAGAATGTATTAACCGAAAACCGGCAGCCACGAGACCGGAGACAGACTGACAACTAAAAATAATAATTACTACTACTAACTAACACGAGAAAAAAATAGCATATTGCGCATACACACTGAACCTATAAAAAAAGGTGTGGATTTGACATTTGTCAAATTATGTCAAATATTTTTAACGTCAAAATAATCTTTCCTTTTTTGCTAATAGTTTTTTCTTAATTAGTCGAGTGGTAAAGTAGTTATACAAAAATGACAAGTTTGGACCCTGATGACAGCAGTAGAAGGACTGCCGAAACGTTGGAATATCAAAGTTCCACAAACGATGGAAATAGCCCAACCAATTTTTTTAACTCAAGTTAAAACTGGCATATTTATGTGACATTTTTGAAAAGCTGAATTCTCGTAATTTCTCTCTGCAAGGAAAAAGTATGCACCTTTTGAATTCAACAGAAAAAATATCAGCTTTCATAAAAAAAACTCAAACTATGGAGAAGAAAATTGAATTAAGATGCATGCAAAGATTGTTTTTTAATTTTGCAGCATTTTTTAAGGTCAAATGAATTTGATCTTTCTCAAGATATAAAAAACATGTTTGAAGGGCACTTATCACAGCTAATTATGTGGTTTGAGTAATACTTTCAAAATGCAAAATTTCGGTAGGTTTGCATGGATTCAAGATCCATTTAACACTCCGTCTGAATTTAGTTCTGCGGAAGAAGAGAATTTTGTGGAGTTATCTTGCGACAACAGTTTGAAAGCAAAATGTGGCAGTATGGAATTGACAGAATGTTGGATTTCAATAAAAGATGAATATACCCTTCTAGATAATAAGGCTCTGCGAATTCCATTTTCGACGTCGTATTTTTGCGAAGCTGGGTTTTCGGCGGTCGCTGTGATAAGAAACAAGTATAGAGCAAAAATTAACCCGGAAAAAGAAAGTGTACAGTTTAATTCCACGATTTGAGAAAATGGTGCATCCATCACATTAAGTATTAGTTTAATACTAATAAAGTAAAAAGAATGTTAAACAATGAAAATACACGAGTTTTATTTATACTTTTACTTAGGATGGGGCGCCATAGAAAATTTTTAATTGAAAAAGGGCGCCGCGACTCGGAAAAGTTTGGGAACCACTGTCCTATAATATTAAAAGCAAGATAGTGAAGTTATTAGCATTTGTAAAAAAGACCAGAGAGGTAGCGGTCCTAGCTGAAAGATAGATCCAGTAAACCGAAGTTTAGTCGTCGAACATATCATAATATTTCCAAAATACCGGAGTCATTACTCTAGAAATTCAAACTTTAACACTCGATATTACTTGTCCCCAGAACTATTATTTAAAAAAATATGCAGTTTGTAAATTGAACACTCTAAGGAAAGAAATTTAGAGTCTGTTAAACAGTCTTATTATCTATATATTTTAAATACAGAATTTAATTTAAGATTCCACTGCCCTAATTCTGGCACTTGCAGTAAGTGTGATAGTCATTAAACATTCAGAATGCAGGAAAAGTTAAGGATGCTAAGATAATGCTGATAGTTTATCACAGAAAAAAAAAGGAACAATCTTCAAAAGACATGACTCAAAGGTAAATAAAGTATCATCAGATACTCATGTGGTTTGCTTCGACCTTCGACAAACCAACTTCTATCATAACCACATCAAAAGTTTTTTTATCTCAGACAACTATTGGAACTGTATTTTTTAAATACATAACCTCATGACAAGACAGCTACAAGAATACAAGAAATTCAGTATAAATTTTTAGAACCAGGGAACACTTTTATGGAATACGATCAAGATTTTGGTATAATAGAAAAGTTGAAAAGAATGATCAATCAAGTCTTTTTTCCTGAACATTGGAGACAAGTAATCCAAAGTTCATGTAAATAAAAATACGGTTCACCAACGACCAATTTCATCTGTCTTTTTTGTTAAACAGTATCTTAAGTGACCCAAAAAAAGATACAGAAAGGCGTGTTATTAGCTGGAGAGAAATCCAATATTGCTTTTCACGAAAGAATCGGAGACAGTTTCATTTTCTTTATAAAAGTTCTTTGGATATTAGAGTTTCCTTTTAGCAAATGCGTATGTCTTTCAAAAGCCACAGGAAGATCGATGCTAGCGTTAGAGGACACGTTTGTGTCTCTACCTAGTGATTTGTTGGGGCTTTGATTAATTCGTTCTTCAAGATCATTAACAATAGCTTCAGTTAATATTGTAGGTCTTTCGGTTGATTTATCCTTACAAATGCAAGGTAGCAGGTAGCTATCCTTTATTACAGTCACTATTCACGCTTAATGTCTAAACTGTTTTTGTTCTCAGCAAACTTATTTATAACAGCTTCGTTGAAGTCGGGCAAATCTTGTATAAATTGCTTTTCGATAGATAACATTGCTAAGGCCGTCAGTCTTACTTGATTCATAGAACTTCCTAAGAATGTTTTTATTCGTTTTAATAATGAAAAACGTCGTTTCGCTTCAGCTGTGGTCATTGGAATAGTTATTAAAATTTGTAAGAGGGCAAAGGTGGCAGAAAATATATCTTGAAGGTTATTATCTGTTATGAATTTCAACCGATGAATAGCACCACTTATGTTCCTAAAATCAGGTCTTCTATAAATTAATTCTAACTCTGTCTGGAGGCGTACTTTATCAAGAAATGGGTATGCCTCTACTGTAGCTTCTAAATGTTCAATAGGAATTTTTTTCTCCATTTGTCGATATCTGTCTGCCGCAAACAGAATAGAGGCATTCAAATGTTTGGTAAATGAAAATCTTTCTTTTACATGGGTGATTATAGTATCACACACTTCCTTGGCTGCAACAGTTTTTAAAATATATGGATTTTCATGTATAGTCTTTTAGTCTGACCAGCATAATTTTGAGAAATTTCACTTTCATTTGTCTCTATATTATTTCTTTCTTTGTAAATATCATTCTCAAACCATGTTATGGCTGCATGTATTTGTACCGGGTCGGTTCCTCTTTTTGTAGTTGATTATACGACAAATGGCGGTTGCTTGATTAATCGTTACAGTTTGTCTTGAAGTGACTTCTATCTTTTCCATATATTCTATCAACGATTCACGATGTTCATACATCGTACTTACAGTTCTGCTCTTAAAATTCCATCGTGTGGCAGAGGAACGAAGAACTCTTCGACCAAGTATTTCATCTAAAATTACTACACTTTGCGGCGAATGAGAAAAAAAAATACGATTTCACTTAAATTAGAAAAAAATACTCGCACTTCTTGATTCTGACTGGTTGCTTGAGACAAAATCAAGTTGAATTGGTGGGCGTAACAGTGAACATAAAACGCATACTTATAATCATTTTTAATAAGAGTTTGCATACTTGAATGACATCCACTCATTACACTTGCGCCATCATAACTTTGTGAATTTAATTTTTCCGGTTTATTTATCACTCGTTTGAAAATAGTTCTTATACATTCTGATCAGAAGGATTAGTAATACACCAAAATCTTTCAACTGCTGTACCATCTGCTAGAATATATCTAAATACCACAGCCATTTGATATTGATTTTCTACATCTGCAGTTTCATCAGCTATAACGGCGACTTATTCAGCTTTCAAAATTTCTTTTTTAATACGATCTTGAGCAACTGCCAACATGCAATCCAACAGCTCATTTTGAATAATTTTTGAAGTACCTTTAAAAACAACAGAATTTTCAAAATGGTTAGAGGAATCATTCGTTTCATCGTGGCCTCGAAGTGCCAGCTCAAAACCCCCGCAAAACTTTATGCAATCAATAATTTTTGAAAGAACATATCTTTTTTCTTACTTGATCATTTTTTTGGGCCAAATGACCAGATCCATCACTCCAGTTTTTGACCAAGACGGTTCTGCAGCACCGCGACAAAATAACAAGCAAGAGAAGCAAAACAAACTGTTACTAACACTGCATCCACAAATCCAAACATTTTTTTCGTACATGTCCTTCTTAAATTTTCTTGTAAAGTTTCTAGATTTGCCCTTTGTAGTTTGCGTCAAATTAAATTCTGATTTTGGTCTGCCCACATTTTTAACTTGAATGTTTTGTTCATAACTAAACGAATTAAAATTGTCTTTCAAATATTGCACAGTAAAACTGTTCGCATCCATAATTCTTATTTATATATAATATAGTTTATCCGTAAAACACGATATCTGAACGTCGATGTCGGTCGATACTAACAAAACTTTAATCGCAACAAATCGACCACAGACAGGAGCACACTAAATTTGTGCGCCAGCTCATTTGGCATCTGTTGCATCCCTCTCCACCTCCGCTACGTCCTTTATGCCGCTAGATACCGAGAAAATCAACGTAGTCCCGCCTACTCGGCGCACTTGCTCCGTCAATGCGATGTATAGAATGGAACGTCGTTTCGATTATCTGCATTATATTTCACGAATGTATTAAGATCGAGTAATACATTTTATTAGTTTGTAATCGAGGATTTGTTTAGGGGGTTCACGTGCTCATGTGCTCCTATACAGAAACCGCTACTGCTATGACGTCATCAGTTTGCGACGTGACAGCTGTAATGCTCCAGACCCCACGCATATCGTCTCTTCACATAATGATGTCTTCAAGAAACTTTCAGCAACCCCTGTTAAACAAAAGCAACCCGCCAGGGGGGTGTATCATTTTTGACAACAAATAGTAAATTATTTTCGACACTTGGATTTAAAACAACATAACGGAACAATTTAAACGATATAACCGTTGATTGAAGGAATACATAAAGATGTGCCACTACATAGCACTGAGCGTAGCCAAAACTGGATCCGAGATCTATAGCGACTGCATCAGTCGTTTGGGTCCGAGATTCGAAACAGCCCGAGACAGCGATGATGTTTCTCGGCAACGGGTTTGCGGGATGACTTAACGGAAGGACACGCTATTTTACTATAGCGTTGCGCATATTCCTTCAATCAACGATATAACTACAATAAAATTGTGAATACAGTGCGACTAAATTGTGTCCTTTTGTGGTAAAATGGTTTTTCGGCTCGAATATGTTAACTAAATTGTCAGCCCTTACATATTTTTGAGCAATTAACACACACCATGTATACAGGATGTTCCAGAAATTAAAAGACGGAGTAGCAGAAATCGGAAGCTAGATTGTGTAAAAACGTACCCTCAAAATATCAAGTCTTTATTTGTGCGCAGACGGCAGAAAAAAAAATATTAAAGAATTCAATTGGCCTTACGCCGACCCTGGACTAAATATCCACCTGCTTCACTTTCACAGTCGGTCCTTTTCAGAATCACCATATTACTTGTGTTAAAAAAAAGGAGGAGGAATAGATACTTCATAATAAATATCAAACCATTAATTATTTTAATTTTACACCTGCTAGAAAAAAATATTTACATTCTTGATATTTACTGTAATAAAGGCTAGAAAAACTACGATTTATTGAATATTCTAAAATAATAATAATAATCAGCTGTTTCCGACTACAAACACATTAAAGAGCAACAACCTTCCTATTTTAAAAATAAAAAGAATCTTTTATTGGCTGCAATAAAGTGAGTCGCCCATCTGGGTCAACAACCGACTACATAGCTGCGTTATCTAGACGCATCGGGCAAAAAATATGTTTTATATGAATGAGTAAGATTTAACGGTTTTTTCCCGTTTTATACAAATAAAAGCGAATTTTTCTATGAATGCGTGTTCGTTTCTATTTACAAATGAGCATTCTTACGAGTATTTATAAACATACATTCTATGCCAGGTCCGTAATGTAATTTTTTTATCTAAAAAAACGACATAGAAAATTAAATTTTTCATTTCTTCGTTATTGCGGTATATTTGGGCCTGCTTCTGTTCGGACTTTACATACCTGCTACTCCGTCTTTTTATTTCTGGAACACCCTGTATAAAAACATTATAGGATTTTATTATTTTTGTTATTGTCTTACCAAAAATAAGAAGAGAATTAACATTTTTGAAGAACAAAGATGTAAATTACTAATGATTTGATACAGTTTATCAAGGGGAATTTCCAAGTATTACAGTTGTGTTATTTAATCAATTATTCTACCCTATGGCATTTTCTGTACAATATAAAATGGACAAATCAATCAAACGCATTCTCTAAACACTGAAATTCCTGATAGGAGTCCTTTTTGATCTGGGTCTGACAACTTGCGTTTTCAATAATTTATCATTCCGTTCTCGGAAGCAAGCGATTTCTAACTCATGTAAATTATCCATGCTTAAATTCGAATTCAACGTGCACAAAAAGCACCTACTTTATTACAAAGTGTAATTTGCATTGCATGGTTTTGTTCTTCATTATTGCATTTCGGAATCTCCTATACAGAATGTTTACTGAACATAGGGTAAAAATTCGGGGAGTTATTTTTTGGATTCCTTTAGGAATTTTCGTCCTTAGGTGAATTTTTGAAAGAGGCGTTGCTCACAAATACAACTTTTAGAAAATAAAACAATACTTTATTACTGAACATTTCATGTAGAGATTCTTAGTCTACAAAAATTGCTGAGCAACTAGCAAGAATGAATGGAGTATCGGATACAAACATTTTTAAAATTCTTCGTGATCATCTTGGCATGACTAAGATCAGAACAAGATAAATGCCGAGAATGCTCACACCGCACAGTGGTTCCACTCCATTAAAAGATATGCCAAAAATGCGTTTTGGTGCTGTCATCCTGGATATTCGAAATTGTTACTATAGTGAAGTGTACAAACTAAAGTATTTTTTACGAAATTTTCTTTTTATTTGAAGTACCAAACAGAGCTGGGCAATTACTTTACAAAAAGTAATTAGCAATTACAAATTACTTTTCCAATTAACTCATATTTAGGACATCCCCTTAGCTCGCCTAGAATCACTAGGTGGAACTCAATGTATGACAGTATCAAACAAATACTGGGCGTGAAAGAAAACATTCCATCCTCTTTTTAAAATTAGAAATACTGTGCTTTTCTGAATACGAGTTCCTTACTCTGGAAGAATATTCTGAAGTCACTGCACTTTTAGCAGAGACTCTAAATATTTTACAAGGTGAAAACAAAGCTTTTTATGGCGTTCTTCTTCCTAGTCTAGTGTCACTTAAAAATAAGCTAAATAAATTGAGTAAAAAGAAGTTTTAAAGTGGCGAAGATATAATTCTTCAAAGTGCCATTAAAGATTTAGATAATAGATTTAAACATCTTTTAACTTTAGAGGATACCTATGCACTTTTTGGAGCAATTGCACATCCTGAGTTTAAACTTCGTTGGTTTCCGTTAGTCGAGTCAACGTCTGTGTTATCTAAACATGATATTAAACAACTGCTGATTTCGGAGTGTGAATTATTTTCTATCGAACAATCCGAATTAATGAATGTTACATATATTGGTACCTATAAAAAAGAAAGGAAGTTAACAATAGCAGCTTATTTAATTTTAATGAAGGAATCACACAATCAGCTGATACTGAAAATAAAAATAAGATTCATCTTGAAATTTTACAGTATCTGGATGATGTAAGACAAAACTTTCCCATGGTAGAAACTTGCCCTCTCATTAAGCAAGTGTTTTTTAAATACAATACTGCACTATCATCTTCAGTACCCGTCGAACAATTATTTTCATTGGCTACTATGATTCATGCAGCCAAAAGACATGCCCTCTCAGACACAAATTTTGAAAAGTTAGTTATAATGAAAAGCAACAAAATATACAGTTAAATGATCATTTTAAATCATCCAACCAACAATACCAAATGTTTTAGTATTTTATATTGAATTATCAAAGATCTGAAAACTATATTAGGGTTGCAGGTGACTAACACGTATTACATAAATTTTGGGAAAAATATTGATGCTGTGTGTAGTATAGTAATTGTAATAGATCTAGTCAGTCATGAAGAAATTTGTTGATAGGTATCTTGTTAATTTATTATTAGTATATTATATATATATATTAAGACCAAGATAAAATTGAAGCATGGATTTCCTTTTTCGCATTCTAAAATTGCAGGATACATAGTGCTTTTTGATACCTTTTGTTGTTATATATATATATTTTCTTCAACGAAATAAGAGAAAAGAAGACTTTTTCTTTCTTCTCCTCTTCAAATTTCTTTTTTTTTTCTTGGCCGTTGTTAAATATAATTATACTTGCATCATGGGAGGTAGCGGCCTTTATTTAATTATAGGTAGTTTAGTGTGTAAAAATAAAAAAAAAAAATTCTTCTTACGTTTCGATATTATATATAATATCTTTCTCAAAAAATTTTATAAGCTGTAACAATTATGAGTATATTAATCTAACATTACATGCAAAATAATTCTAAAAATAACTTACGTCATGTGTTATTAAAATTACACCCCTCTCAAAGATAAAATCCCCACGTTAAAAAAAACAACATAGTGTACAAAATACCATGTAATGATTGCAATGGCATATACATAGGACAGACTTCTCAACATTTAAAAGACAGAATAAATGGTCATAAATTTTCAAATAACTCCACTGCACTCAAAAAACATACCAATACAACAAATCATTCCTTCAACTATCCAAATACTTCAATTATAACTACAGAAAAAAAACCACAAAGCCAGGAACATCTTAGAAAGCATCCACATCCAAAAAAACAAAAATACAATAAACGATAGGACAGATATAAATAACCTATCAAATATTTATTTTTCTATTTTATAATAAATACAAGTACGACGCTGTGTTTCCTTTAAGCATATGTTCAAATACAACACAAATAAAAATACATTAAAAACCATCAATGCATTTTTATAGTACAAACACATTTTAAAATATACATTTATATGTATACGTTCAAAACATCTTTGCTTTTCAATGAACACGTACACCTTTAAATATCCAATACACTCATTTGAAAAGTAATTAACATTTTGGATAACACTAAAAAAGCAAAAGAATGTATACATTCCTGATAATATTCAAAAAAAGAAAGAAAAAGAAAACAGATGTGCAGGCGTTGTGCGAGTGGAAAATCTTTTGGGGATTTTAATATATATTTTTTAAATTGTAAATAAATGTAGGATCAATTTTAATAACACATGACGTAAGTTATTTTTAGAATTATTTTGCATATAATGTTAGATTAATATACTCATAATTGTTACAGCTTATAAAATTTTTTGAGAAAGATATTATATATAATATCGAAACGTAAGAAGAATTTTTTTTTTTTATTTTTACACACTAAACTACCTATAATTAAATAAAGGCCGCTACCTCCCATGATGCAAGTCTAATTATATATATATATATATATATATATATATATATAACTGTATTGAAAAATTCAAGATTCTTGGTAGTAGTGTAATATATTTTATATATATAACTATTCGTATGTCATTTACAACCAGGATGGACAGCTGCCCAAACGAGATATAGTTAACATTTTTAGTGAACAAAAGGTATCAAAAAGCACTATGTATCCTGCAATTTTAGAATGTGAAAAAGGAAATCCATGCTTCAATTTTATCTTGGTCTTAATACTAGGAAACATAAGTGTAAAATTACTCCAAACAAAAATACACTTATTTGTTTCCAACTGATTACAGTGAACTTGAATCAGTCATAAAAATGATTGCTTCCAAAATGTAGGCGGGAATGGATGGAATACCAACTAAAATACTAAAAAGTGTGAGTACCGATATATCTGACCCTGTGAGTGACATTATGAATTCGATATTTGCTTCCGGTGTTTTTCCTGAAACACTTAATCAGGCTAAGGTCTGTTCAGTGTATAAAAAGGGCTGTCGTAAGGACATCTCCAACTATCATCCGATATCACTATTTCCTTCAATCTTTAAAGTCTTTGATACTAGTCAACGATGACATTTTTCAATAAATATAATTTAATTTCCGATAATCAGTATGGTTTCTTACGGGGTAGGTCTTGTGAGGATGCGGTTTATGATTGTCTGGCTGAGATTATGGAGCAGTTAAATCATAAGCGATACGCCTTTAATATTAACTTTGATTTGAGTAAGGCTTTTGACCTAATTGACCATGCCATCCTGTTGCATAAACTAGAGCAATATGGTATAAGTGGAAACGCATTGAACGCACTGACCAAGTAGTCCACCTCAGTACTTTAACAAATAATGTCCGAACAACGGTCAGTAGTGATCTCAAAGAAATTAAACAGGGCATTCCACAGAATGTCATCCTTGGTCCTTTCTTGTTTCTAATCTTTGTAAACGATCTAAATAAGTCGTTGTACTTAAAGTACAGAATTTATTTAATAACACAGTAAAATATAACAAACCAATGCGAAAATGTAAGAGAAGCTTCACAGATTATGGCTTGGAATCTCTTAAAAATATATATACCATTTTAGCGTATATTTGAATCATTCCTTCTTATTCTGAGACAAGGTATAAATAAAATCAAAATAAATCATTTCAAATTTATAACTGTGTTTTAAAAATGTTAATTTCTTAAAAATATGAACAACATGTCTATAGCAGCAAATATTTGAATATCCATCCATAACATACAAAACAAGCTTGAGCTCATAATATATTAATTATGCCCACAATTTGACCAACGATTCCATTTCAGTGTCTAATTTTATTTCAAAGAAAGTCTTTGTAATCTAAACAAATTTTTCCACAATCATTCAAAAGTTACGCAAAAGTTCAGTCTTATATACATATATGATGAAAAGGGTAATGTCAAATCTGAATTCTCATTAAGCAAAGATATAACAATTAATACCTTTCTACGTAATAAAAATTCATATATTTTATATCAGTAAACCATGTTGGTAGCTTTACATAAAATTATTGAATTAGAGAAAAAGTTACCTATACTTAAGTAAGTAAGTAGTTAAATGTCTAGAGTTCCAATTACAAAAATGGTATATTTAATGTAAAAAATGATCGTTTTAGATGAAAATTAAATGTTATCATTTATTTATTTCGATGTTTATATACTCAAAATATATGTTTTAATGTGCTATCATTTGTCATTTATCATTTTCCTATTGTATTGACTTTGTGCAAGTTATATTCCTTTTATTTATTTATTTGTTATTTGGACAGCATGTACTAATTGTTTCTCCAGGGACGGACTAGCCGCAATACCAATTATAAAGAAAGCCGATTTTGCTATGGAATAATAATTTCATCATTGATTAGAGTTTTAAAATTGTGAACTCTTTTATAATCTTATAAAAAATGGATTTATTATCTCAAAATTAGTAAGCTCTTTAAAGAAATTGCTTTAATATTGTGATTAAGAGATACAGTGTGATTTTCAATGTATGAGTTAAATTCGAATTTACCGCCACAAAAAAAAATTTTGGGGTTAGTTGCACTTACAATCTACTTCTGCCGTTTTTCTTCAATGGCGTCTCATTTAGACTAATTTATTATTAAATAAGAAAATAAATGTGTCTTTAATAGTTTATTATATCGTGAAAGTAAATAAAACTGATAGTAAAAATCACTTAGTGATTTATTTACTTTCAACATTATGAAATTCCAATGTTAAATTGTTTATGTGTTATTAAGTCGTAAGGTAATTCGAATAGATTGATATACATCATATTAATAACTATATTTTATTGATTAAAAATCATATTTATAATAGCTAAGAAATGGAATAGTAGTGGTGCATTTCTAGTGTTAACATAACCCTTTAAAGAATAAATAAAATTAGTCATGAAAGTAATAAGATTTATTATTTATTTGTTTGTGCAGCTACTTTTCGAACTGATTTGTTTGGTTTGTCTGAATCTGACTAAGTCCAAGTCCACTGGATTTGCCCTTACAAGTAATATTTTTACTTTCAAATACTATCTTGATTTTGCGCAAAACTTGTCAAGACTCACAAAAATCTCACTAAATTTATCCATTTGCATAGTATTACAATGCATTAATAAAGGCATTTAGCTCGTCCTAAAAGACATCTACTTCTACAATGCTTTAAAAATAGATGCAGTATCAAATTAAATTGGTTTTATTGACTTAAGATTTTTATTAAACAGACTTAAACAACGCAAAATATTAAACAGTATTTGTAACAATAACAAGATATATTCGTCCCTCCGATGCCACATGCGCCACACAAATTCTCGAGAGTCCAGGACAACAGAATTTACCCCCTTTAGTTCTAAACGCCGCCAGCGAACATATATGTCGTTAGTGGTGGCGCGTGAAATTTAAAATAAATAAATATACAGGGTTCTCCAAAATTAAAAAATAAAATTAATTTAGAAAGTGGCTCAAAAGTAATGGTTCGCACAAGCAAGATAGCGGTTGGAATATGCCCGCTGTCAAAAAAATGTCTGGTCTAGTGATGCAAAAAATAAATAGACAAGACACAGCTAGGACTGGAACATAAAATATAAAATATATACAACATGTCCCAGGTAACCTTTCCAGCATGCAGGTCTCGCTTATTATAAAAGATACAGGTTTGGTTAAATTATATGAAGTATTCCAAAGAGTTAGTGAAATTATACGATATTCTCCAATTTTCGAATTTCCATGTATTTCAGGACATATAGCAAGAAAAAGAAAAATGTTAAATTTCTTTTCCATGTAATAACTTTTTTGTTTTAGTAGACACATAATTTTTATTTGCACTATCTAGATGCACTTGTTATGCAGAATTTAAATATCGACTTGGATTTTTTCTTGCACTTTAAATTTTTTAGTTTTAACCCTTAACATTAATTTTTCTTATGAAACGTCAAGTCCGCATTTGAAGAATTGAATGTGTTTTTTATCCTCTTTACAATGATGTAGCATAAGTGCTATTTATTAATTAATAGATAACAGTAATAAAAGAAAATAATAAGAATAATAAAGATAATAATATTAAATGAAAATAATTATGAAAGATATTCAAAGAATTGACCATACCGTTCTAGACATAATTGTGCCCTGCGAAATGTCGATGTAATGGCACTACGTGGTTTTTTCTTTTCAGTGCTACCAAATGCTGCAAAATAACTTCACGAAGATCTTCGGCATTATCAAATGTTTGCACGTACACTCGATCTTTTACGCACCCCCCCCCAAATCCAATGGCGTTAAGTCTAAAGATCTACGTGGCCATAAAATAGGTCCTCGATTACCAATCCACGAATTTGAAAACCGATTATGAAGATATTCGTTAATTATGTTTGAATTGTGGGGTGGGGTTCCATCTTATTAGAAGCATATATCAATCAAGGGTAAATCATCAAATCTGTTTTATAAATCAGTTTGTAGTAAATTCAAATACCTTTCACTATTTAGTATTTCGTTAAAAAATATGGGCCGAATAACTTTAGCGCCTAACACGCGACACCAGATGTTAAAACCAAAGCTCACTTGATGCTGACTTTCCTTAACAACGTGAGGATTTTCTCTGTCCCAAAAGTGAACAATGCGTCTATTGAAGAGACCATTATGGTTAACATACCATTGTCAAAATTGTAATTTTCTCGCTTGATCTCCATCTCTGAGCCCGTGCAGAATGGTATACTTGTACAATATTATTTGTGCTTCAGTTTTCGAAATACCAGTGTTTTGAATTTCTCTAACAGATACTGAAGGATTTTCAATAACAGATTGTAATACTCTTAATTCTACAACTCATTCATTAATTTCGGACTTCTAGTAGGTTTGGACAAAGAACCACATTCTTTTAAATTAGTTACCAAATTTCTGTACGTACGAGCACTGCTTTTATGAAAAAGCATGTTACATATTCACTCAACACATCAAATTTTTCACTATTAGGTGATGAAGCCATGTTTGACACAAAAATACTTCGGACAGAATTATTTTCAAGTGACAATTCGATTATGTTTTCATGTATCACGGCCTACTTATTTTTGAGAGTTTAATAAAATACATTTTTTAATATTTTCTTTGTTTTTTTAAAAGTAAATAGCACATATGCTATATCATTGTAAAGAGCATAAAAAACATGTTATTTCAAAGCCGAGTTGACGTTCCATAAGAAAAATTAAAGTTAAGGGTTAAAACTTAAAAAGGGAAAGTGCAAGAAAAAATCCAAGTCTGCATAAAAGGTGCCTCAAGAGAGTGCCAATAAAACTTATGTGTCTACGAAAACAAAAAAGTTATTACCTGGAAAAGAAATTTGACATTTTTCTTTTCTTGCTATAAGTCCTGAAATACATGGATATTTGGAAATTGGAGAATATTGTATAATTTCTCTAATTCTTAGGAATAATTCATCTAATTTAGCGAAACCTGTATCTTTTATAATAAATCCATTTAAAAAAAAAATAAGTTTTTGGTAAGTGAAAATTTCAGGAAGTAGGCTTTGAAAAAACAAAATTTATTGAGGTATTGGCGAGTGCAACTTTACCAAATGATGCAGAATTTTCTTGGCTACAATCACCACCAAAGTTAATGTTTTTGCTTTAAGAAACAATGTGAAAATAATTTTTTTCTGAACACGTGTTTTGGTTAAATATTTTCAAAAAAAATTAATAACTCAAAAACTATTGGCTCAATTTTGAAAAAGAAAAAACAGTCAAACAGACAATTTAAAGCAATACAAGAAAATCCAAAAATATATAGAGTGAGTCATTTAAAGAAATTAAGTTTCGTGCATTTCCGGTGAAACCGGAAGTGCGCCAGATCTTAAAGTATTTTTACAATATGCGCCACAAGCAACCATGGATTTTCCACTAATTGTTTTTTCTTTTATTTTAAACACAAACGAGC
The DNA here is from genome assembly GCA_963170755.1 of Amphimallon solstitiale. Classification (NCBI taxonomy): domain Eukaryota; kingdom Metazoa; phylum Arthropoda; class Insecta; order Coleoptera; family Scarabaeidae; genus Amphimallon; species Amphimallon solstitiale. The sequence goes on from OY720684.1 coordinate 25,629,478, forward strand.
AATCGAAGAAGCGGCTACTAATGACTCACCCTGTATACAGGGCCATCAAAATAAATATTGTTTTTCAATAAAAGGATATCAATAGTAATAATAAGATAAATAAATATTAACGAGTTTACGCTGAAATTTTAATAGTGGCACATACAATTTCTAGTTGACAGCCAACTTCAAAGCTTAGAATACTCCAAAAACGACGGCGGCAAATTCCGACGTACCTCAAATATTAAAAATCACACTGTATATAATGTCCAATTTATAAAATTACAAATTGATGGATCTGAAAAATTGGATGACTATAGCATGGAGCTAATTATATTTTAATATCACTCATGTCGAGCTTAAATTATTTGGTACAATCAGAGTAGTAAAACATGACGATAGAATTCCTACGAATTTTCTCTGGACCCAGTCCGTCCCTGTGTTACATATACAAACTTAATGTTGCCTAATGCACTATTTTTTGTTTCAATTTAGTCTACATAGAAGATCATCATTTAGAAGGAAGTGAACAGTATGAAGATGAAGGTCATGACTCGGACACTGCCCTATTAAGTAGTTCAGCAGAAATAACGATAACCACATCGTTAGCCCTTCCAGTTCCTTCAACTGGCATCCAACGAAAACAAGAGGACCTAGAAACGTAGCCCACGGATATAAAATGGAAGATTTAAAGAAACTAGGTACACTAATATATTATAATCATTTTTGAGGGTGAAGAAGAGTGTATATATTTGCACAAGGCTTTGAACTGCATGTCACGTATTCATTTTTTTAAGCGCGAGAATAGAATGAGAGAAGGGGGAAGACTTGGAGAAGAGGGGGCATTGTAGAGAAGCCCCAAAAAAAAAAGAATACGTGATAAATTTAAATAGTATTTTTAAACATGTACTGAGAAAATAGGGCACAATAATGACGCTTAAATTTATTAATGTTACTTATATACACATATGAATATGTAGTTGCACTAAAAATAAAATGCAAACATATACATACAAAATACCGTTATTCATAGGAGGGGGGGATAGTAGATAGATATGTAAATAAATTTAGATAATACTCTGTTCTATTTTTTTTCTGTCGAAAAAGAATATTCCAATATTCCAGTTCTGATGCACGGTGCTAATACTACTCTATCCCGACACTGCTGTATGATGCTATATTATACAAGGTGATACAAAAAATAGTGTTTTACTTTTAACTGGAGGTAGTATGTTATAAATTATGAATATTAAGGAAAAAGGCACATAACAGTTGACATAGCGTCACCGGTCAATTTGTTGACATATGTCAAACCTTTGGCAAGCAGCATAAAATTGAAATAGGAAAATTGACAGATTCCTACAAAAAATTTAAAATGGAGTATTTGTTTTTTTGTTAATATTATATGCATCTTTGGTTCGTATAAACATTCCGTCATATCTGTCTTCATCCTGGGTAATCTAGGCCTTCATTTCCTACTCACATCATTATATTATAAAATTGTACCAAAAGATAGCAAATAATCAACATAAAAAACAAAACAAAATACTTTTCTTGGTATGCATACTAAACAACGAGATATGCAGGTAAAGCCTTACGATTAATCTTAGCCATCAAAAAGACAACAATTTAGAATTTAAGCATTATACATAGAAGGAAAAAAACAATAATATGATATAACAGTTTTTCAAGCGATATAGATTTATTTTCTTTAAATTGATTCGCTTTTGCCAAAACAGCTTTTCTCATGAATTCAGACAATCTCATGATGTAATTATCAAGTTCGACAAAACAGCGAAAAATAACTCTTGTCTTTTGAAGTAAACTTATTTTGTTGTACGCTGTTTTTTAACCTTTATATACGTGAATGTAAACATTGTACTGGTGCAGTTCTATTCGGTTCTGATTTTTTTCCAAAATGAATAATTTAGTTCAAATTTTAACATAGTTAATGTTACTAGTTTAGTATTCAAAAGGCAGTTGAACAATTTATTCCAAAATAACCTCCGAAAAGTTTGAGAATGTTTAAAATTTCAAATTGAGGCCCACATTCATTCAAATAAATCCTCTCAAAATAATAAATTTTCTGAATTTATATACGATTCTCACCAAAACGAAAATAGATGGTTTTGTGAATTCTCTAAAAATCCTGAATTGTTGCATCTAGGTGGACTGTGAGTCATGTTCATTATTTTTCTTAGAAAATCAATCTTTAATATAAAATTTCTTATTTTTGACAAACTCAATAAATTTAAAATTAACATTACAACTAAGATATTGTCTTAATTTGCCTAATTCTTTGATTCCGCCAAATATATAAGATCCAAAAAGACTTATTATACAGGCTGTTCAGAAACTCTCCTGACAAATGAAGACCGGAGATTCCTCAGATAATTTTAAGACAATTTTTAACCCAATTCACCCTAGTCCGAAAATGCTTCCTAAGGGAGCTAGAGCTCTTTGAAGATGGCGCCTTGTAATTAGTTTTTTTTTAATATCTCCCGAACGCTTCTATTTAGAAAAACAAAAACTGGTATGCTTATTTATCCTCCAGAGATGAATCGATTCCATCAATTGTGAATTTCTAGTACCGGTCATAGGCATCCGTTTTGGGTAGGTAAACGGTTATTTTAACGCATAACTTTTTTGTCTTTAACTTTTAAGCATTTGTGACACTAGATTGATTATTAAATTTTCAGGTATTCTAGTACTAAAAGGTACTCTTACTTTAAGTCGGTAGGATACACCGTTTTCTAGAAAAATCGATTTGAAAATTTTTCGTTTTTTCGTCATTTCATCTTTCGTCATTTCAACTTCGCGAAGTGACAACAATTTGACAATTAAAAACGTAGGTTTTATTTCTGTTGGCAGTTCAGAGCGAACTAGTGCAAAAATAATATTATAAGAATTTTAATGACGAAAAAACGAAAAATTTTCAAATTGATTTTTCTAGAAAACGGTGTATCCTACCGACTTAAAGTAAGAGTACCGTTTAGTACTAGAATACCTGAAAATTTAATAATCTAGTGTCACAAATGCTTAAAAGTTAAAGACAAAAAAGTTATGCGTTAAAATAACCGTTTACCTACCCAAAACGGACGCCTATGACCTTAGGAAGCATTTTCGGACTAGGGTGAATTGGGTTAAATTGTCTTAAAATTATCTGAGGAATCTCCGGTCTTCGTTTGTGAGGAGAGTTTCTGGACAGCCTGTATAATTAGCATTTTTCGATTCACCAAAACAAGATTTTTTGATATGTGCTAGTTTTTATAAAAAAAAAGACGCTTCAATTACATTTTCAAAGAAGAGTATTTCTATAAAAGATATAAAAATGAAAAGCGAATGAAATCAAACTTTTATTGAAAAGAGAAGCGTAATAAAATTTCAAATAAGAACTACTCTTCTTAAAATCTCCTACTTCTGTCGGCAATATTGCATCACCAATTCTATAGGATAACTTCAAACAGGCTCTTTGTTCTGACGTTGTTGCGTTCAGCATTCCTCTAAAACACGATCTACCATTTATTCCATGCGAATATATATCGTGCCTTCAATTAATTTTGCTTTCAGAGTAGCCTATGATTCAATATGAATTTGGAATCAGTGTGGAACAGTAACGGTTTTCGATAGTCAAAATAGACAACTTTTCAATAAATTGACATCTGTATGGCAGTTGTCAAATTGAAAAACATTACTGTTCCACAGTGTTTCTAAATTAATATTGAAATCATAGGCTACTCCAAAAGAAAAATTAGTTGAAGGCACGGTGACATCAAAAATCGGCAAGCAATTTATCATATAATTCATAATAATAATATAAGAATGTTTCTTTCTTTTGCAAAAATATTAACCACATTATTCGTACCTTGAAAAAATCTGTCAAACTTTGGCTTTAGCTATCTAGTTAAAAATAACTATAAATTTTAAACTAAATTAGGTCAGATAAAAATAGAAGTGATATTTTCAAATTACTTATTATATTATAACCTTTAGTCATTTATATCAACAATGTTACCGACATATTAAACTCCACAAAAAACTGTCAGAAGCAACGAATAAAATTTTTCTCAATTATTATTTTTCATATTTATTACCTACAGTTAAAATTAAAAGCCTAATTTTAATACAGCCCACAAACATAAATAATATTTTTTCATTCCAAACGCAGGTTTTGAAAGGGTGAATTGATCGTCTAGAAATCATAACAATACTTTAATTAACGTTTGATTTTGATTTTGTTAATATTTAAGAATATGTTTTGTTTTTGCCTTAACCACTGCCGACTAAACATCACTCATGGAATTACTTTGTTATAAGATACATTTTTGCCTATATGGTAGCAGAAGTACATTTATACAATATCCTCATTTCTTTCCACAACAAAATTCATGTCCCATGATTCATAAGTTGTAACTCTGCTATTACCAACAAACTCTTCATAATACTTTTCTTTGCTTAAAAGATGTATAACCAATGTTTTATAAACAGCAAGTCTTCAAATACCAAACTCTAAATAATAATTTCCCTTGTGTAGGTTATCCAAAGTATTATAAAAACTGGGTTACTCCCAGTAATTTATTTGCAAGTTTGCAAATATTATTGTGTAAATTATTCAGACTACTCAAAATGTAGGGGAGAACGTTTGTACTTTCCTTCGCCTTGACTGTCCATACTACCTATTTCTTCAGCTGATCCGTTAACACCCACAAATTACATCCGTATAAGAACATTGGCACTAACACTGATTCATATACTCTTGTTTTTGTCTTTTTGGACACTTAAATTTTTTTTATTGGAAAATGGGTAATATAATGTCCTGCAAAAACGCCAGTTTATTGTTTCTGTGCGCTATTTCCATGTCGATTTTCCTGGTCTGGTCAATTATTACTCCTAAGGTATTTCAATTGCTGTTTTACTTCAATCTTATGATTTTGGACAACATTCCTTCTAGCATTTCTACAATAGTTGTTATTTTCGTCTTTGCTAAGTTTATTCTAAGATTATATCCCTTTAAGGATACCTTCCACTTATGAGTCCGTTGTTGTAACTCATTTTTGTATTTTGAGAATATCAGCAGATCGTCGGCGTATATGAGCTTGTTGTTTCTGGTGGGTCTTAGTTTGTGCTTCCTAGAAATTCCCCTGTCAAATGTTGGTTCAACTTTCTTTCTATATCTGCTAACTCTGACCATATTTTCTGTAATGTCATATAGACTCCGCACGACCTCGATCAACTTTGCGTCTATCTCTCTCTCTCTCTCTCTCTCTTGCGCAATGACTCCCAGATTTCTTCCCTGCGCAGGCTGTTATATCCGATGATTAATAATGCGCAACTGTTATATCCGATGATTAATAATGCGCAAAAGTACCAAACTCTAAATAATACTTTCGCTCTTGTAGACTGCACAAAGTATTCGAAAAGAGGGTCATACCAAATAATAATAAACTGTAACTCTGCAAATATCAAACTCTATATAATGCTTTTTTCCGCTAAGCTGACCAAAGTATTAGATAACACAACTTATTCCCAATGGTTAATTTGCAAGTCAACAAATACCAATGTGCGTATATTACCTGCCTTTATTTAGCGTGGTTGAAGCATTTACAAACATGAATTATACTCGATCATTAATAATCTGCAAGTCTACCTTGCATAGACTGTCCAAAATATTGAAGACAGCGGTTTATATCTACTGATTAAAAATTTGCAATTCTGCAACTACCAAACTCTAAATAATACTTTCCTTCGCATAGGTTGTCCAAGATATTGAAGATAACGGTTTATACCCAATGATTGAAAATTTTTAACTCTGCAAATGTTCCAAATCAGACAGGCACAACATACGGTCCCCCGAGCCGCTATATTATAAATTAAAAATAATCCCGAGCTTATGGCCGAAGGAGTATAATCTTCCACTGCATTTTGAATGTAAACATCCTAATTTGTCAAAATTGGACGAAAACGAAAACTCCAATAAAGCAGCAAATCTATAGAAAACTCTTACTGGAAAACAGAAACTAGACTACTACCAAGGTAAGCTTTTGTATTTCAAGGGAAATTGCTACTGCTGGGAAATCCTTTACTGAAAGCGCATGCTGAATGCTACTTATAAATTATGTCCAGAAAAAGCAGAATTATTTATCACGAATGACAGTGTAAAGATGAATAACTGATCTTCAAGAACAATTAATGCAGAAAGCTTGTGAATTTTCTTTTTTTTTTTAAACGAAAGCCCTAGTACCACTAGCTGGAAATAGAGCCTACTTCTCGCTCGTACATATATTCAAGTCCGAATCAGCCACAAGAAAAACAGAAATTACAATCTACAAGGACATGATAAGACCCGTGGTGACATACGGAAGAGAGAGGTGGACAATCACTAAGCACTCAGACGAGCTACTAGCAAGATGGAAACGCCAAATCCTAAGGAAAGATATGGGCAGGTGATGGAGGATGAGGAATGGAGAATCCGATACGACTTTGAATTAAAGCAGAAGTGCAAACAACCAGATATTGTCGAATTTATTAAATTACAAAGATTGAAATGGGCGGAGCACCTAGAAAGAATGGATGAGGACCGAATCCCAAAGAAGATATATAACGGTCAGATGGAGGGCGCCAGGGGAAGAGGACGACCAAGACAGAGATGAGTGGACAACATTGAGGAGGACGCTAAACAATTACTGAAAGTGCGCAATTGGAAGGCAACAGCCAGGCAGCGAGATGTCTGGAGGCAGAAAATATGGGAGGCCCAGATCCAAATGGGACTGTAGTGCCACGAAGAAGAAGATAGACGAAAGCCCAGATTTAAAAGACACCCTCACATGAAGTGGAATTTATAAAAAGGAACTAACTATAAAATTTAAATTGTGAAGTAACTATAATAGCAAGCATTGTGAATATGTTTACTGCTATTTTTCCCTACAAATTAAATATTTAAACAAAATGAAAACAAACCTTTAAAATTACTCTTACTTTCTTTAAACACGAATATCTATGAAACCGTTAAAGTTTGGAAACTAACACAAATAATAAAATTTACATTAATTTTAATACTCTTTCAAATAAAAAACAAATGAAGATTGTGGCGATTAAAAAAGTTCTTTTCATCGCAGCGCCATCTATATCTTCACATAATAAAACACAATTGTAAGAGCAAACTAAAGTCGATTACATTCTTTAGTAACTACTTTTTACAAGATTTAAATATCTTTATCCGTTTCCGAGATATTTGACCTGGGAGTTTTAAGTGGTACACCCTGTATACGAGGATATATTAAATTTTAAATCTTGGCTTTTCTATTAAAGTATTTCGTGTACTTTCCTTGGCATATTAGTTTGATATGTTCTATAAATCAATATCTCCATACTAGAGATTTAATTTTGTAATAAATTTCGCATTAATGCTTATATTCAGCTAAGTTTTTTCTTTTTTGGTGTTAGGTTGTTGCTTTGTATTTTGTTTTGTAGATATAGTAAATACTACCTACTGTAATTTGTTATCCTGTAATTGGCATTTTTGCTGTTGGATAAATAAAGACTATGATTATTATTATTGCCAGTCAGTGAAGAACAATGTGTAAATATTACTGTATCCTGTACTTCCACAAGTATTAGGGAAGTGGTTCATATAAAAATGTTAATTTACTTAGTTTCTGACGTTAATTCTAACCCTTTTAAAACTTTAAAACTCTGAAGGGAAAAATATGTTTATATAAAATTCGTGGGATCTACAAATCTTTGAAGTTTCATGACAATTAATAAATACAAATTAATTGAAGTGTAACATTCATTAAAATTTAGTATTAAAATTGTATAAATTAAGTTATAAAAAAAGTATTTATACTTGTCAAATATAGCTTAAGGATCATCTGCACCAAAGAGAAATGTATCTTCCCTAAAACAATCACTAAATGTGACAAGTTATACATACATATATTTTAGGTATATTTAATAGGTAAAATATTGGCAAAATCATCGTTTCTTATCCTTTAGATAAGGAATAATCTTTTATGATAAATCGATATACCGTATGTGTCAATTTTCATTAGGTATAGGGATTCAATGTTTACGTGCGATTTATACGTATACAAGTAATGCGTGGCAACATGGCACCCCTACTGTCCGTCACCAATCCCGGCAACAATCGACATCACAACGATTTTCTCCGATCTTCCCACTTCTACATTCAATGTTCAGCTGCGAACACGTTGCGATCTAGTCTGCAATAAAAGCCGTCTTATTACTGGAACGGGAAACATCAAATGGCCGCCGCGATCTCCTGATCCAATAGTTTATTATTATTTTCAGAATCCTTTTTTATTTACCTTATTTTTAAATTTATTAGAATTACGCTTTTATTTGTGTCATGCGGCGTGAACGCAGCTTAATAATTCTCTGCATTTACTGAAAGGAAAAAGAAAAACAAATCCTTGCAACTCGTAAATATTATTTCTGAACGCATTACAAACACCCAAGCCGGTGGTCGAATAGTTACTGCTAACCACGCTAACTTATATTTACGAACATGCATCGGTCGTGCTGGCATTGGAAAGGAAAGAAGGGGTACTATGTTGCCACGTACTGTATGGATTAATCGCCTTCGGCTAATGAAAATTGACACATGCTGTATAAACAAATTATACTTTCAACTAGTTTTGTACTTCTTTATTCCATAACTTAAACATCCACTAGTTAATATTATAATATATAGAGTATTTTCATTATGATTTGATTAAAACGCAAACGCAAAAATAAACACATCTGTTTATTGTTAATTGTCTGCCAAAAATGACATCTATATACAAATAAGTAAAATCCAAACTTACATATTTTAGCTTATTATACATACATACATACATGATATTTATGTACATAGGTTTTTCTTAACAAACATAATTTAATCACTTTGGTTAAAAAGTAAAAGAAACCGATATTATTATTATTATTATTGTTTTGTTTTTAATTATAATATCTATATACAAACGCCGAACATAACAATTTTGCGTGAGGCAATTCCAATCTTATTTTAGCTTTTATGAAATATATATGACATTTCTGCATACAGCGGCTTTTTAAACTAAAAAAGCTTAATCTTAATTTGGTGAAAGTTTCAAAGAAATCGAGATTATTAATAATATTACTATTATCATTGTTTGCTCTTAGAAACTAGATTTTCATCTGGAGTCTAGAGTTAATTTATACTTTCTTGGAATGTGTTCATTATTTAGTAGAATTGTTTATTAATTAAAACAACTTATTTATCAGAAAAGAATATATTACTAGTCACAAAATGACAAATGTCAAAATGACAGTAGATAAACAATTACTTATAACAGACAAATGGCTTATTATAATTTGCAAGTACTAGTTACTCAGTGTCTACTAAGATGCAGTTATTTTTGGAACACGTTGTACATTTTAATGACAAATATTTTTTCTCGCTTTCCAAAAATCTTTTCCCAAGTAATAAATTATATTGGCAATAGCACATACAAGGTTATATCAAAAAAAATCGATAATTCTTAAGGTTACAAACTCCTATAATAATTAATAATTAAATGAAGTGATGGAAATCTCTTTGTGAAACATGTCGAAATATAAGCAAGTAATAACAAAAACACACTTAGTATTGTTTCACAAATAAATATAATTAAATACTCGATGTACATTTCGCCTTGCGGCATCGTCAGGAGTTCTCGAGAAACTAAAGTAAAATTTAATATACTGTAACTACCTACTTCTAACAAAAATGTAAATAAAAAAATGTACAAAAATAGAAAATTATGAAAAGGTCATGGCTTATCTGGAAAGACCGTTTTTACAAGGCTAGGGTTTATTAGCGGTGAATTTATGAGTTCGGTTTGTTCATTAAGAACATTGCCTGGTTGTAAAAGTAAACTTTCTTTTATAAAATAACCTTCTAGAACATTCATTTTTTTACTTTTATTTAAACTATACAGTACTTCTACATTGTCTATTGAAAATTGATGTCCCGTGTCTAAAACATGGTTAGCTACACTTGAATTTTCATACTTTAATTTAACGGCTCGCATATGTTCTGAGAATCTTAATTTGAAATTTCGCCCTGTTTGACCTATATAAAATTTACTACAATCACTACAATTAATTCTATAAATTCCTGATTTGTTTAGTTTAGGATTCGCTGTTTTATTATTCGTTAATTGACTTTTTAAAGTGTTATTATTATATAAGGCTATTTTAAAATCCAGTTTCTTTAAAACATCAATTTTCAATAGACAATTTAGAAGTACTGTATAGTTTAAATAAAAGTAAAAAATGAATGTTCTAGAATTAGAAGGTTATTTTATAAAAGAAAGTTTACTTTTACAACCAGGCAATGTTCTTAATGAACAAACCGAACTCATAAATTCACCGCTAATAAACCCTAGCCTTGTAAAAATGGTCTTTCCAGATAAGCCATGACCTTTCATAATTTTCTATTTTTGTACATTTTTTTATTTACATTTTTGTTAGAAGTACGTAGTTACAGTATATTAAATTTTACGTTAGTTTGTCGAGAACTCCTGACGATGCCGCAAGGCGAAATGTACATCGAGTATTTAATTATATTTATTTGTGAAACAATACCAAGTGTGTTTTTTGTTATTACTTGCTTATACCTATAATAATTGCGTGACTTGACAATTTAATAGATAAGATTTTAAAATGTCTATGTAAAATAAAGTAGGTAATATAAAATACATGAAACAAAACAGATATGAAAATATTTAAACAAGTCCTACCTCAAGCAATTCCGTATATATTATAAAATTAATTTTGGTATAATTCATAGATATAAGACTTTTTGATGTAACCTCGTATGTTCATTAATTGTTCTATTTCATTAAAGCAAATAAAAATACTTACAATCTATAATAACAGCTTCTGATCCGATACTTTAAAAATAACATTTATGCTTTTCATTTATGGAAAAATTAAGTAAAAATATAATTACTTAGATATAATTGATTATATCAACATTGTAGGCTCTGCAGGACGATAAGTTACACAAAATTAAATTTGAAGGTACTTGTACAATTGGCTATAACCACAAATAGAAACAGTATCTACTTAAAACTATTCTTCTTCCACTTATAAATAGTACATTTGGTCGGCTAATACAAACTAAATTTGTTGCGCCTGTGTTCCTAAAGTTATCTTGTTTTATTAGGTGTCTTCATCTTGTTTGGGAGTACCACATTATTCCTTTTATTCCTTTAACTTATTTCATATTAATTAGTTTTTCGTTATTCCCAAAATTACTTGAAGTCACATCTATTCTATTAACAAATTCTACTTTGGCTAGTTGGTTTGACCAGATGTTGTAAGACTTACTGATATACCCAAAAGTAGTTTCAGCATTTGCAATTTAATACAGATTAATATTAGTTAATTATTACTTATTTTCCAAACATCAACCCAGAAAATTAACCATATCAGTTATAAACCTAACCTCACATAAAATGTAATTATATCCAAATGTACTTCTCATATTAAAGACTTAATTAATTGTTAAAAATACGAACTAATACCTGTTATAAAACATTTTAGAATGAGTTTTCTAGACAAAAACAATTGAATCAATTATATCTTATTAATCTACATAATTTGAAGCGCTTAATCTTTCTGCTTGGCAGAGTAATGTTGAGCAAATAAAACCACTTCATTTTATAAACTCTTTAAAGAACATGGCAATTGTTCCGAATCTGTCAATATTCATAATATTTTCTTTGACATCTTATTTTCAAAGAATCGATTAATATAATGTGTAAGGGTGTAAGTATTCATCTTTTGGTTTAAGTTGGAGAGGTAGAATACGAATCTGTCACTAATTTTACTAATATTTCCCTTAATCCGAATCTGTCATAAATATTAATAATATTTTCTTTAGGCTGTATTACACTTATCAATTTCTTGACCAAGTTTTTAGGTGAATTAGTAGTACCAATAGTGCAACAATATGAAATAAAAAAATTAAAAATTTACCGAAGATTTGTGTTTGATATTGAATGTAAAAATAAGAGATTCAAAAGAAAATAAATAATTTACGCACACAATTCTTTCAAGAAGTATCAAATTAGCATGTCATTTTTAACGATATTCTAAAATGGAATTTGTGTTTACATTTTATACCATTGGCAAAAAACTTTATAACATGAATTTTACTAGAAATCACTAAAAACTTGATTAAGTTGAGAAGAAAAATAGAACATGTTCTAATTCAACAAATTCTTGGTAAAGAAATTGATCAAGTCGACTTGACAAGTGTAATACACGACTTGTCGTCAAGTTTAACTTGATCAAGTTCTTGGTCAATAACTTGGTCAAGAACTTGATAAGTGTAATACAGCCTTTTGATACTGATCTGTCTGTATTATTATTAATATTTCCATTGATTCGAATCTGCCACTGATATTAGTACTACTTTCTTTGATCCGAATTATCACTAATATTTCCTTTGATCCGAATTTGTCACTAATATTAGTAATATTTTCTTTGTTCCGAATCAGTCACTAATATTAGTAATTAATATTTTCTTTGACAATTTTTTTACAAAATTTCCAAATCCATTAGATATGTAATGAATTTCCAAGGTGTGTGATATATTGCGCTTAATAGTACGGTTATATTTGTTCAACCTAGGCCTAATTATTATTTTAAAATCAGCATTTTCTTTAAAATAATATCGAATTTAATGTATGTATATATTGTCTTTAAAAGAAGCTGTGTTTTTTATTTCTTTGCTTTGTTTTATTATATTGATAAAAAAATTATCTGATTGCAAGAGCTGTGATGGGAAAATTATAATTATCTATTATTTTATTGTAAATAAATATACGTACAAGGAAACCATGCATATTTTAGAAGACGAGCTAGAATTATTAAATTATTGAATTATTGTAGCTAAACCTATTAATAAAAACTTTTACGATTATAAATTACTATTTTAATTAGATAAATGTATAAGACAGATTAAGCATTATCACCCAAAGTGCTCTATTGTACAAAAGAAAGGCAAAACAAAATTAATGCTTCGTTAGTGTTTTTTAAGCACTGAAATCATTTAATTTGGACTTATCAATATGTATATTATGCAATGTACTCTCAAAATGTGGTAGTACTTATCGAAGAAAATTGCTGTCGCGATTGACAATAAAAAGCGAAAAGAAGAAAGCACTGACGCAACATTAAACTATCTGGACCAATATCAATAAATCCCTCTGTATATGTAGATTATTGTAAAAAAATAAAATCCTGTTAAGAGATAAATTCACTTCCTAAATGAAGAAATTTAATTTATAATTTGTGTTTAATTAATATTTATATTTATGTTTTTTGTAACATTGTAAAAGTAATGCTTGGAAATAATTCACAAATTTAATACATTTCTGAAACATTCTTCGTTAGCAATTTAATAATTTTTATTAAATACATAAAAATAAAAAGAATGATTGGTGATAAAATCCAGCAGTTTCTAGACTAGACGAACCAATTTGATATAACCGAACAAGAAGAAGACAATAGGAAGCTGAAACTTTGGTAAATAAGATTTACCTACTATATCAAATTGAAAACTGGAAAGTTTGTGGATATGATAAGATTACACCAGAATACCTTAAATTTATGGGAAATGGATTTCTTCTAATATAGCATAAGATAGTAAATTTGGCTTTGTGTGTAAAACAAATCACAAAAGCCTGAAAGATGACAGTCATCCTATTTATATATAAAATAGGGTTATCACGAGTTGCAAGAACTAAAAAGGAATACCCTTACTTTTAATGGCCAAAAACATCAATGAAAAAATACTAAAGTAAAAACTAAGAATAATGTAAAGGCTGGTAATTTGTATGCTTGGCACTGATAATTTAGTTACAGCCGAGATTAAGACATTTAAGGAGCACAGATAACTGTTTTTTCCCTTGGTGATATCCAAAGTAGGTAGTAAACCTGTACACAGAAATTAAATGATTTCCTTGTGTACAATATACCTAGCGAAAATATGATACATTGCCCAGAAACTAAATTTGGACAAAGGACAGAGAAATCCAAGACAAATTACTGGAAAGAATTAAATGAAAAACGATGTATATGATCGAAGAATCGTTTCTGAATCGACCGCGTTAACCCAGCTGGTAGTCAGAGTCTACTAACCTGAACAGACTACGCACTGACCTTCCATTCCAGCCTATTCTTGCCAACATTTCGAGCATCTCCAAACTACAGTTTCGTGTGTTAAGTATTTCTTGATTCCAGGTTCCCCTGATTCTGTCTCATTTCTTTTTTCTGTCGCATGTTGCCTTAAAATGCATCGCAACAAGCTAGAAAACTGATAAACGTGGTAAGAAATTTTAAATATCTACGAGACAATTACAGATATAAGGCCAATATATATGCGGATATTGATAATAAAATAAAAGCAACTACAACACTTTTCTACGCCTTAAAATCAGTATTCTTAAACAAAAAAAAAAGATTTATAAACAGACGTTTTACATCCGAGCCCTAATATATGACAGCGATTGCTAGGTGCTGACAGAAAGATTTAACTCAACATTTGTAACAGTGGAAAGAATAATCCTAAGCAAGACAGAGGGCGTGACCAGACAGGAATATTAGAAGTTAGATCATGAATAGACCAAAAAAAAAAGAGAACAATTACTTAGTTCGGGTATCGAAGAAGAATGAAGGAAGACAATTTGGTGAAAGAAATATAGGAAGCAAGATGGGACAGAAAAAAGAAAAGAGACGGAACCAATGGAACCTGGAATCCAGAAATAGCCCAAGTACTCAACACATGCAATTGTAGTTTGGAGATGCCCAAAATGTTGGCAAGAAGAGGATGGAATGGGAAAAGTTATGCAAGGCAAAATTGCTTTTACACCTGACCGTAGTCAAAAACGGGGATAAATAGGCAAGATACCGTTAATATTAATTGCTGCTATTTTTCTTAAAGTAAGCACATTGTCAAATATTATTTAATTATTATATATGCATTAAAATATTATTTTTTAGATTGCCAAAAAAGATTGCTTTAGAAATGTATTTGATTTGGAAATTAATCTTATTAAGAAGTTTATTATTCGCTTCTTTAAGATTAAATCGGAAAGCGCCATTTTTTTTTCAATCCAAATCACTTTAGGAATGGCAAAAAATCATGAATATATATAATATAACAAACATAAGCAAGAAGATGTATGTCAATATTTGGTTTATTAATTTTAATATCGTCGGAAAAATTAATATACTGTAGGATAAAATGTGAACTAGTCAAGGAGTCAATGACTAGTCATACTTCACACTAATAAAATTTCAAGATTGTACGTTCGGATTTTATTTATTTTAACAAAAAGTAACACCTCTCCGATAATGTAAATAATATCATTAAAGCGATAACCACGTTTGCTTTACGTTGTACTGCTGAGGGTTCAACATTACCTTGCGTTGTCGCGCTTGGGTCATTGATGCTCATAGGCATTTGGTACGTAAGTCGACTATATATGCAGGTAGTCCAAGTTTGTACGGCATTGTGAACAACACGCTCGTGCACTGATGAGATCTATGTAAGATCGAAACAGCTGTTTATACGTTGTTGTTTTCAATGCCAGCTTGGTGTAGATGTGCAATCATACATTTATTCATATGCGAATTAATTTGTGTATGTATAATGTATACCTTGAGTGATTTAAGAGGTTATTTTCTTTATGAAACATATTAGGTAATATCTTTCAAATCATGTGTGTTCTTCTAGATTATCCGAAATTCCAAATAGTGTTAATTACAATCTAATACCAACAATATCATCTATTCTTAAATTTACGGTATTAGTACAGACAAATGACAGTTTTCTGTTCTATTGTAAAATTTAAAGAATACTAATTAATATATTTTATATATAGGCGATTCGTATATTATAATCTTATCTACGTAAAAGCAATTTATAAGATTATAGCGGCCACACGACTAAAGCTCTCAATATTAAAGTTTATCTTCCTCTTGAGCTGTTATTAGATTTTGAGTTTAATCGGTAAACCGGAAGTAATTGTTTACTTCAGTAAAATAATCAAAGTTTACTAATATCTCATCAACTACTAAGTTTAGATGAATTTCTAAAGAATATAAAAGCATTCAAAAGTGAATCTTAAACAGTAGGTTTCTGGTCTTATAGAAAAACGCTTTTTTGTTTTGCATATATCTGGCAAATTACGCACAGATTTCAAGCTCGAGTTGGAGCAATTTTTGTATATAAAAAATTTGAGAATTCGGACAGGAATTATCACTTTTATGCATTCTATACAGATTTATTTGAAAAAACCAAAATATTTGGAGCTCAAGTTGGAACAATCTTTGTATACAATAAATTTCAAAATTAGGATCGGAAGTTACACTTTTACCCTTATCTAGTAGCAGGTTTTGCAAATATTTGTCAAAGCATGCACTCTATAGAGATAGATTTATTAAGAGAATAAAAGTACTTTGAGCTGGATTTATTATAATTTCTGTATAAAGAAATTTTCGAAATTCGTTCCGGAAGAACTTTTACTCAGAGGTTTATGATAAGAAAATACAGAATTTAAAACTTAATTTAGAACAACGTTTGTATCCATATTTCGCAAAGCACGTACGTATAAGAAAGTCGTATGTTGCCCACACCTCATTTTTAATTTTAAGTCCTTGTTTGTCCATCCACAAAAGGAAGAGGTACACGCTTTTAGCGCCCTTGTCGCTGGTAAATGGTTCGCTGGACGCTAGAACTTCGTCGCCAGCAACATTTATATACATCATATTCATTACTTCCTGTGTCGTGTGGGGGTTATGGAAAAAGCAAATTATTATTGAAGTTTATATGATGCAGAACTTTTAATATTTCGGCTATGTCAAGTTGGCCCCCCCATGTTACAATTTATATACTATAAAATGAGTGTCAATTGTGCTCCATTTGTGCTCAATTGTGCCGATATTAGTTTCATTTGTGCTCCTCAGTTTTCAGAGATTTTTAAAAAAATCGAAGGGGGGGCTAACTTGACGATTGCCCCCCCCCCCCGCCAAATCTTGAATTTCTTTCCAAAACTCGGTGCCTTTGCAAAGCACTCCAATTGTGCTCAATTGTGCCGTATAGCGTTTTCCCGTCAACCACTCAGTTTCGAAGTTATACTTAAAAAAAAATCAGAAATTGACAAAAGTCTACTGTCGCCCCACGTTTATTAAAATTTACATAGTATAATAAAATGTGTGTCAATTGTGCTCCATTTGTGCTCAATTGTGCCGTTATTAGTTTCATTTGAGCTCTTCTGTTTTCAGAGGTTTTTAAAAAAATCGAAGGGGGGGCTAACTTGACGATTCCCCCCCCCCCCCACCAAATCTTGAATTTCTTTCCAAAACTCGGTGCCTTTGCAAAGCACTCCAATTGTGCTCAATTGTGCCGTATAGCGTTTTCCCGTCAACCACTCAGTTTCGAAGTTATACTTAAAAAAAATGTCCGAAATTGACAAAAGTCTACTGTCACCCCACGTTTATTAAAATTTACATAGTATAATAAAATGTGTGTCAATTGTGCTAAAAAAAAATTCGAAATTGACAAAAGTCTTCTGTCGCCCCACGTTTATTATAAATTACATAGTTTAATAAAATGTGTGTCAATTGTGCTCCATTTGTGCTCAATTGTGCCGATATTACTTTCATTTGTGCTCCTCAGTTTTCAGAGATTTTTAAAAAAATCGAAGGGGGGGGCTAACTTGACAATTGGCCCCCCGTCCAATATTTGAATTTCTTCTCAAAACCCGGTGCCTTTGCAAAGCACTGCAATTGTGCTCAATTGTGCCGTATAGCGTTTTTCCGTCAACCACTTAGTTTCGAAGTTATACTTTAAAAAAAATTCGAAATTGACGAAAGTCTTCTGTCGCCCCACGTTTATTATAAATTACATAGTATAACAAAATGTGTGTCAATTGTGCTCCATTTGTGCTCAATTGTGCCGTTATTAGTTTCATTTGTGCTCGTCAGTTTTCAGAGATTTTTAAAAAAATCATGACGAAATAGATTTAGCAATCTCAGCAACACAGAGTTCAATGAAAAAGAAATTGATGTATTAAGCAAAGGTTTTAATTACAACATAAAAACAGAAATTAGAAAGAAGGATTTAGAACTATTAGCAGTAGAAACTGAGTTAGCATTAAAGGAAAATAACAACTTGAATACTAAATATCAAGCAAGCAATATTATTAAACATTTAAATCGAACGACGACGGTTAACAATGATAGTCAAATAGCTAAGAATATTAAGAATAAAGCAAAAGATAATATTTTAATTTTCACACGCGCAGATAAGGGGAAAACAGTGATAGCATTAAATAAAGTAGATTATATATCAAAAACTAATCAATTTCTAGATCCAGAAAAATATATCGTAATTCAAAAAGACCCGACAATAGCCTTTCAAAAACAAATCATTAAGACGATTAGTAATTCACCTAGCCTGCCTGCTTAATATCAGTAATTATTATGAAACACAGAAATTAAAAGTAATGAATCCACAACCACCGAAACCATATTCTTTAATCAAATTGCATAAAGAAAATTATCCGATTAGACCAGTTGTTTCATATGTTACAGCACCAGCAGTTAAAGTTTCAAAATGTTTGATAGATATTATAATTAAGCATACGAAATTCAAACCTAAATATAGTATCAAAAATAGTTTTCAATTAATTAATAACATGAAAGATCTTCAGTTACCTGATAACACTAAATTAATTTCATTCGATGTAAAAAAAACCTTTTCCCGAGTGTCAGTAATTTTTATGTAAAGTATATAGTTATATGTATAATAAATAATAGTGGTTAAAAGTGATTAAGATTATTATTTTCTTAACCTTTTGGTATATTACAAAGGCCTTATACGTATTATTACATGTAGGTGAGGTTACCAGTAAAAATTTCTAATTGTCAATATCATATTGTTTAGTTGCTTTGCCACAAAATCAATTTTTTATTGATCTAATTAAATAAAACTCTTGGGATTTCATTTCATTGGGCTTCAGTAATCTTATCTAAACAATCCTAAAATTTCGAATTTCAACTTTGGGGGAGGAGGGGCAATCGTCAACATAGCCCCGTTTCGATTTTTTTTAAAAATCTCGAAACAGAAGGGCACAAATGAAACTAATAACGGCTCAATTGAGCACAATTGATATACATCTTATACCATATAAATTATAACAAACGACAGTGGACTTTTAAGAATTTTGGAAATTTTTTTTTGGTATAATTTTGAAAGTGAGTGTTTGGCGGAAAATGCTATACGGCACAATTGAGCACAATTGGAGTGCTTTGCAAAGGCAAATTCAAGATTTGGCGGGGGGGGGGGGGGGCAATCGTCAAGTTAGGCCACTTCGATTTTTTTAAAAATCTCTGAAAACAGGAGAGCTCAAATGAAACTAATAACGGCACAATTGAGCACAAATGGAGCACAATTGACACACATTTTATTATACTATGTAAATTTTAATAAACGTGGGGTGACAGTAGACTTTTGTCAATTTCGGACATTTTTTTTAAGTATAACTTCGAAACTGAGTGGTTGACGGGAAAACGCTATACGGCACAATTGAGCACAATTGGAGTGCTTTGCAAAGGCACCGAGTTTTGGAAAGAAATTCAAGATTCGGCTGGGGGGCCAATCCTCAAGTCAGCCCCCCCTTCGATTTTTTTAAAAATCTCTGAAAACAGAAGAGCTCAAATGAAACTAATAACGGCACAATTGAGCACAAATGGAGCACAATTGACACACATTTTATTATACTATGTAAATTTTAATAAACGTGGGGTGACAGTAGACTTTTGTCAATTTCGGACATTTTTTTTAAGTATAACTTCGAAACTGAGTGGTTGACGGGAAAACGCTATACGGCACAATTGAGCACAATTGGAGTGCTTTGCAAAGGCACCGAGTTTTGGAAAGAAATTCAAGATTTGGCGGGGGGGGGCAGTCGTCAAGTTAGCCCCTCCTTCGATTTTTTTAAAAATCTCTGAAAACAGAAGAGCTCAAATGAAACTAATAACGGCACAATTGAGCACAAATGGAGCACAATTGACACACATTTTATTATACTATGTAAATTTTAATAAACGTGGGGTGACAGTAGACTCTTGTCAATTTCGGATGTTTTTTTAAGTATAACTTCGAAACTGAGTGGTTGACAGGAAAACGCTATACGGCACAATTGAGCACAATTGGAGTGCTTTGCAAAGGCACTGAGTTTTGGAAAGAAATTCAAGATTTGGCGGGGGGGCCAGTCGTCAAGTTAGCCCCTTCTTCGATTTTTTTAAAAATCTCTGAAAACAGAAGAGCTCAAATGAAACTAATAACGGCACAATTGAGCACAAATGGAGCACAATTGACACACATTTTATTATACTATGTAAATTTTAATAAACGTGGGGTGACGGTAGACTTTTGTCAATTTCGGATGTTTTTTTAAGTATAACTTCGAAACTGAGTGTTTGGCGGAAAATGCTATACGGCACAATTGAGCACAATTGGAGTGCTTTGCAAAGGCAGCGAGTTTTGGAAAGAAATTCAAGATTTGGCGGGGGGAGGGGCAATCGTCAAGTTAGGCCACTTCGATTTTTTTAAAAATCTCTGAAAACAGGAGAGCTCAAATGAAACTAATAACGGCACAATTGAGCACAAATGGAGCACAATTGACACACATTTTATTATACTATGTAAATTTTAATAAACGTAGGGCGACAGTAGACTTTTGTCAATTTCGGATTTTTTTTTAAGTATAACTTCGAAACTGAGTGGTTGACGGGAAAACGCTATACGGCACAATTGAGCACAATTGGAGTGCTTTGCAAAGGCACCGAGTTTTGGAAAGAAATTCAAGATTTGGCGGGGGGGCCAATCGTCAAGTTAGCCCCCCCTTCGATTTTTTTAAAAATCTCTGAAAACAGAAGAGCTCAAATGAAACTAATAACGGCACAATTGAGCACAAATGGAGCACAATTGACACACATTTTATTATACTATGTAAATTTTAATAAACGTGGGGCGACAGTAGACTTTTGTCAATTTCGGATTTTTTTTTAAGTATAACTTCGAAACTGACTGGTTGACGGGAAAACGCTATACGGCACAATTGAGCACAATTGGAATGCTTTGCAAAGGCACCGAGTTTTGGAAAGAAATTCAAGATTTGCCGGGGAGGGGGGGCAATCGTCAAGTTAGCCCCCCTTCGATTTTTTTAAAAATCTCTGAAAACTGAGGAGCACAAATGAAACTAATATCAGCACAATTGAGCACAATTGGAGCACAATTGACACCCATTTTATGGTATATAAATTGTAACTTGGGGGGGCCAACTTGACATAGGTTAATATTTCACCTAAAAAAGCAAGTGTTCACATATCTTAGAGAGATAAAGAGACATTGTAAATGATGGAAGCACCTATACTATAATTTAATCCACCTATTTTAATAACATGAATCTTGTACTTTCTTATTTTAAGTTATTTGTTTATTACAATTTAAATCTATAATTGTATAGTTGTATTGTTTTGTCCTTTTTATCTGACCTCGGACCAATCAGCATTCAGTATCACCACACAGTGGCTTCTTCAGCAATGACTAAAAATATAAGTTACAAAGTATATATATCATGTGTATCGGTTGTAGGAGATAAGAAAAAAGGGAAAAAAGAAAGGAAACAAAGGGGGAAGTGGGTTAAAACCCTCATAAATCTATGTGTATTGTACTACTAGACAAATAAATTAAGTAAAGGAGATTTATTGACATCCAGTTGGTCATTTAAAAGAAAATTAGAGTTTTTGTGTTTATTGATATTTAGGGCTTCTAAGAAATTCAATTTTATATTCTTATGTTGTACGCCTAACACAGAAAAATCTTCGTTAAAATTATGTCCTTCGTCCATTAAATGTTTCGCATATGTGTAATCCGTTTTTTGGTTCTTGTAACATGACAGATGTTCTTTGATGCGAGTTTCAACAGATCTTCCTGTTTGTCCTATGTAGAACTTCGGACAAGACCCACAAGTTAATTTATAGACCCCTGATTTATGTTTTTTTCTGTACTATCTTTATTGTTTTTTATGTATTTGTATAGATTGTTACTGGTTTTGAACGTCGTGTTAATATTATGTGTTTTTAGTAGTTGGGATAAATTTACGCTTAATGTACCCATGTATGTTAATGATCTATAGACTTTATCATGTTTTCGTTCTGGCATAGGGTATGTTAAAGAAACTGATTTTGGTAATGATTTTTTTTTTCTTTTTTTTTTTTATATGCTAATAAGGGCCGATTGCATCGCCATAATAAACAGAGACTTAACTGTAACCATTAATTGAAATGTCGTTTTGACGGGCATGAAGCATAGCAAAATGACCTTGCTAGTGACCATAAATAATTAATATAGTGGAGTTATGAAATTTACTTAAGTTAACAACAAGCAATTAATTGAAAATCTTCAAGCAAGGAAGTGATTTTTATCTTCTAGGGATTTCATGATAATAGTTACGTAAGTAAAAAAATACATTTATATGGACTTACTGAATAGTTTAAATGTACCACGAACATTTTTAGAAGTATTAATTATGATGATAATAACAAACAAAATTACTATTAGGTTACTTACAGTACCACCATTGTAATTGGTTATACATATAAGATATTGTCTCGTTTTTATTTCACGAATAAATGGATTTATTGCAAAGCTATTGTTATTATATGTAATACATGTATAAATGTTTAAATGTATTTATTTCAAATATGTCTCTTATTCGTGGAATCAAATAAATGTACCTACTAATTGTAGGATTTAAAATGATAAAGATCCTATTGTATAAGAAAACGAATTGATGTTATTAAGTTCATGATATATTTTATAAGTATTTGTATTTGAAGATAATTTGTTGTTAAAACACAGAATTTATAAAGAGATTGAAATAACATCTCTGGGGTAACAACGAATTAAATATACATACATATTGAAATACATATATTCAAACAGTATTATATTATATTGATGTATTAAGGTAAAGCAAAATTATATTGAATTCGTTTAAATGTGATTACATAGGAGTTTATAAATGTATATACATATATATATAAATACCTACAGGGGACGAACATATATTTTATTGGATGTTTTTCAAGCGTGTTGCTTTCCTCATGGCGTTCAGTTTTGTACCCATAAATACTTATTGTCATGAATCAATTTTACAGAAAAATTTTAAATGTACATTATCAGAAATTATTATTAAGCTTCATTCATTTCGATTTATTCTAGTTGAATTTTATTATGAAATAACTTTAAGAGAGATATTATATAGATATATATGTACCATTATGTAATTATTTATGATTTTAGACTTTGATAAAATCTCTACCACTTAATCTTGTGTTTTATTTACTATACCTATACAAACTAGCATTCTCCTTTCAAAACGATTGAGGTAAAACTGAAAGTAGGTAAGTTATAAGATCAATCCCAACACAAGTGCGGACCTGTATCGATTTTAAACCAATTAAAACTGCCTCATCGCAAATATTCCCAAAATTATCAGTTTATATGCTAATTAATACTTTATAATTCCCAATATTACATAATAGGTAGGTATATCATTTAAATAAATGTTTACAACTTTTTATTAATAATTGTATCTAATAATCAGGGATAGGAAGTCAGGTTTACATCGCAGGACAGGACTTAAATAACTATTGTAATTCAGAGTAACAGGCTAATAGCTATGATATTAGGTGTGTTTTATTTGCATTCCGGATCAGATCAGTTCATATGAAACATCATAAGTAACGTCACTCAATTCAGAAGATCAGTTCGTGATTCTTAAATTTGTTGGCGGTATATCGTATATTGACAAACGAAATGTTTGGTTAAGTTGTTATATTGTTACAATTATTTTTGTTGTATTTTATCTCTTAATTGATTATTTTAGTTTATCGTTGAATACGTAATTTATTTCGGATTAAATTAATCTTCCTTCTCTTAAATCAATATTATCGACTCCTTCTGCCACCTAGTGAAGAATTTTATAAGAGTCCTACAGTGTGCGTTTTGCATTACTCATGTGCGTAATGTATACCTTTCCTGGCGGGTAGATGGCGCACTTGTTTTATTTAGTGGTTTCGGCAGTTTTAATTATTTCTAATTTAGTTTTGGAGTTTCTTTTTGGGCTTAGAGTTATGTAACAAATTAATTATAATTATTTTCCATTTTTCTATTGTCATTTGAATCTGCGTTTATGTCGTATGTTTAAAATATCAGGTTAGGTCGCTCTGTCATTAGGGCAAATGTTCGTGTTACGCTTAAGGTCGGTGTTTGACATGTTAGAACCTTTCTCTTTGAACGTTAACTGCCGTAGAAGAAGCATTAAACATCACAGAGCAGATGCAGTTCCTTAGACACTACTTGAGAAATGATGGATTTTTGAATTATATCGTGTGCAATCGCTAGTACAAGGCGGATTTTTATGATGTTTCTCAAGCATTAATGTGATTTTGGCGTTATTATTATAAACTTGTAGAGGATATTGTTTGTCGTGGCTTGGGAATTGTTTAAACTGCTCTGTTAGTGCAGGGCATAGACCTCATTTGAGCACTTTTGTTGGATTAAGTTTTAAGAACCACGTGCCCATGGTAGTTTTACGGTTCCAAGGGAATTTATTGCTGTATCCTGCGGTGAAGACATAATTAAGATGCAGATTAATGAAATACTGTAGCCTTCCTACGCTAATTTTTCCTGAGATGTCGTTAGCCGAAGATATGTGAGCAGTTTTCTTGTAACTTGTGGATCCGTAGAAGGTATCGTGTATGGTAGCTGTGGATGTGATTTTCTTTAAGGTACTGTGACTGTGTAAATTTTCCTGATATTATCTATAACGTAGAAATTATTGGCCAAACAGTTTTGGTAAAATTTATGTCAATTTCGAGTACTTCGTACAGTAAATTTCAATTTTCCGGCCTAGCTAATCAAATAAGTCATCGTAATTTCTTAAATTAACTTCTTGTGGCATGTGAGCCTTTATAATTTGAATTTATTAAATTAACGTAGTTTATTAATAACAGTGACCCCAGTTTGGAGGTTACTTTGTCATTTTTGGAGACGTTACGTAGCCTTTTTATTTTTGGATTTATAACTTGAACAAATTTTGGATGTGTATTGGCATTGTAGCCTCACATCTGTCTTGTGTAAATTCATAGCTTGTTATTTAGTGTAATTAGTCAACCATTTAAATTTATATTTGTACAATCTTGTAAGAAATTATTGAATTTAATTTTAATCACGTTCTCTTATGTAAAGCATAGTTAACTAGCGCTAATATTTATAGTATTAGATACCATATAACTTAGAGTCTGCACTCTAATGTCGAATAGATTGTCGGTTGCCTCTGGTATACAGAGTGGTTTATTTTGGTGTTGACGTGTTGCAAATCACGATCAAACTGTTCGACTTTGGAGGGACTTTCGGCAAGTTGCCTTATAACTGTATGCTTTTGGTAAGAATATTGTCGGTTAATTATTTTAACTTTAAGGTTGTTTCATGTGTTCTCCATTTTGAATTTCTTAAATTTTGTATTGTACGTCATTGATAATTTTAAGTTGTGGATCACCTTGGGTGACCATTTAAGATTTTATTCATTCCTTCAGAAGTTTATTACTGGCAACTGAGTTGCGCTTTTGTGACGCATATTTCATTGTTTTGTGCCTTTGAATATCTTGTTGGACTAGATTAGTTAGTAATAGCCGGTTTTGTGTTCGATATTTGAAACGAACTGTTTGTTCCAAATTATAGTTTTCAATAAACCGTATGTTAAGTTTGAATGAGTGTGTGTTGGTCTTATTTTTCTTATCACCTGGGGAATTTTACATTGGATCTGGTCCGGGGTCTGAATATCTGTTGGGCTCAGCATATTTTAACGGATAAGCGCCCTGACAACTTAACCTTCGACGAGTACTGTGTTCGAACTCGCCCTAATTCTGACTGTAGCTGGAGGCGGTGCTGACTCCCATATTTAACATCGACCCCTGGGAAGTAAGAGGTAAGACTTGAGTGTTATAAGTTGGTGATTATTTAATAGACAAGCGTCTTCCTAAATTTAAATAGAGGGTTAATTACCGTGGTGGTGTCTGACTTACTACCTTCTTGGAATTTGAGTACCGAATCTGTTTAGGGCCTTGGCCATTTATAATTTAAATACAAGAGGGTAGCAATATTTAGGAGTTTTCGGAAAATATTTAGCATTTAAACAGCAACATACGAGGGCGTATTTTTATGTTATCTACCTAGCCATGAAAAAAGCACATAAGAGAACAAAAAAAAATATTTTTCTACATAACTCCCTTCAACACTAATACACTTATTCCATCTTTTTTCCAGTTGCCCCATACCCTCAGAAAAAAATTGCTTCGGTAACCCCGCAAAATATTCTTCAACAGCTTCTTTGAGTTAATTCTTCATCAGAAGCAAAACGCTTTCCTCTGAGATGCTTTTTTAAATTTTTGAATAAGAAGAAGTCTGACGGAGCTAGATCGGGGCTATAAGGTGGATGCCTTAACTCTATAAACCCACAGTCATTGATTATCTGCTGAACTTTGTTTGCCTTATGAACCCGACAATTGTCGTGCAGCAACAAGTGTTTTTGTGGATAAGAATGCGGGCGTTTTTCCTCCAGAACAGTTTTTAAATTTTTAATTGTGTTTCCGTAGGCCTCTCCATTTATGGTAGACCCTCTCGGCATATATTCAATAGGCAAAACTCCTTCAGCATCCCAGAAAACAGTTGCCATCAGTTTTTTTACAAAAAATTCTGTCTTGGCTGTTTTGGTAGTGGAGAGCCCTTATGAACCAACTGCATGGATTCTTGTTTAGTAGGAGGGTTCCAGTAACATACCCAAGTCTCATCCCCGGTAATAATTCGAGATAAAAATGTTTTATCCCTCTCCAACTTGACCAAATTTTCTTGAGAAACTTCTTTTCTGCACAGTTTTTGTTCAGATGTAAGCAATCTGGGTATCCACCGTGCAGACACCTTCTTCATACCCAAATCATCATGCAAAATTTTGAAAACACTTGTTTCAGATATACAGACTTCATTGGGAATGACAGAGATCTTTAATAATAATAATAATAATAATAATAATATAGTTTATTGTTTGTAAATTCAAATCTGAACATAAACAGAGTCAAAATCACAATATTACAATAGTAATACAATATAAATACAAAATAAACAACAGGTACTGTATGTCTGTAATGAAACAAATGCAAGAAACAAATAAAATAAAACAGTACAAATCAGTACAATCACGTCAAAACAAAATAGAATAAAACATATCCCCCAAATGTCACGCAATACCACTATAAAACTCCTCCATAGTGTAAAATACGCCATCAATGAGATAAGCCCTCAACCTGTTCTTAAACTGGTTCAATGAAACGGCATGCTTAACATCGAAGGGCAAACTATTATAAATCTTCACGCAATTGTAATAGGGTCCCTTCTCGAATAAAGTTGTTCTGTGCCCAGGAATACTTAACTCAGATCTATTTCTAGTCTGCATACTGCCGTAGAAGTCATTATTTCTATTAAATAAATGTAGATTCTTTCTAGCATGAACCGCGACACCAAATATATACAACGACGGGACCGTCATAATACCCAGGCTCTTAAAGTGCGGCCTACACGAGTCGCCATACGGCACCCCCAGCATTGTGCGCACCACCCTTTTCTGGCCAGTAAATATCCTGTCAGTGTCAGCTGCATGATACCAAAAAATAATGCTGTATTGAATCACGGATTGAACGTAGGCAAAATAAAACAGTCTAAGGCTGGCAACGCTAAGTTGATCCCTAAGAAATCGCAACGCGTAGCATGCCGAATTAATTTTCTTCATCATATTATTTATTTGCTGAGACCAGCGCAGATCACCATCCAATGTCAAACCCAGGAATCCGAGAGAGGCGACCTCAGGAACGGATGCCCCGTTCAATCTCACGTATAAAGATTCATCCCGACCATGTCTAAAGCAAATTATATTTGTTTTCTCGACATTCAAACTCAGTCGATTCTGTTTACACCATTCCGATATCCCACCCGCGATCCGCGCCAAACTCCTGGAGACATCGTCGAAGTCCGACCCAGCGGCAAGGGCCGACACGTCATCCGCATACTGAACAACAGTAGCCACATCTACGCTGCCCGGTAAGTCATTCGCAAATAATACAAATAAAGGTGGTCCAAGAATAGACCCTTGCGGGACCCCTCTATTAATGCATGTAACCTCAGACATCGAGGTTACCCTAGCCGAACCCACGGTCGATGATATATTTACCACCTGCTTGCGACCCGTCAAATATGACCGAACTAAGTCATTGGCCACTCCACGAATGCCATAATATTCCAACTTGTTCAGTAGTATAGTATAGTCAATCACATCAAATGCCTTGCTCAAGTCAAAGTATATACCTGCCACCTTATTACCCCGATCCAAGGCATCAACAATACAATTCAAAGAATCAAATATGGCGGTAATTGTAGATTTATTTTTCAAAAAACCATGTTGGTTTGAAGCGATTATACTATTTTTTTGCTAAATAATTAGCAAGTCTTATATATATGATACGCTCAAACACTTTTGAAAAAACAGATAGCAACGCGACAGGCCGGTAATTAGTTACATCTTCCCTACTGCCCCTTTTATGGACTGGCACTACTTTAGATGTTTTTAAGCCGTCCGGGAAAACACCGCTAGATAAACAGTCATTTATAATATCAGACAACGGACAGCATATGACCGACGACACCCTCTTCAGAACTACTGCAGGTATCTCATCAAGACCGGTTGACAACTTAGAGGGGAGCCTCATAATATAATCATACACCTCACGCGGACATGTTGGTTCAAAAAAGAAACTTCCCCTGTACCGCGATTGTGATGCCAAGAACGTGATCCCGGGATCCGCGGCACACACCGCGCGGTCGCAGTTGAAACTAGAAAAATATATGCTGAACTCTTTAGCTATGTCATGTATATCCGTAACAACGATATCACCAATGGTCAATTTCAATTCCTTTTCGTGTTTGCTCTCATTCTTTAAGCTATTAAAAATATTCCAAACACATTTACCCCTGTTATCTGAATTCGCCACAACACCGTCATGATAACGCATTTTACACTCATTAATATACCTTTTGTATTGCTTTTTATCCCGCTTATATTCATCAAGAATTAATTGAGAATTTGTAGCTTTATAGTGGTCATACAACTCCCTTAGCCTCTGTGACCACTCTCTAATTTCACTCGTAACCCATTTTTTTGTTTTATTCGATTTTATATTAGACCTAATTTTAGGAAAATAACATTCAAAATAATAGGCAAATATACTCTGAAAACGCCGATCTTTCAGTACCAAATTTTCGACTTTTCGCACAATGTTCTCAGTTCGAGCTTCTGGACTTTGGGTCATCATTCATTGACTCTCGGCCCCATCGAAAGAGTTTAGACCAATATTTTACTTCCCCATATACAGTAACCATTCTTTCATGAATTGCTTTTGAACCATTGCCTTCCTTTGTCAGGACATCAAATAGGAAATACAACAACGCATACTAACTGGAAACACAGCCTACTTCTCACTCGCACATATTTTTATGTCCAAATCAGCGACAAGAAAAACAAAAATTACAATCTACAAGGCCATGATAAGACCCGTGGTGACACACGGAAGCGAGACGTGGACAATAACTAAGCACTCAGAGAAACTAGTAGCAAGATGGGAATGGCAAATCCTAAGGAAAGATATGGGCAGGTGATGGAGGATGGGGAATGGAGAATCCGATACAACTTTGAATTAAAGCAGAAGTGCAAACAACCAGATAATGTCGAATATATTAAATTACAAAGATTGAAATGGGCGGGGCATCTAGAAAGAATGGGTGAGGACCGATTCCCAAAGAAGGTCAGATAGAGGTCGTCAGGAGAAGAGGATAACCAAGACAGAAATGGGTAGACAACATTGAGGAGGACGCTAAACAATTACTGAAAGTGCGCAATTGGAAGGCAACAGCAAGGTAGCGAGTTGTCTGGAGGCAGAAAATATGGGACGCACAGGTCCAAATGAGACTGTAGCGCCATGAAGAAGAAGAAGATATTATGCCATTTATCATTCATAAATTTAACATTTGGCGCCTACATACTATTTTCGATTCATGTGAGCCGATGATTAAAAATTTTTATTGCTGTGTCCAATTTCGAATTACGTTATTCCTGACTGCCGAACTGCCGATCCATACAATAATAGATAACTCAGTATTCTTACGATACTAATCAAGAAATGCGATGTATAGGATCCCTAGTAGCCAAGTTCGTTGGCATTCAAGCGGGCCAATGCCACTCCAATATTCTAAGATTGGTAGAATATCAGTGACCCCCACCCAATATCGTACGAATATAAAACTCCTATACCAAGTAAATGTCAATTTATGTCGTTGGGTTGATATCAGACCAACGTTGTCTACATTGGTAATATATTGGTTAAATACCTGATACTGATATTTTATTGACAACTAAAATCTACATACTACGAGGTAGGCGTCATAAATTCTCAGCCTGACAGGCTTATACATGTTCAAACGTGTTCAAACTCCGTCACCACGTCATGCATGCACATACGCGAGGTGTACACTATAAATATGACGGTTCGAAGCCTAGTAGTTTTGAGTAACCAGCCAACCAACGTGACTAGTAACGAAAATTGAGTACCGCGCGGTGATTAAATTTTTAACAAAAGAAGGGTATACACCTTATCACATTAAACAACGTTTAGACGACGTTTACGGTGATTGATCTCCTTCGTATTCAACTGTAAAAAAGTGGGCAAAATCTTTCCGTTTGGGACAAGAATCCCTGGTAGATGCTGATCGGTCGGGTCGACTAATTGAAGTGATAACGCCTCAACAAATTGCAATTATTGAACATTTAATGCTAGAAGATCGCCGTTTGAAAGTGAAGAAATTAGCAGTGATAACAAACATTTTCGAAACAAGTGTTCGCCGAATTCTCCAAGGGACAGTATTCGTGCAAAATCTCGTGGAAAATTGACAAAAGGTGTGAGATTATTGCACGACAATGCTCCCATCCATACAGCCGCCATTTCACAAGCTGTCATCCGCGAGTGCGGCTCTCAAGAATTGGAACATCCACCGTATAGTATATGGCACCTTACGATTTTTTTTTGTTTTCTAATTTAAAAAAAGACCTTAGAGGACGTAGTTTTCAGGACGATAGTGAGTTGCAAGCAGTTATAAAACATTTTGACGGAAAAATTCAGATTATTTTTACAAGGGTATCGAATTATTAATTAATCGTTGTAATAAATGTATAGAAGTTAGAGAAAGTTACATTGGAAAATAAAAGTTCTTATATTGTTCCAAGTTTCTTTTTTGTATATCAGGCCGAGAATTTATGGCACCTACCTCGTATTAACATTAAAGAAAAATTTCTACATAATATCAAGGTCACAAAATCACTGTGATGTTGGTTGTCGGTCAGTGTTCGATATAAATTTAGATTAAAGGGGATGACGTCACAATTTATCATTCTGCGATTAAACGCCAACATCGTATTAACTTTGCAAAACAATATTGATATAGTCTATATTAATTTATCACAGAATATATTACACGCTGTACCATTGTTGGTGTTTGAAGTGAAATATATAGATCCTCAAAGTTAATTAAGCATTTGCAATAATGTTTCTCACCAAATTAATATTAAAAGTACTACGCACACTTTTATAAATAATTTTAGATACCGGACACACATTACATTTTTGTTTGTTCATTTTGTAGTTCAAATCAAGTAAATTCTCTGTACTTTATTTGTCTTACGAAATATAAGGTAAATAGAATAAATTGCAAAAACCCCTCACGCTGCTAGCTACATGGAGGAAGAAAGAAACATATTAAATTTGTAAATAAGATTAAAAAAAATTCGCCGCCATTGTGTCGCCAAGCAGAGTAGAATACATGGAGTGGGGAGTGAATCCGGACGACATTTAGCATTATTATAGCGTAGTTGTCTAACACCTGTTAATTTTCTTATGCATTCCTTGTTTGTTAATGCATTGTTGGTATATTTTTGTGATAGATGGTAAATTATAGCTGTAATTATAAATGCTTGGTGTAAAGTGACCACGCTGCCCTTGATGTGAAATGAAAATTGCGACGTAAGTACATTTCATATTAAATAATAATATATAGGTACTATTGAGTATATTGAACTTATGCAAATGTGTGTATATACCTATGTATAAATGCATACTTTGGTCTTGTAATTGTCATACTCGTAATATTAATTTAAATTTAAATTATAAATCACAAAATACCTACATTAAGGGGGCTTACGCAGAGGTGCCGACTAATTACCGTGAGGTAGGATATAAGGGGGTGGCGCCATATGCGCTTATGCAAATTCCGACGTTGTAAGGTATTCGTTCTGGTGAAACAAACCGCCGAAATTTTTGTTTTTTTTATTACGTTTTTGCATTAAATTGAATACAACGGATTAATTAAGGTTTCGTTGGGAGTACTTTCTGATAATTAAAATTATTTACAACATCGTAACACAGTTTTAGAAACTTTATTTTAAAAACTAAATCCAGTCGACCATGCATTGAGACTTTGTTTATTTGTGATTTAAATTTCGTTTTGATATTTCGTAAATGAAAGCGGTGCGATTATTTGAACGAAACCTTCTAAAGTCCAGAATTTGCATTAGCGCATATGGCGCTACCCCCTTACGTCCTACCTCACTGCAGATAGTCGACACCTCTGCGTAAGCCTCCTTATATATTAAAACTGTATTATACCGACAGCCGGCAGGTGCCACTATAGATCGATTTTCAAGTTCACTTCGGAAATCTAAATATCAGATAAGACGTTCAGAAATATATGTGTTAAATAACTGATAATAAAATAATGTTATAATACCTTAATCATATTATAACATTGGTTGCACACCAATTAGATAATAAGAATTTGTCAAACAAAAGTGCATCATCATCCAATAAATTATATGCTAAATAAATAAGAAAAATGTTTGACAAACGTTATAAACTTCAAATTCTTACTTAATATTGTGTTAATACATAATTTTATTTTCATTTATAAATGTCAGATTAAGATTTAATTAACTTCACAAATAGGTAGTTCGTCTAATTTGTGTACAATGAAAATTATGTGTATTATACTTTGAAAGAATATGTATTTTGTATAATTGGTGTGCAGCCTTAGACCATAGAAAAATAACTTTGCATTTGTTATAATAATATACAGGTAACCCTCAGTTTGCGCCGCCTCAATTTACGCAGATTCACAATACCTCGGCTGAGTAATTTGCCGTTTCGCCGTGTACATAATCGGGTAATTCCCCGATTCTCCCTATCTTATGGCCGTTTGCACCGTTGTTGTTAAACTAAGTTTAACGCTAAACTGTAGTTAAAGTGTAAATTTCCCTTGCGCCGTAGCCAAAACTAGGATTAAATTAGTATAAACGAGGTTTAAATTAAACGGTCAATTTTGGCGGCTTAATTTTTATTTCTAACCTAATTTTTTTGTATTAATTTAAAAAACTTATGTATTATAAACAAATAAATACATACTGTATTAACCTCAATATTATCATTGCTATAATCTTCAATAGTGTTATCTTTGTATTCAAATACTACATTGCCTGTGGTTTGATTTTGTGAAGATTTGTTAAGGTATATTCCATCTCCATCTAATCCATCATTGTCTAATCCAAATACTGATTTGGTGTTCATAATGGATAACACCATATCATGACATGGATCCTTTTTTATTATTTTAGGTAAGCCACCTCCGGTACGAAATGTTTCCTTTCTTCCTTCGGCTGCAATTTTTGTAACTTCTTTTTTTTAATTCTCACAGAATCGTGCAAACAATCCGCCGCTCTATATGTACCATTCGGTACAGCTGAATTGAATTTTTTGGCAATATCTAGCCACGCATTCGCCTTCTCCTTTGATGTAACCTGGTCGGTCCTCTTATTTTCAATTACATGCTTGTATTCCAAGCAAATATTTGCGATCAACATTTTTTCATCACTTGAAAAATTAGATGACCTACTTTTTTTTTTTGTTCGTTATGGACTTGATCCATTTTGTTTCACGCCCAAAATAGAGGGAATATGAAGGATGAGGAAAGTCACAAATCGGGCGGGTGACGTTGAGTGACGGATTATTCAGAAAAATAAAACAAGAATAACCTTAAAAAAACATATTTACATCGCATGTGAAGTTAGTTGCGAATTTTTTTAGGGCGTTGCCAAATGTTGCTTTTCTTTAATCTTGGTTTACTTAACTGGCGAAAAATATTATACGGTGCAAATCAAGCGAAACTTAATCCTAGCGTAAATTTAAACAGGGATTAGTTACACGCCGTTTAAATTACACACGGCACAAATAGCCCTTAGACAGTAAGGGCCATTTGTGCCGTTTATAATTTAAAGGGCGTGTAACTAAGCCCTGTTTAAATTTACGCTAGGATTAATTACAACGGTGCAAACGGCCATAAGACTGATTTTCCTTTCAGTGTTAAAGTATTTATTTCCTGAGTGTATTCGTTCAACAAACATTTTTATTGAATATATTTATTTTTTCTGTTTAATATTATTGGGGTGTGTACGTATATACAGGGTGTCCCACCGGGAACCAAATCGATCTATATATGGAAAACCACACATAGGAAAATTTTTAAAATTGGGGGCGTGCGAAAGTCGATGGGGGCAACTCGGCTAAAATATTTTCAAGATGGCGGCACTTCCGGTTATACAGGAAGTAGATGTCAACTTTCTTATTTCAAATGGAACACCCTGTGTATTATTGCATTTTTGGAATCTACACAAGATTCTAGGCTAATTTTATGTATCACGTCCTATACCTAAGTCTAACTGTTTTTGACTTATTTAATTTTTTACGTGAAAAATGACGTTTGCAGCATCTAAAATAATTAATATTTAATTAATAAGGAAGCCCTTATTATTCAATTTGGACTAGAGTCCTTGTTGAGAAAGACCTACTGAAATAGTTTTTTTATAATATTTTGAAAACTTTTAGTACAGGGTGTTTAAAAAATATGATTAAAAATGAAATTGAAAAAAATGCCAAAAATCAATTTTTTCAAATGGAAACCCCCAATTTTTATAATTTTATTTAATTTAGCATTAAAAAATAGTGTAAGTTTGTGTAAGGTTATCTATGCAAAAAATTTTTAGTTTTCGAAATATTGCCAATTTAATATTTCTATTCGGAAATTTTGCTGCGTGAATTTTAAATTCAGTTTCTCTTAGTTGGCTTTGGCGGCATTGACAATCAAATGCTAAAGAAATGTATGACGCTGTCATTATTTGAGAAGTATTATTAATTATTATGCCAGGGCGCTTAAATTACACAAACGAAGATTATTTAAACCTAATTATTATTTATGGAGAATGTAACAAAGTTATATCAAGAACATGTGACACATTTTCTATTCGATATCCGCAAAAACAGAAGCCATCACAATGTACCGTTAAACAAATTATAGAAAATTTCAAGAACTTTGGATCCGTCAAAGCAATGGTGCAAAGAAATAAACCTCTCGTTAATAATGAAAATATCGAAATTGCTATTTTGGGATATTTCGTCGCTAATCCAACAATGTCTGTAAGACAAGCTGCATTGGAGTCAGGATTATCAAAATCAACAGTTCACAGAATATTACGCAAACATAAATTTCGTCCATATGCATTTTCCATAGTCCACCATCTAAAAGAAACTGATTTTCCAAGACGAGTGGCGTTCTGTGAGTTTATTACAACTTGGGCGCAAGGAAACAATTTTTTTTTGGACAATATCATTTGGACAGACGAAGCGAAATTTACAAAAAACGGTGCATTTAATCGACATAATTCCCATTATTGGAGTGATTCGAATATACACGTGTTTAGAGAGCAGAATTTTCAAGATTCCTGGCAATTTAATGTTTATTGTGCGATAAGAAACGATGGCGTCGTGGCACTACACTTTTATCAAGAAAATTTAAATGGTAAGTTAGAAATTTTAGAATATTTCTAGGTAAAAATGTGCTTATTAACTTACAGGTGAGGGCTACTTGAACATTTTACAGAATTTAGAAACCGACTATTTGGACAATTTGCCGCTCGCCGTTCGTAGAAACCTCTTTTACCAACATGATGGCGCACCTCCACATGGCAGCTACCTCATTGACAATTTTTTGCAAAATGCTTTTGTTGATCGATGGATAGCCAACAACGGTCCTTTCCTTTGGCCAGCCCGCTCCCCAGATCTTGCAGTGCTCGATTTTTTTATTTGGGGTACAATCAAAAATCGAGTGTATAACACTCCCATAACAACCATGGAAGATTGTATGCAGCGCGTGAGGCATGAATTTGCAAGTTTAACACCCGAGTCAATAAGGAAAGCGACTCATGAACAACTGTTGCTTAGATGCCAAAAGTGTCTGGAAGTTCAAGGACGTCAGTTTGAACATTTATTGAAAAAATAATTATGCTGTTCTCTTTAAATTAAACAATAATAATATTCTGTGAACTGTTGATTTTGATAATCCTGACTCCAATGCAGCTTGTCTTACAGACATTGTTGGATTAGCGACGAAATATCCCAAAATAGCAATTTCGATATTTTCATTATTAACGAGAGGTTTATTTCTTTGCACCATTGCTTTGACGGATCCAAAGTTCTTGAAATTTTCTATAATTTGTTTAACGGTACATTGTGATGGCTTCTGTTTTTGCGGATATCGAATAGAAAATGTGTCACATGTTCTTGATATAACTTTGTTACATTCTCCATAAATAATAATTAGGTTTAAATAATCTTCGTTTGTGTAATTTAAGCGCCCTGGCATAATAATTAATAATACTTCTCAAATAATGACAGCGTCATACATTTCTTTAGCATTTGATTGTCAATGCCGCCAAAGCCAACTAAGAGAAACTGAATTTAAAATTCACGCAGCAAAATTTCCGAATAGAAATATTAAATTGGCAATATTTCGAAAACTAAAAATTTTTTGCATAGATAACCTTACACAAACTTACACTATTTTTTAATGCTAAATTAAATAAAATTATAAAAATTGTGGGTTTCCATTTGAAAAAATTGATTTTTGGCATTTTTTTCAATTTCATTT